>JAHWFO010076724.1:126265-151461 GCA_023313115.1 Rhysida immarginata | reverse complement strand
AATGCATTCCAGGCATTATTTTTTACAGGGTGATCCCAAACATTTTTTGTTCAATTTGTTGCGGTCCCCTATTTGCCTTCGGGACAATACCTTCACTGAAATGTATGAGGTGTAACATGCCCTTTACACTCCTGAATTTTCAGGATAATTCGTCAAGTATTTTTCTAAATATTTAACAAAACGTCTAAATTCGAAAGTGTCAGATAATTTTGAACACAGTGTATATACAGGGTGTTGTTAAATTTCATGTCAAAAATGATAGGGGTGATGGAATATGCAATTCTAAGCAAAAAAGTTCATATGAACATGGGTCCGAATTTGAACGATAACTGAGATATAAACAGAAATATAAATGCCACCACTAAGATTAACAAGTTAATAACTCACTTTCTATAACACATAGGATAATGAAGTTTGAAGAAATAATAGGGTACATAAAACTGTTTATACTGTTAAAATTTGATCGTATTCCAACAAGTAGTTTCCGAGTTACGCACTCAACATCGTAACACGTGCTCACATGTACGGTAAATACTAACCACCATGTGTTACGATGTTGACTACGTAACTGGGAAACTACTAATTGGAATTTGATCAAATTTTAACGGTATGCACAATTTTATGTACTCTATTATTATCCTAAATTTCATCATCCTAGATGTTGTAGAAAGTGAGTTATTAACTTGTTGGTCTTAGTGGCGGCGTTTTTATTTCTGTTAATATCTCAGTTATCGTTCAAATTCGGACCCATGTTCATATGAACTTTCTTGCTTAGAATCGCATATTCCTTCATCCCTATCATTTCTGACATGAAATTAAACAACACCCTATATACTACATATACAGGGTGTCCAAAAAGTCTGGTAACATGACCGATATCTCAAAGCTCCCAGGTAGGCGAGATCTGATGAGTGTGGTTTATACGTAATAGGAGGGGAGGAATTCAATGCCGCACCCAAATTTGACTTTGACCCCCAAAATTAAAGTCGTCCATTTGCTAACTCGAAAACTATTACAGATACAGAAAAATTTCCGATTGCTACCCTGTAGAGCAACACCACATTAGTCTAAAGACAATTTTTAATCACACCCTTCCCCTTGAAAGATTTTGATAAAATGGGCAAGAAAGAGTCACTCAAGGTCAGCTTGGGCAGGCCAGGTTGGCTGAGGTTTTAACACATTTGAATTGCAGTGAAGCACACAGTTGGGAATTATCTTTACTTGAGTGTTATAAACTTACAGTACTTATACAAGTGATCATAATAAGCATTAGTCCTATAAACATTAGTCCAGAAATGCATAACTGAGGAGTTACAGAAGTGGACGTGGCTCATTCACAGTGCTCACCATCGAACCCTGCTACTCACTCCACTTGTGAACGAATGGTCTCAACCAATGTGAGCAATCATGTACTTTATTGCCAGACTTGTTGGACACTGCATCTCTGGACATCCGTCGCAACATGTGGTTTCAGCATGATGGTGCACCACCCCATTTCGTGCACGCTGTCCGGGACTATCTTGGCGAAACATTTGGTGAACGATGGATTGGGCAAGGGGATCCAGTAGCATGGCCACTAAAGTCACCGGATTTAAACCCACTGGACTTCTTTTTGTGGGGACATTTAAGGAGCATGAAATTGGATACTCCAGTGCTACTCGACAGAGTTTACAACAACTTACACAGCAGATGCCAAACATGCATTGAAGTTGGAGGCCATCAGTTTGAACAGCTACTGTAACTGCAGTGAAGGCTACACGTGTTCACTTCTGTATCTAATCGATGCTTGTATCTAATTTCGCCGATCCTAGCATTGCCCATCACTAGTATAAAAACTTACGATATAATTTACAACATGAAATCAAATTAAACTACAAATGATTTTGAATATAAAATATGAAATGTTGATGCAATTTCTATTCTTGCTCTTATAAGAGCTAAAAAATAAAAAATGGAAGAACAGTTTATTTTGCAGGAAAAGAAAACACAAGACAGTTGAGCTGGGAACTCGCAGAAATTAGCAGACAATAAGGCAGGCCAAATAGGCAACAGATAAATTTCTGACAAACCTTTTATTACACCTAAGGTTGTCTTTACAATAATAATAATAATAATAATAATAATAATAATAATAATGACCCTTGTGTGGTCCTATGTCTGCATGCGAGGGGGGCAACATCTTAGAGAGATGGCCCTGATTAACAGGTCTGATTTACTCTTCCCTTAGATTAATCTTGAGGGTCCAGATGACCCAGTAGGGCTGATGAGCTGATTACATCAACCAAGGGCCTGCTGATGATGGAGATGGCTAACAGGACCACCCATTTATTGGTGATCAATATGATTAGTGCTAGTGCGTTATCTGATACCGCCTCGGGTTACCAAGGTCCGCGCTCATGAGTTAGGCAGAGGCTCATGTTCGAAAAATATGCCACAATCTCCCAGAGCCACTGGTGGCGAAAGCAGCACCAACCCCTGTTCGGCTACTGCCATGCCACAACTTGTCCCTAGTGTTTCAAGAGCTTCTTTGCCCTCGACCACTAAGGCCGGCAAGCCATGCCACCACATGAAATGGACCAATGACATAAACTGCTTTATCATGCGAGCCTACTACGCAGTCACTAAATTGGAAACTGACACTACAGCTTACAGACAACGCTTATATAATATTTTCAAAGAGACATATCCTCATATCACAGTCACTGAACAACGCATTGCAGATCAGCGTCGCACAATTGTTAGGAAAAATTTAATACCCTTACCCACGCTACAGAAATTAAAGCAAGAAGTTGCACAATAGCTACAAGAACACGAGCCATCTACACAAACTGACACTCAACACACAGATTCAAATACTAACATTGACATCACTAATGAACCTGTAGAACACACACTCAACAATGAACTTCACCATGATATACATCCACAACACAACATGAATAACAAAGTTATTGAAACATTAAATGACACCCTACAAAGATACCTTACAGTTTACACGGGAACAGATCCCACACAAAGACCAGGTATACCTAAAATAAACATAAACAGCAAAACAAGGGAAATTTTTTCTTACATGAACACATATCTTACCACAGTACATTGAAGAAAATCTATCTTTAGAATACATACACCTACTTATTTACACTGGGCCTCTTACAGTTATATCCACACAGGGCAGGAAACCAATACATAAAAACACACAAAAATTATACACCCAACAGAAACCTAAATGGCAAAAGTGGATTGAGTCTGAGATTGACGAAATCCGCAAGCAGTTACGTAGACTTACACAGTACACTAAAAACAACACTTCATCAAAGCAGAACAAATGCCTCAGACAATTATTTAAGAAGATTAAAACACACACCAGACATGATCAGCACAATCAACACATTACAGAATATATGGACACATTAAAACAAAAGTTAGCTGCAAAAACACAACGCCCGAAGAGATACAAAACATGCACTCAGCGCAAACAGCAGAACAAGTTATTCGCAAACAATGAGAAGACATTCTATAAGCAGTTAAACAAAGATTATACACAGACACAAAACACTGGTCTGCCAACACAAACAGCACTCCAACATTATTGGTCGTCTCTTTGGTCTGTCTCAGTTGAACATAATAGGGAAGCTTGCTGGATCAGGGAAGAGGAGCAATTAGCATCCAAACTATCAAACATGCCTTATACTGACATAACAGCAGATGAACTCTCACAAGTCATTAAACGTACTCACAATTGGATGGCTCCAGGTGTAGATAGGATTCAGAACTTCTGGTATAAGCGCTTCACCTGTTTGCATCTGGCCCTTGCAAAACAGATCTCCAACACTTTGCAAACACCACAGACATTGCCACATTTCCTCACACAAGGAATAACATATATGGTACCAAAGTCTTATGTGCTTATGCCACGCCAATACTCTCCTACTCTTTGGAGTTATACAGTGGACACACACAGATCTTGAGGGACTTGAAAGGAAACAACGTAAACTGCTTACAAAGCACAGAAAGCACCATCCACACGCAGCTATTGAAAGACTCACCTTGCCTCGTTCAGAGGGAGGCAGAGGTCTTAATGACATAATAGAGCTACACCAGAAACAGACTCAGTCACTCAGAGAATTCTTTCACTCTAAACAATACACATCGCCATTACATAAAGCAGTCTGCATGGCTGATACAAAATACACACCTCTGCATCTGAACAGCATGCAGAACACCCATAACATTCCTACAACATGCACTAAACTTCAATCATGGCTAGGAAAGCAACTCCACGGTAGACATCCTTCTGACCTCAACCAGCCACACATCGACAAAAAAGCGTGGAACTTTTGGTTGAGTGAAGGGAGTCTCTTTGGGGAAACTGAAGGAACCATGATTGCCATACAAGACCAGGTTATTAACACTAAAAGCTACAGAAAACATATCAAAGAATCGACCGACGGGTCTTGCAGGAAATGCCATATCGCAGAGGAAACCATCCAACACGTCATATCCTGTTGCAAAATACTCACGCAGACAGATTATTTACAAGACATAACCAGGTAGCCAACATCATATATCAACATCTAGCTAAGATACACAAGCTAAGGGACATTCACACTCCTTACTATATATATATATCCCCGACACTGTCTTAGAGAACACCACACATAAACTATATTTTGACAGAGCTATAATCACTGACAAAACTATCCCTCATAACAGACCAGACATTACACTAGTAGATAAGCAAAACAAAGTGACTTACATAATTGATATCTCCATCCCCAACACACACAATTTACAAAAGACATACACTGACAAAATCACTAAATATACGGATCTTGCACATGAAATAAAACGCCTTTGGGGAGTTAACAGAGTACACATTGTTCCTATCATTGTTTCTGCCACTGGGGTTATTCCACACTCGCTACACAAAAGCCTCTCAACACTAAATTTAAATCCACACTTATACAAAACCTTACAGAAAGCCACAATTCTAAACACCTGTCACATAGTAAGGAAATTCCTACACCCAAACATCAATACTCCCACAAGTGCATAACTTTCCCTCCCTCGCATTTGAGTCCCTTGGGCTTTGCCCTCTTTTGGGTCCGCCTCTGGGATTGGCTTCCGGACTTGATCCGAGTTTGGTTTCCCCAAACGATGATAATAATAATAATGACATTAATGACATCAGGCATCCAACAACATCCAACTAGCTTACGTGAGTGAGTGGCAACCTACATTTTTGTCCACCCCAAAATGTTTTCGATTCACAGAAATAGACTTTTATTTTTGAAAATTAAGTGATATTCTGAAGCCATTCAAAAAAAAAAGATGAAAAGTACTGAAGAATTAACATGAAAATAAAAGTTATAGAGTTTAAGTTAAGAAACCATCGATCTGTTGCTTGATGATGTGTCTCTTTCGAGCTGTATATCCAAGTGTGTCTACGTTCAAGCAGTCTCCTCAAAAAGCTTTGCCTGATGAAACTTTTATTTCATTTTTCAACTTTAATTTTACGTCCACACGACATCGAACTTAATGTGAACACAAAATTGATGATCGAACTTGTTGATTGCGAGCGTTCGATAGGAGAATTTTTAAATATAGTAAATGATGTCGATTGTACTTTTGTTTATAGAGGCAGTGTTCATGTTAACCATAAAGTTCATTGCATACACTTCATCGCAAGCGAGCTTTTAGAAGTAGCCATACACTTCTGATTGGTCATTGCCATTTTGCTTTCGAGACTTCACTATCACATTGCCTTTGTTGATGTAAAAATGATGGAAAAAAAAAAAAAAGTGAATACTCTGTAAAGTTTCAAATGTAAAACATTTATACATATATCATAAATGTCGTCAGATGAAAAATAAATGCTCAAAAATTACGAAGAGATGAGTTTTGAAAATTTTTACAAATCATCAGAAGTAGAATTTGGAAGCTATGCCAATACAGCTGCATGGTTGGAGCTGATTTCACATTGGAACAGCCTGCATTTTACCAGGTCTGTATGGTAATTGTATATGGATCTCAATTAAAAATAATCTAATTTATAGAATTATTGTTGAGTATCATGCAATCTTTATAGTTTCATGTAGCGTCATTTTCTATTTACTGGTCATTTGAAAACCTAATAACTCAAATTTTTTATGTGGTCTGCTGAAGATTCTAGTTATCAGGGTTTGACTGTATAAATGAACAACACATTGTACGTATATTGCATTGGCTGTTTTATTTTTATAAAGAAATAAAATTATTTTTTAATACTGATACTGAAAATACTGTATAGTAAAGAAAGAAAGAAATCACTTTTCCACAAAAACGTCTTGTATAAACATACTAATGAAAAAAATTCATAACTTCGTACAGAATTGTTCAAAACACAATAAGTGGTGATCCTCTACTTCGACAGAAGCCGCCACCAGACGGCGCTTCCACTATCTCACTGCCGCGAGACCACAACGAGATATTCTGTGTCAGACGACAGAGACCTGCACAGGACTATACAGACCTCTTTCAGTATAGCCCTGGACCTGCATAGACGACACACTTCGCTTCTGGACTCCATGCTGCTCAGACCGAGCTCTCCCTCTCTCACGTCTCCACACCGTCGACACGATGCCACATAACAACGCATGAAAGACTCTGACATTCCGTATTGTTCTTATTCTTAACTTGTAGTTATGTATTAGTTTAATTCGGTTAAATTAAAATCAGTTATCTTCTGATCATTTAACGAAATGTGGCGGTCACATTTCACATGCGTGCCCAACTAACAAAGCCAATGTAATGAGAAATTGGTTTTTATTTCATGAAATGTAAATCTTTTTTTGTTAATTCTATGCTTAAAAATCCTGAATAATTACACAGGCCTGCGATGAAAAAAATACAAGGGAAATGATAGCTTAACTAATGTATTTTTTGGTGCCGATTTCAAAAAATATAATGAAATATTTCTATCACGTCAGGATTTCTTGAAAAATTCAATTTTACTTGGATTTTTATCAACATTTACCATAAAAAATTTCAAGAAACTACACCATAATAGGATGTAAAAAGTTTAAACTCAAGGGGACTTTTTGTTTTCCCCTCGACCAGAGGCGGCTCGTGCGATCTGGCAACAGTGGTTTTCATCCATTTAAACCTACAAAAAATAAATAATAATCTCGATCGCTGACAAATCAATTTGCCTCATTAAGAATCGATTATAATTATTTTACATAGATTTAAATGGATAAAAACCACTGTTGCCAGATAGTAAATGCAAAATCCTTTTCAAATAGGATTTTAGCAAAAATTTCGATATCGGTTTTACAAAAAATCCTGATGTGATAGGAAAAAATGGAGGTCATTTTCAAAATCAGCACATCAAATAACATAAAAATCAGCGAAAACTTCTCTTGTATTTTTCAAAAACTTCAATTTCGTAGACCTGTGTTATCATAACACAAAATTTTATAATTCACATAATGAAATACATGAATATAAAACTGATGCTTTTTTTTTTTTTTTTATCAGAATATTGTTTTAATATACAATGAAATTAAATACTAGCAAAGGTACCCGGCGTTGCCCGGGATAATTACACTTGGATGTAAACAGAAAAATGTCAAAAAATTAAATTAAATTTTGCAATATCTTAAAAATAAACACATGAAAATGCTTAGAATTAATACAGTAAAAATTCTTAATGAAAATTCGAAAAAAATCTTTTTAAAGGCTCACAATGGCTGGACCTCTCCAAGGATGCCACTGCTAGTCTAAATAATTTCTTACTCACATAATCTTACCTCAGATGTATACTTAGTGTTGTGCAATTTCCACTCTTCTCTCGATGTGTTGAAGCAAAACTTGGCCATTCATCACTTTGTGCAGCCTAGCGGTCGCCGATTCTTCTATTTACTTGCTTCCCATTTGCTCTTTACATTACGGAGCTAAAGGAGTGCTTCCTCTGTCGTCTTTCCACTCTTTCTCAATAGTCTGCTAACTCTCCATTATCTCCAGTTACTGATCATTTTTAAAGATTTTCAAGAAATTTTAAGTACTAAGAACTCTCTTTTCTAAGAAAAGCCTGAATAACAGGAATTCTATGCATTGTTACAAATTGAAACTTATCCATATTACATCATCATTTTATGTTCATTGTTATAATTCTTGGAAAGATTGCTTTAACATTACATCATCATTCTGTGCTCATTGTTATTGGTGAATTGCGCGTTGATACCATTGTTGATGCGAACACAATGGGCCTATTGTTGCACAAACTTTGCCTTGCATTGTTAGTCATGAGATATTGATTGTTGGTTCATGCAGAGCGTTTGTGAATTGCGTGTTGATACCATTGTTGATACCTATTGTTGTATAAACTTTGCCTTGCATTGTTGGTTATGAGATATTTCTCATTAAAATGCCTTGCCATAACCATGAATATCGATTTTTTATCGATATTTATTATTTTTCCGAAATCTGAGGTAGACAGTGACCTTCCTCATGCTTTGAAGGTCATGTATGCGAAATTTTATCAAGATGGGAATAAAACTGTAGATTTGTATAAAAAAACATACAGACCCACCCACAAACATCCTTCTTTATATATATAGATAGAAGATTACATGTAAATCTATATATGTGTATTATAATATGTGATATGATTGTTTAGATTAGACACACATTCTTGTTTGTATGTTTCTGTCATACCAACTGAGATGCTTTTGATGCTGTGCACAAGGTCTTTATCTCATCTGATGGCTTTATTCTTGAATATGGGGCACCACACACTGAATATTTGTAAGCATTGCTTCTGTGCGAGTTGTTCAGATATTCTGGTATGGATTTGGTTTATTATGACTTGTCTCTGAATGGCTGGTCTGATGAGGCCATATTTTTCTTTTTATTCTGTATTTTGATTGGCCCTCTTCTTTTATTTAATCTGTTGTCTCTCTCCTTGTACCTTGTCCTCTGCTGATTGAAGACTGCAAGGCCAGTCGAAGTTTGCATACAATTTATTAAACTTTAATGTGGGCATAAAGGTGCATTTTCCTCTTGGTGAAGCAATGCTATGATTAGACCAAATGGACAGTTAACTAGTCCTTTCTGTTGCTTTTGATCAAAAGTGAGTCATGAAGTGTAGATAAAAATTGCATAACCATTAGTAAACAGATTAGAATAAACATGGCATTATAATAATGAATTTTTACCCCAATGTTACGTCTTTATTGTTGTATCTTGAGCATGGATATCTTCTCAACCGCATCCCCTTACTACGACATCCTGCACGATTTTTAGCAGGTGACCAATTCATCCCTGTCGCCCAAAACAGATCAGAAGCCATTGGTTTTTATCATATTGAGACCACTGCTGCCCCCCCCCCCTTTTTTTTTTTCAAACCCTTGCCAATTTGTCCCGGCATGCTGGAGGGGGGGGGGGGAAAAAAAAAAAAAAAAAAAAAAAAAGTGTGTCCATGATGGCAGAAGGACAGTCCCTGGGCAAGCACCCTTCATATGGTCAAAAAGGCCAATGGCAGTTGGCATCCCTGGAGTGACTACTGTCGACAGAATACAGTGATGCCACCAGATCATTAACCTCTTCCCCATATACAGGATTACACTCAAACGCTTCACAGCAAAATGATTTTTTTCCACCATTAACATGGCACGAGTATATCACCAGATACCGATCCTCCCTGAGCACATTCCCAAAACAGCCATCACAACCCCTTTTGGCCTGTTTGAATTCCAGGGATCTTGCAAACAAAACAGTGTAAAATAGGAGAGAAAAGAGAGTATTTGAAAATACTTACAGAAAAAAAAAAAAAGAGACTAGCTTATAAACAAGCCATTCTAAAAATGCAACAACATTGTTGGATTATTTATTACAAATATAATCTTGAAATTTGTATCAAAAATGAAGGAATTAATGCATTCTGCTGATTATTAACTTTTTCTACGAGCTCAGAAATTTCTGATGCCAATTTTGTTAAATCATTATTTACTTTTTGGGCGTATGTAAGATAGCATGCTCCACTCATATTGTTCACAAGCAATCCATCGGACAAATGTTTTGTTCTGCTTCTAGAAGACTCTTGGCAGTCTGAGCTTTCTACCATTCCAAGCATGTTGACTTCACTTATTTCTCTTCTAATTGTCCTATTTTTTCCTTCTTAATTTTATCTAACCTATGTTTATCTTATGCTTCTTTTTGCTGATTTTTTTACCATTCTTCCTGGAATTTTCTTTGCTCCTCTAGAATGATAGTGGTTAATATTTTTTTTTCACACTCACATCAACAATTCCGTCTCTTTGCAACCAAAAACTAAGCCATTGTTGGGGAAAGCAGCAACACCAGCAATAAAAAGAAATACACAACAATGCTCCTACTGAGCTTAAAACTAAATGAAAATACGTTTTAAATAACGGTTTCTTGCATAACGACAAGAACTAATCATGCCTTTTGTAATCGAGATGTTTAAACAGACCACCGTGAGCTGCTATATCATTATTGCACACAACTCTGCCATTAAGAGTGTCAATTGAAATTTTTGAGTTGCCATCATTTAAAACAGCGCCACTTACAGAAAAATTCTCTATTTCAGTATTGACATGCGACAAGGCGAGGCAAGTCTTAAATAAAGCAGTCGGTTGTGGATACTTGATATTGATAAAGGATTTTTTTCAACTACTGATTTCCAAAAGACGATGGCATCCTCATTTTAATGCTATAATTCATCTACTTGTAGAAGGATCCATTGATATCGTACTGCATATGGATCCACAACATCTTAAGTAACATTGCCAGCTGGGAAATCATGATTGTGATTTACTGCTCTGAAGCAATTTTGAATTTAGTACTTGCAGCCATTTTGAAAGCAATTAGAAGTAATATTACTTTTATCAATAAGATATGACGCAGCACTGCAGTTGAAATCCAAATTTCCTTTTTCATGGGACATCTTTGACACCTCTTTCATTGTTTTCATACAGGACTGAATTATTATACAATTCCCCTTGTAAGAATGAACGGAAAGGTAACCGATTTTCTACAAAACACAACTCCGAGGATTGGCTTTTCCAGCCTTTAACAACTTCCGACTTCAACACTGAACAGCAGGATGGTACTAACAAGGGAATCCCACATAGCCTATCCGTGCCCTTTTTTTTGCACGCAAGCACACTGTGGAAGCGATAGCGTTGCGCAGCAGCAGAGCGCTCCGGAAATGCAGAGTTCAACAACAATCAACCAAAAAATCCATGTCTTTCAACACATCAAAACGGAAATGTTTAGATGCCATGAACAACCAATTGGCATGCAGTAACCAAGAGTCCCAAATATATGTGGCATCACCTTAAATGAGTTTCAGATTTGAAGATGCTTCCTATAATGAAGGATAGATCGTTTCGGTTTCGATTTTACTTCGTGGGCAGTGGGCAGTAGATGAAGAATGACCTTAAAAAAGCGAGTTTAGCGAGAAATTTTGACAAAAGCGAGTAATAGAGACTTTATAAAAGAAAAAACGAGAATAGCAAAAAAGGAGACTTCGTAAGATCCCTGGAATTCATGACCACGCCATTTGGCCTACGGAATGCTGATCAAACGTTTCAAAGGCATATACAGGATCGGGACACATTAATATGACCACCTCTCCTCGAACATGTTGGAACGTCCCATGGTATGCAGATGAAAAATCATTGCATATCATTAAAAGCTGACAAGAGCAGACGTGTAGTAACATCCGTTAACACAGCAATTGTCGCCGGCATGGGCAGAGACCTGCCGGACCTCCAAAAGGTGATGATAATTGGTTATTGGGCCAAGGGAGGCAGCATTTCAGAAACGGCCACCTTTGTGAACAGCTCTAGGGCTGCCGTTGTGAAGGTGCTGGTGCGACTGGACGAACCAGACAGTTTCGAGCAACCGAAGAGGTAACTGTGGGGCCCCACGGGCCATCGATCCTAGAGGTGAGCGTCGGTTACAATGCCTGGCCAAGACCTATCGGCGTGCCACTGTTGAGCAACTGACACAGCAAATAAACAGTGGGGCCACTAGGCGTGTCAGCACCAAGACAGTGCAACGATCCCTCTTGAGGTTGGGGCTCCGGAGCAGGCATATGGTAACAGCACCCATGTTGACGCCTGTGCATCGCCGAAAAAGCCTCCAATTCGCAATGGACTATCGCCATTGGACCTCAGCCGAGTGGTAAAGGGTTGTTTTCTCTGACGAGTCGTGGTTTCTGGTGAACAGAGTAGACGGACGATGGAGAATTTGCCGGGAAGTATCTGAGAACAGGCAGACGACAGGCTGGTGGGGGAGGTGTGACTGTTTGTGGGATGTTTTTGTGGTATGGTCTGAGTCCACTGATACTGCTGGAGGGTACACTGAATTCTGTTCATTACCTGGCGATCGTCGCAGACCAGGTACATCCCTTCATGTCGACAGTGTTTCCTCAGGATGATGTCACCTTTCAACAGGACAATGCTCCCTGCCATACTGCTAAAATTGTCCACGACTGGTTGGAGGAGCATGAGGATGAATTCAAGCTACTCCCATGGCCACCAAACTCCCCGGACCCCATTGAACATTTGTGGGACCATCTCGATCACCATGTCCGCAAGGTGGACCCTCCACCATGCACGGTGATGGAATTACGGGATGCACTGATCGCCGAATGGTCCCAGATAACTGCAACCACCTTCCGAGGACTTACTGACTCTCTGCCTCGTCAACTAGCTGCTGTGCTTGCCGCCAAAGGTGGATATTCCGGATACTAGCAGGTGGTCATATTAATGTGCCCCTACCCTGTATATCAGGTCATTATCAGCCTTGACTTCTGCATTCCATACGTTGAAGACATCCTTGTCGCATCTCACACAGAAGAGGAGCATTTACAACACATCAGGCAAGTGCTCCAGCACCTAGGTGATTACACCTTAAAAATAAATCCCTCCAAATGCATTTTCTGTCAACTCTCAGTCACTTTTCTCGGCTGCCTGGTATTATAGAACGCTGTTACCCCCTCCCAGAAAAGACGAAGGTGATCGAAGAATTCCTGACGCCAGAAACCATCGCCCAACTGTGACGATTTCTGGTGATGCTCAACTTCTATCAGCGATTATTGCCAAACACTGCCAGCATGCAAGCCCCCCCCCCCCCCATTAATGAGTTAACGAAGGATTCAAAGAAAGACAGCGCAGAGTACCGTGGAGCGACTCCACCCTTGCAGCGTTTGAGAAACACAAGCGTGACCTAGTGCAGGCTGCAACTTTAACCTTCCATGCCCCAGATCAGCAACTAGCACTCATGGTAAACATATATGGGCTGCCAGCAAGCAAAAATTCATGGACTATCTATGTCCCCTCCAACCATTCAAGCTACCTGCTGCAAGGTTCAGCCACATCCAAGTTGACCTTGTGGGGCCGATTCCACCGTCGGACGGCCATCAATACCTCCAGACGTGCATGGACCGCTATATCCGTTGGCTGGAAGCCATCCCCCTACAGGACATGACCACTGAAACAATTGCACGAGCCCTCATCTATCACTGGATCACCCGGTTTGGTGTCCCGATCATATCACCATCGACCAGGGACGGCAATTCACCTCCCACCTGTTCTCCTACTGACAGCCATGCTGGGGATATCCTCCTCGGCAGCCTGTTTCGTCCACCCTGCCTTGGCATCCTGCTTTCATATATTCGTTTGGGTTGAGACCACCAGATTGACGCTCTTGAACCCATATGATCGCCCAACCGTAAAGAGAGCAGCAAACCACTGCACAATCTGCAGAAACGGCTGAGAAGAATCCATCCACATGGACCGCCTTAAGCTCGCTTTCATATAGTCTGATCCTGCCATCGAGCCACAAGCACCCATGATGACTACACCATCCCTAGCCACCGAACCTACAACGACCACAGAATAAAAACACACAGATAGAAAACTTACTATATCGCAATGTTAAACCTTGCGTAGTGATATCAAACAGCTCAGCCAATCAGGACAATAATATCTGTCAGTCTAGGTGAGGGGGCGCTGAGATCAAATGTGACGTCATTTCTCAGTTTCGACTAGAATAGGACTAGTTTTGTTTCGTTTTCGAAAACGATATAATGAAATTTCATCATTATTTATTTCGTTTCCACATAAGATTCACATCTTCTGCTCTTCAGCACTGACATTTCCAATTCATTCTGTTCTCCAACTTGTTCTTGGCAAATGAAATATTATCAAGTATAGAAAAGAATAGCAAAAACAGTCCACACATAAGAATATGGAATACATGTGCTTTAAACTGTGACAATATGTACGACGGAAGTTTAGAGAAATAACGTAGCATCATGGTTATTATATAAGGGAAACATTAAATCCACAACATTATACAAATGTTAAAAACTAAGATGATAACAACGGTTATTATACAGTGCTGGACAGAATTATAAATTCACATGAATTTTGAACCAAACTTTACTAAAAATAAAATGATCTACATCAGCTTTTTAAATATCATTTATCAAACATAAATTTACCACTTTGCTGATTTTCATTCGCATATTTTAAAAATTTTGTGAACAACGATAATAAACTCATAATTTCACTTGGACAAAATTATAAACTCACCCTTAAAAACGTGTTCGCCCGTCTATTTTTATTCATATGCAAATTGCAAAAAAGGTTGTATTTGCAATCACTTATTGTAAGAAAGTGTCTGCTGCAGATTTATACTGTGTAAAACATTGCCACGATGAACAGAGCTTACTGAGACAGACATTAGGACAGTATTGATGTTGCATGAATGTGGAATGTCCCAAATGAAAATTGCAGCTCATCTTAACCGATCCCAGTGTGCTGTCAGAAATGTATTACAACGGGAAGTTGATGGGAAAGCGAAGAAATGAACAGGAAGGAAAAAATCTTAAGCTCTCGAGATGAATCTCATTCGACGACCGGCAACTGGAAGCAATCTTTCTGCTGGACACATTGTAGATATACTTTCGCTTAACTGCTCTCGGCGCACTGTTGCACAGGTTCTGCAACAACTCCCATCATTGTCTACAAAAAATTTCTACGAAAACCACCTCTAAACCAAGCTCACAAAAATGCAAGATTGGAGTTTTGTAGAGAAAAAATGACTTACGAGTGGTACACAGTGGTGTTCTCTGATGAAAAGAAATTCAACCTTGATTATTGGCATAACATCAGACAAGACGAATAGCTTAAACTGAGTCGTCATATAGCGGGTGGCTCAGTAATGGTTTGGGGGACGTTTTCTGCTCAGAGTAAAAGTGATATGGTAGTGATCAATGGATGCATGGACTCTGTAAGATACAAAGTGCTGCTGGAAACTCAACTTTCAAGCTATGGTGAAATTCTTAGTGGAGATAACTGGTCTTTCCAGCAAGGTAATGCTCCATGCTATCGTTCCAACCTTATGAAAAAATGGTTTCAAGAGCAGCAGATAAATGTTTTATTTTGGCAGTCATGCTCCCCAGCCCTCAGCCCAATTTAGAATGTATGGGGACAACTAGCACGTCTTCTTTATAAAGATCATCGCCAATTCCAGACTACTCAAGAGCTCACCACTGCCATCATGGAAGGATGGGAATCTATCACCACTGAGTACTTGCATAAACTTGTCGATTAGATGCCAAACAGGATGTTTGAAGTCATAAGAAACAATGGAGGACCAACAAAGTACTAATGTTTGAAAAATAATCGCCATACTTCTGTTTTCTAAGGGTGAGTTTATAATTTTGTCCAAGTGAAATTATGAGTTTATTGTCGTTGTTCACAAAATTTTTAAAATATACGAATGACAATAAGCAAAGTGGTAAATTTATGTTTGAAACATGATACGTAAAAAGCTGATGTAGATCTTTTTGTTTTTAGTAAAGTTTGGTTCAAAATTCATGTGAGTTTATAATTCTGTCCAGCACTGTATGTATTAATATACCTTAAAAAAATTATCACTTTGTATATCATTATCCATACTGGATGAGGTGGTGCCGATATTGCAGTTGACGTTTTGGCCTCAAACAGTTTCATATCTGTGTGTTTTTAATCCGTGACAGCAACCATGACGACAGCACCGTCCAAAGTCACCAAAATGGCGTCGCTGCAACCACAACTGCATAGCCCGTACCATCACCAGGTAGGCAGGTCCGCTTCAATCTGAAGTATCCGTGATGAATTTTGCCTCTGGCATTCGGGGAGGGGATGAATTTTGCTTCTGGCATTCAATATGAATTTTGCCAGCTCCATGGTTAACTTCTGCCACCAGATGGCGGTGAAGCTCAAGTTTCACCCAGCGACCACCAGAGACTACCCCAAAATCACACGTGGCACTCTGGGAAGGATCCTGAACAGACTACGACTACTGAGAACGATGCCGGCACTCGATTAGACAACAACGGAACTACGACCAGGTTCGATGAACACATCGCTACATGTAAATGGATCTGGTCTCCAGCCATGTGGCCGAGAACCATCGCTCGGATCACCAAACAGTGAACTGGACTTTCTTATTGTTTAAATTATTATTATCATGCAGTGTAAGAAGTAATATGTCTACTTAGCAAAATAGTTTATTAAATCAGCCTTCACCAAAATTTAATGCAAATATGGCATCAGAAACAGCTGAGAAGAATCTACACTTCACGTTTTGCTATTGCAGGCCTTTTGGATCTACTATATTTGACAAGGGGCAAATGTTCCTGCAGTCTGCTTTCAATGGGACCCTAAAATTGCTTTCAGTAAATGCGACCACATTCTCCTCACTGTAACTCAAATTCCTGATAGCAAAATTAGTTTGATTTTATCCTTGGGATTTTCTAACAGCATCTAATATCATTATTTCCCTTTGTTCTCTTTGTAATCTTGCTGAATTTGGTTGAAATGTACTTCGAAGAAAATAAAAGCTGTTTGTGGACAACAGGGTTTCATTTACAAGTATTTATAAAAACCTAACGTTCTTAGTGTTTACAACCCCTCCAAGAAAGTATGGAATACATACACAGTGGATGACACAATAATATAACACTTTCGTGACTAAGCAATTTATTCTCAACAATTGTTACACTAAGATGAATTATATGTTAATGTGGTCCTGATATTTGAAATTCAATCGCTATACATTATGAATTAAATATGATGCTTAGGAAATACATCAGCATCTTCTTGAAACCCCTGCAATCAAAGAATTATGGAATATGAGATAGGTCGCCAAACAAGTTTGGAATATGGAGTTTTCAAACCTACTTAGTATTGTGTGGGACCTCCTCTTGCTTTAATTACCGCTCTGATCCTGCTGGGCATGGATTCTATTAACTGTCGGCAGTACCCGGTGTCGATGTTTGCCCAACATGTTCGTAGAGCAGTTTTCAGTTCCTGTTTTGTTGTTGGGTGTTCGTTGTGTACCAGTTGCTTCAGTCTCCACCAACAGTTTTCAATAAGATTGACATCAGGGCTATTGGGAGGCCATGGCAGTGGCTTAATCCCTTTAGTTTTCAAAACTCTACCACTTTTTTGGTTCTGTGGCACAACACGTTATCGTCCTGGAATGTAACACTGTCATCCTCAGGGAACTGCTGTTCAATGGTTGGGACTAGAAAGCCTTCAATAATCTCGCAATAGACATCTGCATTAACAGTAGTGTTTAAAACACATAGCTGTCCTGGTCCACGACCCAAAATACAGCCCCATATCATGATTGAGGTAGGAAATTTCCGAGTAGAACGCAGGCACTGGTCGTTGAACTTTTCAGAAGGTAGTCTCCATACGAAAGTTCCAGCATCATCACCTCCACCAATGCAGATTCTCGACTCATCGCTAAAGAGCACCCTTGACCAGTCATCTTGAGTCCACGCTTGATGCTCTTTTGCCCAACTCAAATGTTGTTTCTTATGCATCTTCGTTATGAAAGGTTTACACTTAGCCTTGCAAAAGCTATATCCCATGTCTTTTACATTTTCTTAGTTTCATTGGATACATGTATGCCGCCTCGCTGCCATTCTTTGATTATTTGTGCAGCAGTAAAGCTTCTATTGCCCTTAACAATAGCTCTCAATCGTCTGTCATCCCTGGCAGATGTTTTCCTTGGGGCTCCAGATCGTTGAACATTCTTTACATTTCCCGTTATCCTATATTTTTTCCAAATTTTGGAAATCGTTCCTTGGTTTAATTTCAATAATTCTGCCACTTTAGATTGCTTCTTACCATCCACTAACAGTTTGACTACTTTCATTTTTATGTCGTCTGAAAGCTCTATTACATGTGCCATGATAAGACGTGCAGTTATTGAACAAATACGAGCACAAATTGAATATGAAGCACAATAAGCTATGGTCTCACCCATTTATATAAAGTGGAGCTTAACCAAAGTCTATTCCATTACAATTTAGTTTCTACTTAGTCCAAATTTATTTGATTGTCAGGCAGATGCTGTTACATTTTCTACGTGATTTTTCATAACCTTTGGCAATTGCATATGATAAAACACGGCCACATTCGCCTAAAACTCGCCTCAGTGTTACCTCTGATACAATAAATTGCTTAGTCACGAAAGCGTTATATTATTGTGTCATCCACTGTGTTATGTACTCCATACTTTCTTGGAGGGGTTGTATAAGTCATTTGCAGGTATATGGATAAATATAAGACAGGAAGAAATTAATAAAGTAAGTAACATTTAAATTAATATACTATACCAATCTTTAAATATTTACCTAAATTATTTTTGGCTTGCATGTAACAGTCAACATGTTGAATGGCTGCCTTCAATAGTTTATCTGTTATTAATAGTGTTAAATCCACCTAAGAGTACAAATATAAATAGGTTTAATAAATTCATTTATTAAATATAATTAATTACTATTTCTAAAACTTCATACCTTCATGCTTCTTCTTAGTAGAACAGCAACCATGAATCTTAAACATAATCTAAGCTCGTGCATAAAAAATTCATCATCTGATATTTCACTGGAAATAAATACATAAATTAGAATATTTTGGAAGTATTTAACTGACAAATTCTATGGGATTTTTATTTTTCAACATTTCCTTCATAATATAAATATTGTAATCATATTCCTAAAATACAATAATAAAAAAAAAGGTTCCTACTCCCACATAAACAGTTATAACAAAACATATCACAGGTCATCTCGTAGAGTCAAGAAGACAGCTTTAGCTCCCTACAAGCTTTAAATTTGGGGTAAAGAGGGGTTCTAAATTATCCAAAGACTCTGCCATCAACCACTTGTCCGTCAGTATATACAGCAAACCATTTACCATAACCAATCTTATCCAAGACACTTCTTCCCATTCCCAGTCCCACAAGGTTGCCACATTTTGGTTCTTGATAGATCATGCACTGAAATTTCCCCTTAGCCAGTCACCACACGACAATGGACTTCGCATAATCAGATACCTCGCTCACATACATGGATACCTCCATTCCCTAATCACTCGTCTTATGCAAGAGATCTTGATCCCATCCTTCTCTTCCACCCTCGACTACCCCATCAAAGAAATGGGTTTCATTCATCTTTTCTGATAAAATAATGTGCTCGTTAGTTAAATGTTTGCCTCGTCCAACCTCAATATCTCCTTCCGCAATTATCCCCATGCCATTGTTTATTCAACAACCATATCAAATCCCCAATAGCTTTGACACAAGTAGTGTATACAATCTTGAATGTAAAATTAGCAAAATGTTTTATATTGGAATGTTTAATAAAATTGGAGTCATCAGATACAATGAACACGTTCTAAAGTAAAGAAGTTGAGCTTTGCAGCTTTAAAGTTTGTTTAGTTGCTTGTGACTGGATAGTTTACCTGAGTTTTGCAACGATAATACTGCATGAACAAGTAGATCAGCTAAGGTACAGTCAACCGTTGATGAGACCCCTGAAGTGGCCAGTCCATTGATGAAAATGGGTGGGAAGGGGGGAGAGAGAGGAATTGTTACTTTGTAACTCACTTCATATCAACAAAGAAGGTCCAACATCCCTCTGCAGTCTGCTTACCCATTTTCATCAGTAGACTGGCCGCTTCAGGGGTATCGTTGTCAACAGTTGACTGTAACTTCAAAACCTGAAATAAAAGATTTTGTACAGTGGCCGAAGTAAAAAGAGATGCTTTCGTTTACATTATTTTTATTTTTTTCGTTTGTTACTATTTATATTCTATTATTTTATGTTCTATGCATCTTTTTTAATATTTTCTTCACAAAATTTTAATATTTTATTCTTAACTAGATGGAACCCATCAATATCCGACTGTAAAAATTCAAAAATTAAGTTTATATCATATCACTAAGCAAGCACTTAAAGCAATTTTTAATTGTAAATTACTGTTAATTAAACGCTTTTTTATTAGCTTCACTTGTAACTAACTATGTAAACAAATCTTAGAAGTGAAATTTAACCTACTTTCCGAAAATGTAGAGAGCTAAAATTTGATACACATATGCAGGACCGATGACAATGCATGTTAAAATATTTTTTTTCAAATCGGTTCACTGGTTCGTGTTCTAATGGTACTAATTCTAATTCATTACTATGAACTGTCCAATTGCCACAACAAACAATTCATTATGACGAGGGGTAAATGTATTGGTTGTTTATTATTGCAAAATTAAGCTTTATTAATTTTACTAATTGTTGACACAGGCTTCAAGAGATATTATAATAAGATATACCGTATTTATTCTACTATAACGCGACCTCTTATATAACGCGACTCCACTTTTTCGGCCCAAAAAATCGGCAAAAATCCTATCCTCTTGTATAACGCGACCCCCATTTTTGACTCCACGCGAGAAATAAAATGAACAAACTTATACAAAAAAAGAAGAAACTAAATAATAAAAAAAAACAGGAAAAAAAGAAAAAGTACCTTAGTTTTGCTGAGTGAAGAATCTCTAAGTCCTGAATCACTAAATGCAGGTTGAAGAATCACTAAATAAATATGCTGGAGATCGAATCTAAGAGTATTGATGAACTGGATGAATAGGTTGTACTGATTTACACTCACATTGCCAGAGTTTATATAGTGCTTGCAGTGCTATTGTCAATCAAAACTAACCAATCAACACAAAGTGGTATATTGGGTGGCAATGTCCATTGGCTGAAGAGTTCTTAGTTTACATGTTTTTTTCATCGAGGCAGTTTGGAAGTTTATAGCCCTACATTGATATGGAAAGCTTTCTCACTTGCACATCGACAAAAAAACACAACAGTACATCAATTTTCTTAATAAAAAGACAAGTAATCTTTATTCAGTTTAATATTTTCACTACATAAGCTTTCTTGTAGGCTTTGGTTCGAGGCAGTTTTGAAGTAGGCCTAATTAGAAGTATCGATGTTTGGGAGAAGTTATTATCGATGTTGTTAGATGTTGGCGACGAGTAATTCGAATAAAAAGTGAATTAATATATTGTATAATGAACTGGACATTATATGCAATGTAATTAATGTATAATACACGGCAAATTCGTCTGAATGTCATCAGCACAGAAAGCGACTTCAACAAAAGCAACTGCCTCAACTTCAAGGCAGTTTGGAAGTTTATAGCCCTACATTGATAGGGAAAGCTTTCTCACTCGCACATCGACAAAAAAACACAACAGTACATCAATTTTCTTAATAAAAAGACAAGTAATCTTTATTCAGTTTAATATTTTCACTACATAAGCTTTCTTGTAGGCTTTGGTTCGAGGCAGTTTGGAAGTAGGCCTATTTAGAAGTATCGATGTTTGGGAGAAGTTATTATCGATGTTATTATTGGCCGCAGTCGTCGGATGGCTGATTTTTATCCTCTAGTATAACACGACCCAGCAAATTTAGATGCTTTTTTAGGCCAAAAAAATTCGCGTTATAGTAGAATATTTACGGTAATAAAAGCGTGGTTTTAAAAAAAAACAACTTTTTACCCTCTTATTAATAGTTAATTATGAACACAAAAACTAACTTTGACAAATCTACAGACTAAGATCTTTCATTTAAGAGCAAAATGAAGTTTAGAGATGCAGTAGTTTTCTCCAAAGAACTGTCAAAAGAACTTGGAACTTAAATATATAAGAGGGTGAATCAAAAAGTAAGTTACACTCAGCACCATCTGTGGTCAAAGAGCACTGACATCATTCGCTGTTTTTAAGGATGCTGCCTGTATGTCTATAATTGCAACATGCATAATACCACGTGTTCACGTGTTTACTGCGTACGCAAGAGTATTGTTGTCATGGCGCAGCAACTGGTTGTACGCTCCAAGTTGGAGATTCATGAAACAATCCGTTTTTTGTGGGCAAAAGGCTTAAATTGCATGGAAATTTATAAGGAAAAACGTTGGGGGAAACTGAGTAAGGGGATCATTCTCCTGCACGACAATGCCACATGAGACACAGCTCGCATTACTCAGGAACTGCAGTCAACGTTTAAGTGGGAGGTGTGGCAACATCCACTATACAGCCCCGACTTAATGTTCGGGAAAATGAAATGTGACCTGGGAGGAAAACAATTCCGCACTGATGACGACGTCAAAGAAGGAGTGATTGAGAAACGCTGGAGCGGATTTTTACCGCAGCGCCATGGAAAAGTTAAATTTCACGTTCAGACAAGTGTTTACAAATGTTGGGTTAATATGTAGAAAAGTGAAATAAATGGTGCACGTTTCCTCAGAATGTGTGTATGGGATCTTAACTTGCATCTGTTTTTACTGTTTCAGAGTGTAACTTGCTTTTTGATTCACCCTCGTAGATGTTTTATAGAAAATTGTTTAATATTCTATTTTTAAAATTTTATTGAAAATTTCTATTATTTTATTCTTAAAATTAAATTGGTAAATTTTAGTATTTTTTTTTAATTTATTAGAAATTGCTAAGCTTTAATTTTTTCATGCTTTATTGGCAAGTTTTTAATTTACAGCTTTTTGCAATTGATAAAATGTAGTTTGCAAGTGAAATAATAATCTTTTCAAATGAAAAAATGTAGTTTTCATTTGAAAAGATTATTTTTTCAATTGCATACTACATTTGACCAATTGCAAACTACATTTTAGCAATTGCAAACTACATTTTACCAATTGCAAAAAGCTGTATTACCAATAAAATATTAAAGTTATTATCCTGAATTATCTTGAAGATAATTCTCTAATATTCTTTGCTTTTAGAGAATTATCCTTTTTGCTTTGATAAAGGAAAGTTCTATCTGAAACGTCAGCTTTTTATTTTGATTTTATTTATAAATTTAAATTTGTTTTTAATTATTATTTATTTGCTTTTTATTTTTTAATTAATAACTTTTATTATATTCCAGGGTTTTTGTGTCTCGTCCATCTCTCATATACAGGGTGTATCAGGTTTGATGTTCATAAAGTACCTAGCGTGATCCTTTGCATGATTACAAACTTAAAGTTCCTTATGCAAAATGTTCAAAACTCACATGTTAAGGGTCTAAACATCACGCGAAGTTTGCTGAAAACCTGTCGAAAACGTCATTTAATCTCAACAATTGCCGCCGATTTAATTGTAATCGCCCCATTGAATTTAATGAACTGCTGGTGCAGAAAGTTCATAAATGACGTAATGATGCAATTTAAATTTTGAGTTTTCGCCAATAAAATATTACAAATTTTTATGAAAAATAATGCATATAACAAAACCGTACAAGATAAAAATAGTAAAATGATACAAAAAATTATAAAGAAAGAAATCCTTTTTTCCTGGTAGCTCAGGTTTCACCCTTACCCTTAATCACTCTTTCCTTAAGCTGTATCTTTGAGCCTTAAGCCTAGTACACACTAGTTGCAAATGCCCACTGCGTTACACTGGATGGAAACAAGTGTGGACAGTTTGCTTGTGTCAAAATATGCCTCGAAGCTAGCAACGGGTCCGATCGCTCCGAAGGCGGTTTTTCCTCGACACATCAAAGGATTGAAACGTCACTGGTGTGGACGGGGAGCGTTTCTTTTCCTCCTTCCTTAATCTTCCCCCTCCCTATAGCCCCCTTCCCCCTGCCTTAACCTTAATCTGTTTAAATAAAATCAGTGGTTTTATTTTCATTTCTTTAAAGGAATAAATAGTCTTCTCAATTTTTTAATAGATTTATTTTTTTAATTTATATGTTTATATAAATGATAATTTATTTATTCTAAAATATATCTCATTTAAATACAATAAAAGAAATAAAAGACTCTTTAACCACAACAACTTTTAAAAAAGAAAAATACAACCTTATCTTGTAAGCGATTTTCGAGGGAAAAGCTCTCATCATTCAGCAGGTAGAATAGGGAGTAACACACCAGATGATACGGAGTGTGATAGAAAAATAAATGGTATTTATAATGAGAAGCGACCAATTATAGAAGTAGCACTCAAAGGACAGACAAAGAACAAATTCAGTGATTGGTTAGGGTCGTCCACCACTGAATCAGTCGGGAGTTGCTGATTGGCCGTTTGTCTAAGTAAATCACTGTTGTTGGTGGAATGGATCTCCATACTCTCAATCCAATACCTTAAACGTTTGAAATCAATAAACAATAAAGTTTCCTGGACACCTTTGAAAGTATGGCCATATCCACATCTCTTCTCCCCTTTTATATTTTTTCTGGTTTTCTGCAATGAACATTCGCAGCAGTGAACATTCGCTCTTACTTCTATTATATGTATAGGCATTAACAAACAAAGTCAGCTCTGACTACATAACCAAGCAAACATAAATAATACTTTAAAACAGTATAATTAGAGCCATCATCAATGTTTATTCGCATTATAGAACTATCGACGGCACTGCTCGCTTACATAAGCGGCACCCACGAACAACCAGAATTAATAATTTTTTTATCTCATTATTATATTTATTTTAAAAAATATATCTCATTTATTTAGTTACTTATTTGTTTATTTATTTATTTTAAAAAATATCTTATTTATTTTGTGACCACCCACGTGCGTGTGAGGGGCCTACTCGAGGACCCAAGGCAATGCCAACTCCGAATTGGTGGGGGACGAGGATTCGGGGTGTGACTAACGAACTCAAGCAGGGGACATGCAATGCGTCTAGATTAAACTAATTTATTCTTGACATAAATGTTTACACGTATTAATTGTAACGTGCCGCTACCTTCCCAGACTGAAAAAAAATTTTTTTTTTTGCCCCCCTTTTTTATCTGAGTCTCTTACGTGAAAATTCCCTTCCTTCTTCTTTT
>JAHWFO010076724.1:112400-126255 GCA_023313115.1 Rhysida immarginata | reverse complement strand
TAGTCTTTATAGTTGATTGGGGTTAATTTTATAACGTAAGGTTTTTTTCTCCGGTATTCCTCTCTTTTTCACCTTACTCGGGAGACCGTTTTGTTCTTTCTAGTAAGCGTATTCTTTCATTCACGCTGATAGTCTGGGTTTTGGTAATTATTTTCATTTTCTGTAAGGGGAAGGTTTTCTTTCGAGTATTTTTACGCGTCATTCTTGGGGCGTTGGCTGTGCGTGCGGGTAAACACGTTCCGTCTTTACTAGCACGTTACATAATGTAAATGTATGCATAATATTAATAGGCAATGATTCTTTCAATAAACAATAGAGTAAATATCATACCACCCAACGGTGGGTTTTCAAAAAATAACCAATGAGCAAATCAAAACGGACTTTAAATAAACAAAGCAATATACTCTTTTAACTCCTTATTATTCTTTAAACTTATACGGACCCCGGGACCTTTACCCTCAACAAAGACTATACTTAAACAACGTACAACAACTAATAATCATTATTATTAAATTTGCTACCCCTCAACATTCAGCACATGAACACGCCGGTGCTCATGATAAGTGCAACCTGCTGTAACCAGGTCATGAGCCGAAGTTCATTGTCAATATGCCACCTACAGTAACAACAATGTATATTAAGCACAATAACTTTTTGCGACGCTGGGTAATACGAGAGGGAAAAGAACACGTCATGCCTCTCTTTTAAATTGTAATTTAATACTTCCAACCACACCTTAGCAGTGATTATTCGAAGCTATTGAACATTGGGGAGAAAGGCTGTAACCCCACACTACTTAATGAATCAACGTCACTGATGCCACACACCCACCCTCATATTACCTTATGCTACAACGAAGTGCTAACTACGCAACTCCACTACAAGCGAGCGGTTTCTCGCAACAGAACCCCAGCAGTGAACATTCGCTCTTACTTCTATTATATGTATAGGATTAACAAACAAATAATTAACTCTGTTCTCTCAAGGTGCTCCTTGGCTGCTGAATGATGAAAGCAAAGCTTTCGAAAAGCACTTACAGACTCAGGTTGTATTTTTTCATTTTATTTTCGGTCTTTTTTTTTTTTATGTTTGTTCAATTCCTGTTTTGTTGTGGAAAAAGAGTTTTATTTAATTCTTAAGTTAATCATCTGCATTATCCACATAAGATTTTTAGACAATTTAGTTATTGAAATTAATATTCTAACCCCTCAGAACAATAATTAACCAGTGACATAACTTTTCATTCCTATATTATTAAGAAAAAAGCGTGTTAAAAAGTTAATGTCGGTGATTCGCTCGGCCGGAATTCACTGTACTTGGCGATTCACGATTAGTTGAAGATGTTATGATGTCACAGAATGCTCTCTATCGCTATTGGGCAGCACCCAGCAGTGAGTGTGTTGATAGAACCATGGCCGCTGCTGAAGAAATAAGTAGTTGCGCTCGTTCATTAAAATGAGATTACTGAAATAAGTAGTTGCGCTTGTATTTACACATTTAAATAATAAATTTATAAAAATTTCATTAAATATATAAAAGTAATGAAGATGGCTATGTAAATAATAAAATTACTAGCTAAATTACTATTTAAAATTACTAATTTGAGAAAGGTTTGAAATGAGCCACTTTTTACACGGGTTTGAACTCTCAGATATTCCGCGGATTTTCTGAGAAGCGGACTTTCTGAGAAATTTTTTACAGGAAAGATGTTTTCTTTATCCAGCGGATTATCTGGGAGGCAGACTATCCGCGTGAAATTACGGTATTATTAAAGATAAAAATATAAGAGCTTAATAATGTGATTAATGGATTTATAAAAATTTGATGTTTCCAATTTACTTACATGTGTAGAAGAAAAGAAAAACAGGACAAAAATGATCATGGAGAACATGAAGTGGGAAAAGAGCATTTCAGGTAGAAACTGCTTTTATTATTATTTTCCCACTATTTCCATTTAATTTACAAAGAAAATGTAAAGCTAAATTTATTCAAGAAACAAAACATGCAGACTTACCAATACCAACTGTAAACAAATTTATTCAAAGTTGCATTCAAAAACTGCAAGAAACAAAAATATTTTTAAATAAATAATACACCACTTTAAACCCACAGAAGGACATCAACAATAATAATCCAACTTCAAGATACTAAATGCAAGATACTAAAGGACATAATACTTTGCAATTCTCTCTCATGAATACAAAGGAAGCATATACCCTGTAAGTCACCAATTTTGCCAAACTTTATATAGAAGTAATGGATACTATCATTTGCATTTCTCAACTGTTCTTGAGAAATCACTGTCTGAAATTTAAGATGCTCCCTTTAGCCAGTGTAGCAAAACATCTACCAAGTCTAACAAGGAGACTTCAAGTACTCGGACCCACCAATTTTAACGAAAAAAAAATTGTACAAGTAATTTATTTCAAATTAAGCTCTCATACAAGGCCATTCAATGCACTTCTCAAAATTTGCAGAGAAGAGAAAAAAAAAAAATTCATAAATTTATTACCAAAACTGACGCAGTAGAAGTAACCACAATGTTACTTATACGGGGTGGCGCAAAAAAAGATATTAGAAAGTTTTTGTCTACTACGACTTAATACGAGGTTATAGATTCTTGTTATCATATTTATGCTATAACAGACATCTTGAAATTTAATGCAGAAGGTTTTCAAAGTGATTCCCATCTGCTGCAATCAGTGTGTAGAGCCTTGAACTAGGCTCCTCATTGAATAGGGTTCCGACTCGTTCCATATTCTCAGGGATTACTACTGAGGCTGGTCATCCTGGAATTGTGTACTGATCCGGTCATTTCAAAACGTTTCACCAACCTGCAAAAACCATGGAACAAAATTATGGTACGGTACAACAATCCGCATCAAAGGATACTTCAATTTTGTTATCGTGAGCCGCCCTCGCCACGTGGGTCGACTAGGCTCGATCAGACTCGATCACATCACAAGGGGAGGATTGGCAGGGTTGCAGAACTAGTTAGGAACGTGAACTGCTACTGGGAGGCGTGTGTATAAGCAAAAAACTTTTAATTCAAGGAGTAAATGAGATATTTACATAGTTCATGCGCAGGGCCCTACTGCTCGCTATGCAAATTATTTACAACACAATTATGGCTACAACTAATAGATCATTAACAAAGTGACAGTACATCAGGAACATCACTTAACTGTAAGCACCATATGACTAATCAGTCACATGACACAGGAGTAGCTGAGCAATCCTTCCCTGCTCCTATGGGACCTCAACCAGTCCAGGAGCCCAGGCACAGCTGGCTTGGACACCTCTCCAGATACTGGGTGCTTCAGTGTTGCTCAAAGGGTACTACTAGACATTCTGAAGGCATCATGTGACCCTTTTTTGCGGCAAAGTCGAGGAGGGTCACTGCAACCTCCTTGGTCCCGACCGTTGGGCATCGGCCATAAATGCAACAGCGGTGGGCCATACCATCTGGTCGTTTACCTCTAGAACAATGCACTATGCACAGAAAACATTCACCCCTAGCACAGAGCAAAAACCTGTACAGTCACACTGCACCCAGTTTCAACAGTAGGGACTGTGACGCAAATTATCAACTGCGAACATCACAGTCTCCCCGAGGTGCAACTCCCAATTAAATTCCCCTTACAAAGAATGCTCAGAATAAGTTCAATCAAGCTGACACATAAAACCCAGTTAACCTTGTGTATCAAAAGTTTAAAGCTATCCTTCTCACACGTGTGCATTCCCACTTTGAGCTTTTGCTACTTTTATTGCACGAACACCCGCAACAGCCACCCTGTGACAATGATAGATATATTTAAAAGATCACTCACCACCTTGTTTCTAACAGTCTCTGAAAATACTTGCTTAATCCTGATGCAAGAGTCTGCCCACAAAATGCGGGTGCGGTAAAGTTTTCTTAACTTGATTGCTTGCCCCACGCTCTTTATACATTCACACTAGAATGTTCCAATCACCAGCAAATCCATAAAATTTCACTTGAAAACTCTGTATGCCTTGAGCAGAATTGTTTTTACTGCCAATGGGCAAAGTAATTCACTTTAATTAGTGCAAGCAAACAATCAGAACGATTGCGCTTCCAATCAAATATATGGAAACTCATTATACAGAAGCCAAGTCAACTCGCGCATATAGGCATCAGCCAGAGAAGCCAAAAAAACAACAACCGCACTGGCATGGTGCATCTCTCTTCCCATTTCAAAAAAACATTTTTAACAATAGTATATAAAAAGTAAAATATATTTATATAACAGTAAGAGTTGTGATAATGTATAATTAATTTATAAATGTGAACTCCATTTAATTAAAAGAAATAGAAATAAAAATAAATAATAAAAACAATTGATAAATTAAAAGTCAGTTAATAAAAAGTTATATTTGTTATCAATGTTCTACTGACCATCGGACTTTCATCATAGCTCTTCTTCTCCTGTTACTGTGTTTCTTCCTGTGTTTTTACTTGTAATTTTCTCAACAAGACTTTCTTTTCATCTGTCTTTTGTCTGCTTCAACTAGATCTACATAAGCTCCACAAGACCTTCGTTTCATCTGTGTTCCGTCCACTTCATTATTTGTATTTCTCAAATCAGGTGACATTTTATTTATCAATTGTTTTTATTATTTATTTTTATTTCCATTTCTTTTAATTAAATGGAGTTCACATTTTTAAATTAATTAACAATATATTTAAATGAAAAGATCTCAGAGTGGATGCCACCTTACCGTGGGTCAGGGGTTTGGGTGCTTCAGGGATTCTGCGAGCTATGCTGGTTGTAGCACTGCTACTTTAGGGTCGGGGGCAGCCGTAGCCCAGTTGTCTCGCCTTGCTTAATGCAATGGTGGAGTTAAGCAACCTTGGGCGCGGCTAATCACAGTTCGGGTGACCACCGGGAAATTTCCATCTCCCCCCGTGCTTCGGAGGGCACGTAAAGCCGTCGGTCCCAGCTGCTGCGGCCATCTTACAGCAGTCGTTAAGATATAGGGATGGCGCAAAACTCCCTCGAAGAAGTAAGTGCCATAGATTATCGCTCCGCGATAATCTACCCTCTGTACCAGATAACGATACTTTAGGGTCACCCTTACCAGAAAGGTCATAGTTGAGAAGTGAGACGAAGAGTATCCAAACAAACTTATATTTCATGATGTCGATGAATGAGAGAATTCATACTGTATTGTGTATGGCACAGGTTAAAGTCACTCGCGTTTGGGAGTTAGGCAGAGGCTCTTGTTCGAAAAACAGTCAACAGTCTTCCGAATGTTATCTCAGAGCAATGCCTCCGAGAAGCCCCACCAGTGCACTCGCTATGCGCTTGGGGAAATGGTCAGGGGCAGCGCATGCCTTTATCCAGGAGGAGAAACGGGTAAAGCAACAACAGGATCTGATGCTGTCAATCAGCACTTGGAACATATTCTCCATGACAGGAGAGGAATCAGAGTTAGTGGAGGAAGCCAAACGATATCGACTGGATATCATAGTACTACCTCTACAAAACGACGTCCGGGTTCTGGAACTGTGGACTTAGAAGGAGGGTGGAAGCTCTTCTACTCAGGTGTCGATCCTAACGTGACTGCCCAGGCGGGAGTGGGGATACAAGTCACCAGCTGGCAGATTATGTTGCAGATCGGACCCCCTTAGGTGAAAGACTGTCTCTCCTGAGGCTCCAGATAGGGAAACTGTCTCTCTATTTGTTGCATATGCTCCAAATCCAGTCACAGTGTACCCACTCTTTCTACTAGTAGCTTCAAAAAGTTCCTGGAATCATTATATGCTGTGAAACTGAGGTAGTGTGTATGAGCGAGCGAGGCTTCCCTTCATTGTTTACCATTCGCAGATCACACTCAAACGTGTTTTGACATGATTTAAATGGAATGCTGCGGTGCACAGGCAGTCTATTAACTGGTAGTGTAGAGTAAGCATCGCATTCTGATTTTGCTATGTAAAATGTCAGTTATGGAACAACGTTCCATTATCAAAGATGACCATAGGAATGGCCGTCCAACTTCAATCAGTCCATCCACATCTTGTGAGCAACATCGTGTGAGAACACAGATGCCAAAGTGTAGAGACAAAAGCTGCTGCGATATATTCGCACTTCGCACTGTTCTGCAAACTGGCTTCAAAGAGTCTTACCAAGCATTATACAGACATTGGCAGAAGAGTGTTACTGCCCAAGGACAGTATTTTGAAGAAATCTTGTTTAAATGTTTGTATTTTTTCTGCGTGCAGAAATAAAAATTAATTCGGCAAACTTTTTGAAGCTACTAGTAGATGAAGTTGATGCTGCTCTTAGCCGGAGAAGGAGTGCAGATTCTGTCATCCTGGTGGGAGACTTCAATCCACATGTAGGGCCTGATGACCAAACATGGAAAGACGTGATTGGGAGGAATGGTGATGCCAATTTAAATGCGAATGGGAGATGCTTGTTGGATCTCTGCTGAAACAATGGACTTTCCATCACAAACACCTTCTTCCAGCACAGGAATGTCCATAAGTATACCTGGTACAGGGAATGGAATATACCAGAAGTCACCGACTGATTTTGTAATCTAATCAGCTGATTTATTCCGATCAGTGCTGGATACTCATGTGAGGAGAGGGGCAGAACTATCAACTGATCTCCACCTTGTTGTCTGCACTTTGTGGTTCTCTGAATCCTTGCCAATCAAGCGAAATACTAGGTCCAGACAGACTTGGTGTACCAAATGAGAGGCATTGAAAGTACAGCTGTCAGGAAGACCTTTGCAGATAACATATCTTCAAGTTTCAAAGAACTACCCAGTGATCGTGGTACTGTTGAAGAGGAGTGGCAGTTGTTTAAAATTGCTGTGATTACTTCGGCTGCAGTGTGCTGTGAACATAAGCAGCTAAGTGTGGTGCAGGGCAGTGAGATAAGGACTGCATGGTAGAACAGTGAAGTCCAAGAAGCTGTGAAGGCAAAGAAGGAAGCCTTGCAAATAAGCCACCTTCGAATCGACTGCGATACACTGAGGCACGAAAAACAACAGCTAAAGCCAAGACCTGGGTGACGTTCAGGGAGATATTGAAGGCAGCTATGTTTCGGCAGACAAGGTATTCTGGCAGACCATGAGCCGACTCCATGGAAAGAAGTCTCTTTCATCACAAATTATTAAGAGTTCAGATGGGAGGCTTCTGAAAACGGAGGAGAGCGTATTGCATAAGTGGAAGGAATACTTTGCATCTCTTCTTAATCCGGTGACAGCAACAACTGAGGCACATGAGGTGTACCTTGGAGCAGAGAATAGTCACGGTAGTATAATTGAAGCAGAGAATAGTCACGGTAGTATAATTGAAGCAGAATTCAGATGGGCAATTAAATCCCTGAAGACTAGCAAAGCTGATGAGAAAATCTGGAGATCCTCCATAAGGCCGCTGCCCCCGCGATCGTAACAGATAAGCGGGTTTGAAAAGTAAGTAAGCAACAAAGGCATGCAGCCGCCGGTAGTGATTCCCCAGAAAAACTCACATAATTTTCGCTGTGAAACAATGCCTGCCGCTGACAATCGGCCCTTGTTGCGTCCAACAACCAAACAAACCGTGTTGTTAACACACAGCAACAACAAATAAATGTCGTTCAATACGTTATACGCAGGAAATAAACCCTTAATAAAACCAATTAATAATACCCAGCAGAAAACGAAATAGGATAAAACAACAACGCATCTTGGTGCAAATAAATACACGTGGGATGGGTGTGCGTTAGCCCTAGCAGTGAGAGAAAACCAAATTCACACTGATATAGGATGTCACAATCACAATTTGGCTTCAGTTCTGTTCTATAATCTCACCATGCAATGGTAATTTTAGATGGTGCTGTACTCGGACCAAATGAAAAAGCGTCTCGCCACGGCATTACTTCCAGCATTTTCGTAGAGGTGTAATGAGAGACATCGGTGAGTGAGCTATAGAATGTTCAGAACTGCAACAGAACAGTATTACGAGGAAATTTATTAATGGCCTACGAATAAACCACAGTAGAAAAAGATTTTTAACACCTTCTTTTGCGAACTAACAAATTGAAAAGGGAAGGAAAAATTCCACGACCTAGATACGAACCAGGGACCATGCCTAACGCTGGCAGTGCTCTTACCAACTGAGCTACCGCAGATGAACTGCATTGCTGTTACAAGATATCCAAATAGGACTTCATTGAAGCCACTAAGCAACTCAATCGGCAGAGCAGGCACCGACTCGAAAAGTCGGAAATCATCCTTACCCTTAAACTATCAAATAATTGATGAAATTTAACTCAAACATAAGACAATAAACAAACTGAAGATTATGCTTCAGTTTGTTTATTATCTTATGTGTGAGTTAAACCTGCTTTTGCGCCAATCGGTATCTTTAATAGCTTGGAGTGGCCCAGCAGTAAGTTGCCTGCATTTTGTGTGGATGACCAGGGTTTGATTCCCATGAAGAGGACGATTCTTTTTCCTGGTTAGTATGACGTCAGTTCCTGGCCAGTTACCTAGCGATTCCAAACATTAGGTTTAATCATGAGGTATAATGCCATTGAAAAGCATGCTGAAGTTAAACCTAAGTTTGGAATCACTAGGCAACGGGCCAAGAACTGACATCACTACTTACCAGTTCTATTATTATGGAAGGAAGGCAAAAGAACTGACTATATAATTACATTAATACGCTATGAATGGAAAATTATAAATGAACATTAAAAAAAAATGAATTATTCTTAATATTACAATACGTTTAACTATTCTTATAAGTATCACACTTTTAGAATTATAATTATCATAGAAGCACACAAAACAAATGCTGCTCAAAGCAAGAACGTTTTATTAAATACAGGGTCTTCATAATTAAAGTTCCATTTTGACATGGCCATAAAAAAAAACAACTACTAGACCAAAAGCTATAATACTTGGTAATACTATGGGAAGTTCATACCCACCAAAAAAAAAAATTAGTTCAAAAGGTCACCACCAGCATGGAATGGCGCTCTACGCAATATTCGTATACGAAATTAGACACAGGTTAACAAGTCTTTAATCGTTACTAAAATTAGTTACATGTTGAATGGCCTCCACCATTTACTGAAAGCAGGTTACACCGGATTACTGCATTCTCAACTGTAGCTCCATATTGTCATTTATTGTTTACCAACATTGAAAGCAGGTTATAGTTTTTTTTTTCTTTTAAAATTTTCTTTAATATGTTTGGTTGTATTATATATACTGAGTGGTCAGATTCTAATTGCAGTTGACTGAGGCCAGACCATTATAAATTGGAAAGCAGCTTGATACCACAACAGTAGAAGATATGGGTAAATGAAGCGATTTTAGAGCCTTTGAACGTGGGATGATTGTTGGTGCTCATAGCCATGGAGCAAGTTTCAGCAAAACAGCTGCATTCTTTAAATATTCAAGAGCAGCTGTTGTTAAAATGTTTAAAGACTGAATCTATTGAGGACAATTGGTCTAATGACGATTGGTCTAACTGGTTTGGGGTTTACTCCTGGCTCGGGTTTTACCACTGTTATCTTCCTGTTATCTTCCTGTTATCTTCACTCAAAAGTGAATTGAACCTTTGACTAATTCACTTTTGAGTTAGAAAACAATCAAAGGTTGCCGTTTCTCGACATCTTAGTCATCAGAAACCATGATTCATTATCATTTGAGGTATACCGAAAGCCTACGAACGGATTGAATTACATACCAAGCGATTCCAACCACCCTTGGAATCAAAAAATATCTACTTTCATTTCGATGATTGACAGAGCTATTAATCTCCCACTTGGTCAATCCTCATTCAAAAAAGAAATTTCCTTGATTCAGAATATTGCAGTTAAAAATGGCTATAGCACACGTACCATCACCGATTTGGTAAGGAAGAGGAGGTTAAAAAAGTTCATGGACGATATCACTACCCTCAACCGGACTAAAAATAGAGGGAGAGTCATATCCTTACCTTACAATAAATCATTAATCAAAGGTCTCAATTCTGTCTTTAAATCTTTTAATATTTCGTTATCTTTTAGCAATCCCAACCAGACCAGGCATTTATTACCCAATCCAAAAGACCCGATTCCACCACTACAGAAATCAGGAATATATGAAGCTAGATGTTCCCAATGCCCCATGAGATATAAAGGACAAACTTGCCGAAATATTGAAACAAGATTTGAAGAACACATGAGACACACAAGATATGGTAGAGGGAATCAGTCATCCATAGCCAAACACTCGCTAGATACCGGGCATGAATTTTTATTAAGCAATGTAAAACTTATTGAGTCAATAAACAAGAAACACCTTCTGGACGCCTTCGAAAGCTTAGCCATTCAAAAAACAGATGAAAAATTATTACTCAACTTAGATAGGGGTCCTATTAGCGAATCACCATTGATCAAATGGGCGACGCACTTACCCAATCTATAAAATTCAGTTGGATCTTTTTGTCTTGATTGGCTTCTGTCCGTTATAAATACTCAGCATGTTCTATTCCAAGTCAGTTCTCTCAAGTTCTCTCGAGGTGCTCCTTGGCTGCTGAATGATGAAAGCAAAGCTTTCGAAAAGCGCTTACAGACTCAGGTTGTATTTTTTCATTTTATTTTCGGTCTTTTTCTTTTTGTTCATTTCCTGTTTCGTTGTGGAAAAAGAGTTTCATTTTATTCTCAAGTTTATCATCTGCATTATCCACATAAGATTTCTAGACAATTTAGTTCCTGTTTTCTGTTCGTTGTCGGACTACCATCTGCTTGTTACCCCACCTGCCCTGTCTTATACTATACCATCTTCGATTATAGCTTTCTGGTGTTGGTGGAGACTATATATATATATTTAATCTTTTATTAGGGAGGTTACTGTGGCCCCCTCCCGATGGACTGATTCTAATAAAGGGTGCACATGACGCGTTCTTAAGCGTTAATTTCGGTTATATGACTTTTGTCTCGGTTAACGAGTAACTTCTTATAGAGGATTCTTTTTCCTCGTTTTAGTCTGGCCAGACTTAATTGCACAAAACTTATCTACAAGTTACCGTTGATCATCGGAGAAGAAAACATTTGTCGTGACCACGTAAGTCGTTTCCTCCTTCATCAATACGCGAATTAGAGTTTTTGTGATGCATTGGGCTGGGGTTAGTTTTTCTTTGAACCAGATGAAAGAGAATGACATAAGAATTTCCTTTTTTCTTTTCATTAGGTTTATAAGAATTTAGTGTAATTATATATTTAAATATTTAACGTTTCTTAATTTTGAAAATGAGCTTGCTTTGAGAAAAAGACTCATTGTTGTATTAGCGAAATGTTTCCCTTTGTTGCTTCTCGTTAGGCAACAGTAATTATTTTTTCTCGAGGTTTTGTTACTTTTTAGAACGACGTCGTTTCACGCTGATTACGCGTGAAGTTTTTTTTCTTTTTTCAAGCGCTTTTTTTTTTGGTCAGTGGTGTCTACGCTTTCAGCCAATGAACAAGCGTTGGTCGACTCTCAGTCGTTTCTCCAAGAGAAATGGAACGTCACTCCATGGTTTGAATAAGATGGCTAATTTCGGCTGCAGATTGTGGAATGCCATATAATCTGTATGGATCGATGGAAGCAACAGTTTGCGAAGTGTTATGGATAAATCGTCGAGTCTATTGCGACATCGATTAAGTCGGTGAAGTTTTTGGTAAGAGAACATGCCTTTTGCCGAACTGAATGTGTTCGACCCGCCTGGCCATCTCTATTTCGGAAAACTTTGCGTCCATGTACTCTCCCGTTGCGCTCACCATTGCTATCTAAGAAGTGAGCCGGAACCGTTTCTATTCGATAACCTCTTCTGATTAGGAAGTCAATTTCTTGTCTCGGATTGCCGTTTCGTCTATCCTGAGGACTCAAGTAATTTAGAAAACTTTTGAAACTTTAGAACCTCCAAGCTCTTGAATTTCGCCAAGTTCTTACCCTTATTAAGAAGGTATACAATTAGACTTGAACTCGATTGTTGATATTTTAGAAGCTTAACAGCCAATCGACTACTGTTTTGATGTCAAATCCTGTTTGTTTTTTTTAAGATTCCTTGTATTTTTCTGATTTTCTTTTATTATGGTTTTTTCGTTTTTATTTTTTTTTTTAGTGCTTCTCTTACGCTCTGCTGTGTTTCCCCCTCCCAGTGTGGATGATGCCTTGGAGTGTGTTTACCCCAACCTCTGTAGTTTGTATATTTGTAGGTGATACAGTCATTGTTGTTTAAATTGCTTTTACATTTGTCTATTTTCTTTGTCCTGTGTCGCTCTACATTCCTCCAGGGGTAAGAGTTTTACTGTTTCTCTTCATTTCTTTTTTTTATTATGATAAGATTATATGCTAATGTCGGTTAACTCTTTGGAATGTTAAGTTTAATTTCCTTTTTAGTTGCTTTTGTGTATCTGACTTTCTTCTCTTATTATGCAAACACTTGGCAGAAAAGTCTATTTGTTCCTGATTCGCCTTCGTAGTTCTATTCGGAAAGCTTTGGCGAGTATTGCGTCCCAGGAGAGGGAGTTCCCTTTGAGTCCGTGACCTCCCGGCGACCCCCAGGTCTTAGTTGATAATTCGTCGTTGATCTCAAGCAATCGACCTCAAGTTTTACCATTCAGAAACGACCGATGATTGTGTTTTTTCCTTTGCATTATTTCCTGTATTCTATTATAATTTTTTTTTTCTCTTTCTCTTTCTCAGCAGAGAGTTAATAATCCTGCTTTTTATATTGTAATTATTTTATCTAAACCTATACTATCTTCCTTTTTTTTTTTTACTTCCAAGTTAGATAGCGATTTGTCGGTTTGATCAACTCTTTTGGCTGCCTTGGTTCTAGCTTCGGCCGAGGGTGCCTCTCACCAGCTGTATCGTTCACAATTTGTACCTACACCCAATTTTGTATCCAGTTGTGAAGACCAATTATTCTGTGGCAAAGTTGTTTTCTCTTTAACTATCTTTATTTATAAAAAAGAAAGCAATAGATACACAGTGGATGACACAATAATATAACACTTTCGTGACTAAGCAATTTATTGTATCAGAGTTAACACTGAGGCGAATTTTAGGCGAATGTGGCAGTGTTTTATCATATGCAATTGCCAAACGTTATGAAAAATCACACGTAGGAAATGTAACAGCATCTCCCTGACACCCCTGCAGTCAATTAAATATGGAATATGCGATTGGTCGCTAAATAAATTTGGAATAAGTAGAAACTATGCACCTAAACCGTAACGGAATCGACTTTGGTTAAGCTCCACTTTGTATAAATGGGTGAGACCATAGCTTATTGTGCTTCATATTCAATTTGTGCTCGTATTTGTTCAATAACTGCACGTCTGATCATGGCACCTGTAAAAGAGCTTTCAGACGACATAAAAATGAAAGTAGTCAAAGTCTTAGTGACGGAATTATTGAAATTAAACCAAGGAACGATTTCCAAAATTTGGAAAAAATATAGGACAACGGGAAATGTAAAGAATGCTCAACGATCTGGAGCCCCAAGGAAAGCATTCGCGAGGGATGACAGACGATTGAGAGCTATCGTTAAGGGCACAAATAAACAAAGAATGGCAGCGAGGCGGCATACATGTATCCAATGAAACTGTAAGAAAATGATTAAAAGACATGGGATATAGCTTTAGCAAGGCTAAGTGTAAACCCTTCATGAGGAAGACGCATAAGAAACAACATTTGAGTTGGGCAAGAGCATCAAGCTTGGACTCAAGATGACTGGTCAAGGGTGCTCTTTAGCGATGAGTCAAGTATCTGCATTGGTGGAGGTGATGATGCTGGAACTTTCGTATGGGGACATACAAGAAATACGTTACGCTCTTTTTGGCCTTTTCAGGGGGGGGGGGGG
>JAHWFO010076724.1:93410-112300 GCA_023313115.1 Rhysida immarginata | reverse complement strand
ATTGATTTTATGGTAGCATGTTCTCATATATTTACATTTTGCATTTTCAATAATTACATCGTACACAATTAGTCAAATTTGGCAAAAAATCCTGAATTTGGTTATTCTAAAATTTACCAATGTTCAACTAAATTGAGTGGAGCCAGGTGCCTATTCTAGTGAAAGGATAATAGAATTACACTACATCAATTTCTATCAGAAGTGAATATTTGTGAGAAAATGATGTGGTCTGTACAATGATAATGGACAAAACATGGCTTGATTGTGCAGGATTGTGCCACAGATCTCCAGATATTTGGTCAATTTCGTCTTCATTGACTCTTTCTGCATGCTGCTCCTGTGAGTCGTTGTGCAAATAGCCATCAAGCCCCGCTGTATCTTAGCTGCTGTTCTTACAGGTTGGCTTATCTTAAATTTATCTGAAAAACCAAAAGGGACTGAAGTGTGTGAAGACCAAGTGATTTGTTTATACGAGTTGGATTCAGTCATAGCCTACAAGGCAGGATCAGAGAATTTTCTGTCGGGCAGAAAGAAGAGTGCAGGAAGTGATGTCAGAACATTTTCTGCCTTGTGGTTTCCGCCGTTGTTTTTACGCATGTGGAATCCACACCTTAGGCTGGCCAAACAGGGGGAGGGGGGGAACCTCTACTGGATACATATTTCGGCTACTAAGTAGCCATTGTGACGTATGTGTTATTGTTGCTAATTGTCCGCCATTATCAATAACACCCCTTTTACGTCTCTAATCTCAACTCACATTATCCGGAGTTGCACCTTACCTGTGATCGTATAGTGAGTTGATTTTATAACAAAAAAACATAGAAGATTTGTGGTCGCAATAACTTTATAACCCCTTAATAGACAAAAATAAACTAAGACCCCCCCTATCCCATCTTAATTAGAATTAAGAAAACTGGAAACATGGAAGATTTCCCAAAAAAAAACAATGAAGAACGTTTTTATTTAGCAAAAATAACATAACTTGATTAACCGAAATGAAGTCTACATAAACTAATCATAATTAAGTAAGTAAACCTTTGAATGGCATAAGAAAAATGGCGCACATCTTAAGAAATTACAAAATATCTAATGAAACAATAGAAATCCCTACCCTCATAAGATTATTCCCGGTTATGCATAACTTTAAAATTACTTCGATGAAATTCTGTCCAACACGCATATTGCAGTTCTAAATCGTATTTTTCACTTAGCTGTATTCAATATCAGAGTTCCGTTCAACATCACGCTAGGCCGCTGACACACACCTGCCTCCAAGGGACTCGTGTTCCCCACCGCTGCCGTCGTTGTCCGCTTCTCCTTGCTCGGTCCGCCTGGCTTCCAATTCGCTACGCCGCTTAATACCCCACGACGTGCCCACGAATCACCTTGCCAGCACAGCCTCCCGCCGATTCACTTCTTGACGTCCGACAGCCGGTGGATCCCACTATCGCCTCGGAAGCGCAGATACATCTCCGCCGTCGCTGATGCCTCACAGGCTCCATTGCATCGTGGTCGCTGTGGTCCTCTACCCGTAGCCTTCGTACGCCATCCGAATTACACATATCTGATAGGCCTCCACGCCGAGGCGAGTCGAGACTCGGCTGCCCGACGCGGAGCCGAACTCTACTACGCTACCTTGTTCAATCACACGGTCACTCAATTGCACTTCTTGCACTATTGCGCGTCTTATTCACGCCAGGGCTGTGTTCCAATTCCCTTATTTGAATTTTCCTTTCCACACATTTTCGTTTTCAAAAGTCCCGCAGAAATATAAAATAAATCATAATCTAGCCAATCGGTGTTTCATGCGCTCGCTCCCACGCCCGCTTCCTTAATCCCTATGCCTAATCACCTCCCCCCTTCTTATCAGTAAAATTTTTCCCGCCAAAACTAACAAAGACAAAGGGCTAGGAACGAGGCCTAAAACACCGACTGTCTAAAGCAAAGACAAAATTCACTACAATAAATTTTACAAAATAAAATTAATGATAAATTTCCTTTACAAGACGAATAACGTATATTCAGTTGTAAAATAAAAATTAGAGGTCAATCTTCCATGCCGCCAGTCGTAGCAATAAGAAACAACACGTTTGAATAACTATTTCAAACATGTCGTGACATATTATAATATGATATGTCACACCATCTTCAGCGATGAGAGACAAAAGTCAACTTTTACTCTGAACTTGAGTTGACTTTTGTCTTTCAACACTGAAGATGGCTACTTAGTAGCCGAAATATTATTATTATTACAATTATTATTATTATTATTATTATTATTATTATTATTATTAATTATTATTATGATTTTAACTTGCATAGCCTAAGAAAAGCCAGAGGTGGTTTCAAGATCAGATCTATTCTAAAGTGGAGGTCCAACTTATCTCAAATTAATCCTTTTGTTAAATTAGTCAATAACTACTTGGAGCATTTTAATAACGTAAATTTAGCTGACACCAAAGACATGCATCCATCATGTTCTCTTAATTTTATTTTTCTCTCTCCCATCTCTGTTCGCATCTTTCTCAGCACCACTTCTTTAGGACATTACCTTTTCAATCTATTCTTTTAATTATTTTTTCCGTAGCTTATACCTATTTTGTGACTCAGCTTTCGCTTTGTTTTTCTTGTTTTTGCTTTTCTTTCTCTCTTCTTAATCGACTTGGCTTCTTTCCCTTGATTTTTTTTTTTTAGCTTATCTCCCTATTTTATATGTATTTTTCATTAACCCCGTTTTGGGCTTCGGCCTGTTGGGGGACAGCATGGGGCTCTACCCAACGGTCTATCTGGTGGGTTATTTCCTGTTGTTGTTACAATATAAAAAATTTAAATTATTATTTAATTTATCACTCTACTGGGAGTAAATACTTAAAATATTGTTTGGCTGTCAGCTCTGTTGTTCACTAGTGAGAGAAGTCCGTCAGTAATACTATTATAACTCCATTAAATATTGTTTCACTCTCTGTTTGAAGTGGACACATGTGCTCATACATGAGCTATTGGGGCAATCAAACACTGTTGAGCGTACCGAAAAAAGTAACTCGTTCCAAGTTCTAATTCCATTATAGGGAAAATGTTTTGTTATAAAGACAGATGCCTTTTCTGGGACAACAAATAGGTACGAGGGGAGTTCAATAAGTAATGAAACACATTTTTTTTTTCTCGGCCAATTTTGGTTGAAAAAACTGGACATTTCTTGTGGAGCATTTTCAAACATTTCCGCTTCGTCTTGTATAGTTTCATTGACGTCCGATAGGTGACAGCGCTATAGTGAGCTGTTAAATGGCATCTACAATGGAGGTGCATTCCAAACAACGGGCAGTGATCGAGTTTCTTTTGGCAGAAAACCAGGGCATCTCAGATATTCTTAGGCGCTTGCAGAATGTCTACGGTGATCTGGTAGTGGACAAAAGCACGGTGAGCTGGGCAAAGCATGTGTCATCATCGCCGCAAGATCAAGCAAAACTGTCTGATCTCCCGTGAGCTGGCCGGCCGTGCACAGCTCTGACTCCTGCAATGTCGAAACATGCGAACACTCTCATTCAGTGGACTGTTCTTCCTCATCCACCCTACAGCCCCGATCTCGCACCATCGGATTTTCATCTGTTTAGCCCAATGAAGAATGCGATCCGTGGGACGCACTACACGGATGATGAAGCAGTTATTGATGCAGCACAACATTGGTTCCGACATCAACCAGTGGAATGGTACCGTACAGGCATACAGGCCCTCACTTCAAGGTGGCGCAAAGCCGTAGCATTGAATGGAGATTACGTTGAAAAATAGGGTTGTGTAGCTAAAAAAATTGGGGAATAACATGGTGTATTTGAATGCTGAATAAAACGAGCCCCTTTTTTTAGAAAAAAATGTGTTGCATTACTTATTGAACTCCCCTCGTATTTCCTTGTTAACTTGACGTTTACATCCGACCTGAACCAATTCTTTATAAATACGGCTGGATGTTTTTCATTCCATATTGCTTCAGCCACCTCGGAAATCAAAGCAATTTTACAAATAGTTGTAATGGTCGGCAGTTTGTATTTCGAACAAGTATCAGTCACCGAGTCCAGTTTGTTTAGTTTAAAAGCCATCCGAATTATTTTGTTATAAGCAGTCTTCAACCTTTTTTGATTAGCTACAGTGGCCGAGGAACAAAAAACTACCACATATGCAATTCTCGGTATAATTACTGCAGTTATAAATTGGCATTTTTGGGTAGAAGTAAGTAAGTTTCTCAGTCTTTTAATAACATAATTCGAACGATGCATGGAAACAACCAGCTGATCTATTAGTTCGTTGAAACGTAAGTATGGGTCCATAGGTACTCCAAGTATCTTGATGGAAGCTGAATCAGTCTCTCCTTTGTAAACTGTCATTATACTAGTTTTAGTCTGGTTAAGGCAAAGACCTCTACTTTCGTACCATTTTGATAAAAGATCTAAATCTTGCTTAAGCAATTCCATCATATTATCTTGTTCATGTGGAGGGTAAGTACCAAATAGGAAGTTGTCGTCTACATAACTCACGAAATCCATATTAAATCCAAGATTAAATAGGGAAGCTGTCGATACCGCATGTAAGAGAGGGCCAAGTCCAGAGCCCTGAACAGTACCACGCTTAGAGTTTTTACTAATCAACGGATCTTGACTGATGATGTTAATTCTCGCATTGAAATAGTCCTGTATCAACGCCAAGTAGTTCTCCGGTACTCCAAGAGCCCTCAGATCGTAAATAAGTTGTTGTCTTGATATCGTATCAAAGGCCTTGGAGATATTGGTCTGGGCTATAATAAATTTACAGTTTTTATCGTACGCTACACAGGCTTTTATAAATATCTCGATCGGGATCCAAGTTACTTTATAGCCCGGTCTGCTCCCCCGTGTTGGTCGGGTATTTTTCATATATATTTGACAAGGCTATTAAAAACACCTTATCTACAATTTTTGTAAGAGGGGAAAGCACCGAAATGGGACGGTAGTTAGAGATGATATGCGGGTTACCCTTTTTATAAATGGGTTTAATGTCAGCAATTTTCAGCGCCAAGGGGAACTTTCTATTCTTTACTATCCATTGACAGAGACAGTAGGTCATCCAATGCCCACTGTCCTTTAAATTCTGCAGCATTTTATCAGTTAGAGTTTGTTCCTCAGTTATACATTTCAATTTTGTCATCTTGTTTCTACGGATCATCGGACTTTCATCATAGATCTTCTTCACCTGTTACTGTGTTTCATGTAATATTTCTCCACAAGACCTTCTTTTCATCTGTGTTTCATCTATATAGGCTCCACAAGACCTTTGTTTCAATTGTATTTCATCCACTTCAACCTCTGCATTTCTCCATTGAGCAACTTTTATTCATTGTTTTTATTATTTATTTTTATATTTCTTTTAATGGAGTTTTTATTTTTTAATTAATATACTCCTTTATTAACTTCACGAGCTTTCATCTGTATGGGATGACCGGTTCCGGAGATCTTTCAGTGTCCTTAAGCTCTTGCTCATTTATTTTTTCTGGCTGTGGATTATTTGTAGGGTTATTTACCCATTCCAAATAGTTTTCCTGTTCATCAATAGGCAATTTTGGTTTATTGTCAAGGCAATTGTGGCTCAACAATTTTCAAATCTGGTTTGCCTTGGCATATTGAGAGACCCGTCTCCCTCTTAGCTTTCCTTATGGATTTCTTAAATATCGAGTTGGCTTGTTTATACGACATCCGAGACAGGGAATCTTTTGTAATAATATAATTTTTGTAGGCAATCAATTTTGCTTTCCATTTGTTTTGAATATCTGCATTCCACCATTTATTATTATTATTATTATTATTATTATTATTATTATTATTATTAGTTTTAGAGTTGCTACACTTACTAAAAGTTAAGCCAGCAGCCACTGCCGCATTGGTCAATAGGGTATTAATGTTTTCAAAGAGCAAGTTAACATCCTCTATCCTTCCCAGTTCATCCAATTTTACTGTATCTAATTGTTTATGATATTCTTCTCTGTTAAACCTACTGTAGTTGGGAATAAGTTTTCCACTGGATTTATTGATTTTTGATGGAGCACCGGGAAGCAAAAGTGTAACCAGAATAACTTGGTGGTCACATTTAGGTAACTGCATATACTGTATTTCACTATGTTCTATAACTTCAGGTGTGTATATATATGGTCAATTACAGATGCAGTATAATTGGTAATTCTTGTGGGACTCTTTATAATTTGTTTGAGGCCCAAGGCCGAAGTACTAGCTACCATTGATAGAGTTTCTAGGGAAGCAAACATCCAGTTACAGTTGAAGTCTCCCAATATTATATTTGTATTCATTACGTCAAGGTCGCCAATAAGGTTAACACATTCTTTAATTTGAATATACGAGTGGCGATAAATAAGCGTAAAAAACGTCCATCTACTTCCTATAAGACATTTAATTAATAGAGCTTCTAATCCATTTTGGAAATGGACTCAATTAAAAATGATGATATCTCTTCACTGACTAATATTAAGACATCGCCACCTCTTCTTTGGTGGTCAGCTCTATATACCTTATAACCAGGAATTGCAACTATTGGGTCATCACAATCAGAAGGACAACCATATTTCTGTTACAAAACACATGTCAGTCAAATGAGTTATTAATAAGGCTTGTAGGTCATCTAGTTTTGGTAGCAATGACCGGGCATTAAGGTATATAATTTTTAATTTAACCTGCTCCTCTTTCTTACTTTTCCTGGGGCATTCCAGGCTTTGACTCATACAAATAATCCTCATTAAATTGGGGATTTGGGCCATAGAATGGCTGTATTGATACGCCTTTCGGCCACATTGATTCTCTCAAACAGTCCTCCATTGTTCGATCTAAAACCCTGACAAGTACATAGGGGGATATCTTGCCCATGCGAGTTGTCCATCTGCCACACTCCGTAATATTTAGTTTGTGGTCTCGCACCCCGTAGATCTAAAACACGAACATGTGCAAACGTATTCGGTATTTCAATTCTCTTTGTGGATTAAAGGTTCCCCCCTTTTTAGTTGTTCCATTCCACGGTTTTTGCCTAATTAATTTAAGGCTGAGACATTATAAATCTTAGAGAGCTTTCTTAAAGGAACAAACTTTTGTTGTGGAGGACAACAATGAGCTTTCTAACGATAGGTTCACAAAATGGTCAGAAAGATATCTCATTTTCCATTTGAAAGGAAAATAATAAAATAAAATAATGTGAAATAATAAAAAAAAATAATTCAGTATGAAAGAAATTGAATTTTTGAAGGTGGGTATTGTGACGTCACACTTATGTAAAGTCCCCCCTACCCCCATGTCATGCTCTGTCACACTTTTCATACCCCCCCCCCCCCCAAGAGCGTGACATATTTCTTGAACGTCCCCTATGGAGACTACCTTTTGAAAAGTTCAACGAACAGTGCCTGCATTCTACTCGGAAATTTCCTACCTCAATCATGATATGGGGCTGTATTTCGACTCATGGACCAGGACAGCTATGTATTTTAAACACTACTGTTAATGCAGATGTCTATTGCGAGATTATTGAGGGCTTTCTAGTCCCAACCATTGATCAGCAGTTCCCTGAGGAAGACAATGTTACATTACAGAGCCAAAAAAGTGGTAGAGTTTTTGAAAACTAAAGGGATTAAGCAACTGCCATGGCCTCCCAATAGCCCTGATATAAATCTCATTGAAAACTGTTGGTGGAGACTGAAGCAACTGGTACACAACGAACACCCAACAACAAAACAGGAACTGAAAACTGCTCTACGAACATGTTGGGCAAACATCGACACCGGGTACTGCCGACAGTTAATAGAATCCATGCCCAGCAGGATCAGAGCGGTAATTAAAGCAAGAGGAGGTCCCACACAATACTAAGTAGGTTTGAAAACTCCATATTCCAAACTTGTTTGGCGACCTATCTCATATTCCATAATTCTTTGATTGCAGGGGTTTCAAGAAGATGCTGATGTATTTCCTAAGCATCATATTTCATTCATAATGTCTAGCGATTGAATTTCAAATATCAGGACCACATTAACATATAATCCATCTTAGTGTAACAATTGGAGAGAAGAAATTGCTTAGTCATATATCATTGTGTCATCCACTGTGTATGTATTCCATACTTTCTTGGAGGGGTTGTATCACTTATAAAGGGCATTTTAAAAATTACTGGGCTTTCACTTTTATATGAAATAATTCTATTATCTGAATAATCAGTGGCCTGTTGGCTTTTATTAAAAACGGCAAGAGATATTTATAAGGTAAATGAATGCAAACATTGTTTTTTTTCTTCCGTTTGTCCTCACGTCGACGTCATAGGTCACGTGATCTGCCACGTCAGCATGCAGACAATGTGCTGATCGGTGCTACCTTTATCTTTACATACCTTGATCTTTCCTATTGTTTTGTCCCCTTTGTTGTTCGAGATGAAAGCTCTCCATCTCTGAATTCCATTGCGAATGATGTTGATGTTTACATCGTCCACAATCGCAGTCGATGATCGATTGGGAGCCCATGAAACGCTACCGACAGGAAAATAATCGTAGCGATAAGCAATATACGCCTCCCCTCCACTTCATCGAATTCCCAATACGTAATAGTTCTTACACCGACAAAAGACCCAGTAAAACACTGCCCAATTCTTCAGTTTTCTTCTTTTTATCCAGTCTTACTTGAATCATATTTTCCATAACTTTCGCTCACAATTCTTCATTATAATTGGTTCGACTGCTTTAAAACTCAAGCACATGTTCTAAATGCCACTCCTTCAACCGAAGCTTCCATCCGGCGACGCTCGTTGTTGCTAAGCAACAGGATGAGTCGTCCCTTCTCCAAGCTTTCTTTTCCCGCAGGAGAGAAATTCAAACAAGATAAAATTCAAATGGAAAAATAAGCACATGGCAAAGAATACTTTCGATTTTTTGTTAAACTTAATGTATTTGTCAATTAACCCCATTTTGTATTAAAAGAATAGATATTCAAGGCCCCTTTGTTGTTCTGTTAAATTCCCTCTATTTAATAATTCAATCTCTTGTAAAACTTAATATGAAGATTGCTTAAAATCTTCATTTGTAGCGACTCAATTCGTCACAGCTTAAAAAGTGGAGCAACCATACATAACTAGCTTAATCTATTACAAATTAGCTGATAATACGGTAGGCTTCTTCAGGGCGTCAGAATTACACGGAAATGTTTGTCCGCACTGATCTACACATTGAAAGAGGACTGTCCCACCCACAAATGTTTTGTTTACCACAAATACTTCACGCCAAGGTACGACTTTAATGAAGCACCAACCGTTAAAACACATTACAACGTTCTGCAGTTCGTTAATCACTTCAGTTAGGTCCGTGTCAAAATAGAAAAGGTAAAGTCGCTCACCATATCGTCGTCATTTTGCACGAGGAGCTGCTCGTCAGCCTGGGAGTTTTTACCTGGATGGCGACGGCCGGTCATGATGATGTTCGAAAAGCATACTTGGCTACACGGAATGCGCACAGACGAATACAAAGAGCATAAATTTTGCAAAAATTGATCAAAAAAAAAAAATCCGACTAAAATTTAAACAACATGAAAAGGAGATGTTTCAAAAGGACATCAGATTAAAATGATTTTGTCTAGGGCTCGCAAGTTCAATGCTGTTGCGCTATTGCCCTACATGTCCGATGTTGTTCTTTTTTCTTAAAGCTGACTCATGCTAGGGATCTTTTTTCATGCTGCCATCTCAACCAAGAACGAACATTTCTCTATCTCATTTAAATATAAAAAAAAAAAAAAAAAAAAAAAAAATCAACAACAATGTGTTAGGAGACTGACATTATCTTCCTTGAGAAAACATTGCGAGCCTCCAACAATCACGATCGCTGCCGCATCGAGAATCCAACGTGGCAGCGGTCGCCTAAAATACAACAACAAAAAAAAAACCTGCAACAATAATGAAACAAGCAACCCTTTTATTATAATAAACAAAACTAAATATGGGTAATGATCGTCTTTTGTTTCCCAATCTTAATTGTGTGCATAATCGATTGAAATCAATTGAGACTAAATTTGATATGATGGCTATTGTTGAATCCATGATTGTCTCCATTGCCAAGAACATCTCGTCCTCCAAAGCGCTGAACTGTTTTGGGATACCTGACTATATTTATAAGGGTTGTTTCGAGGCTCTTAAGACTCCTTTTTGCGTCCTTTTTAATGAGTGCGTCCTATTCCAAAAGTCAGATCTCCAAGCGGTCCAGGCGATTATAGACCGATCACGTTGATTAGTTTCCCGACGAAGGTCCTGGAAACTTGTGTTGCGAAATACCTTTCTAGTTTTATTGAACCACATCTTCCTCAAGAACAGCACGGTTTTCGACAAGGTAGATCGACTCAGACTAATTTATCCTTGGCAATGCAATATCTTACCCGCAATTTAGATCAGCGCAAGCAAGTGGATGTGATATATCTTGATTATAGCAAGGCTTTTGATAGAGTTAATTCTAATCTTCTCCTTCGAAGTTAAATGTGATGGGATGTTCGTCTAATATGCTTAACTGGTTTTCATCACTCCTGTTGAATAGATCTTTTTTCATAGACAATATTATATGTAAATCAAGGGCTGGGAAAATTTTAAGCGGAGTGCCTCAGGGTTCACCGCTGGGAACTGTGCTCTTTAATTTGTTTATTGCAGATTTACTTCCCATTGTTTCCTCCGTTAATGAGACTACTAAAGTTTCGGTTCTACTTTACGCAGATGATATAAAAATTTTTTCTTCTGTGTCAGACCGGTCAGATGTTAGGGAACTTCAGTTTGCTTTGGATAGGATATCTGAATGGTCGCTTCATAATGGATTGGACCTGAATCCAAAAAAATCTTTTTTTATTATATTTTCTAGAAAATCTATGAACTTTGTGAACAGTTACATGTTATATGGTACCCCATTAGAAAGAAGATACGATACAAGTGATCTTGGAGTCAATTTTCAACATAATTTGTCCTTTATTAAACATTTAGAATATTTAACAAGTCAGACATGTCGTAGAATAGGGGTACTTAAAGGTGTGCAATCTTTTTTAGGAATATGAACACCTTTATAACTTGGTATAAATCTTTAATAATTCCTAAAATCGTCTATTGTGCAATTATATGGTATTCCGGCCCTTCTTATGACTTTTCAGTGCTACAACACAAAATTTCTAGATTCCAGAAATTTCTTTTGACGAAAAGCAATTTCAGGCGTTCTTCCAGTATTATTTCTGAGGAGTGCTTTAATTTGTCTCGTGTTCTGTCTTTTAGCCTGGAGAATTTGCTTAAAAAGATTTTGAGGGGAAAGGTTTTTGTTCCCAGCATACTCAAATCTATTCATTTATGTGTTCCTATATGTAATAGACATCGAAAAACACTGTTCAAAACAGATAAATGGCTTACTCAAATTGCTAAGCAGAATCCGGCATATAAATTGTTAAGTATTTTTATGTAATTTTAGCGATCCTGATGCGGATATTTTTATAGATAGTTTTAGGTCTATGTTTTAATATTTTCTTCTATTTTATTTTTTTTATGCTGTCTGTGATGTTCTTTGACTTGGCTCTATTTTTTGCCATTTTTTGTATTTTATTTGATTTATTTATTTATTTCTTATTGTTTTTTTTTTTTTATAAGTTTTCCTACCACTTATTTTATGTATGCTTTACGTATTTTAATTGTTTCATTAACTCCGTTTTGGGCATTTAGCCTGCTGGGGGACAACATTGGGTACCTCTTCTGGTATATCTGGTCTGGGTTTCCCAGTGATGTTGTTACATTATTATTATTATTATTATTATTATTATTATTATTATTAAATAACGGACTAATACAATAGCTTACAAAAAATGAACATCAAACCAAAGAAAGGCACCAAACAAGCCCATAAACCCTATAAACACACTTCCCTCCCTTATAAGGAAAACGCCAAATAAATATTCACACGCGGCTAGCAAGAAGAAAAAAAACAATAAAACGCACTATCGCCCATGCGTCATCTATTGACATAGAATGTCACAAAAAAATAACAGATTTTATTTAATTTGAATAAAAAATTTAAATGAAATTTAATATCAGTTAATATAATTTTTTCCTCTTAATAAAACTTACATCTTCAAGTGCTTCATCAACCTCTTGTGGAATCTTAATTTCTGCCCATGGTTGAAGATTATGCAAGGAATAATCTGCTTTATGTCTTCTACATTTACTATCTCCACATATTGTACAATAACGTATGACTTCAGAACGGCTAACAATCTAAATTTAGGAAAGGAGTCATTAATAAACACTATTTAATAACAATTAATATTGAATTTTGAAAATGAACTAATTTGTTACAAAAAAAATCAAGTTTGCTTTCTTCCTAACTTACATTAGAATGTTTTAGCAACTATACCCTGTCTCAGCTTTACTTGAGAGTGACGTCACGAGTGAAGTGGTTACAGTTTGTCCACATGAAGAAATATTTCAAATAATTTTCTGTATAAAAACTTCAAAATTCTGTTTGCAATCATATTTTATATTTTTCTCCTCAATATATATAAAAAAAATCAATGGATAGAAAAGCAGTTTGATGAAATTAAAAAAAAAAAAAAAAGCATTAAATAAATTGAAGTTGGTCTGTAGTCAAAATTAATTGATTGTAAAATGGCGGCCTCTTATTCCTGCTTGAAGAACATGCAAGAGATGTGTAAGAAATGAAAAGATGATAAAGAGGATTAAAATATTTTAAACATTAATTTAACATCTGACAGATACCATTCGACTATTCTACTTTCGAGAAGTCATGCGAATATAGGATGGTCTAACGTAACATAGCCTAAGAATAACTTCTTGCTATGGTACAAGGCTAACGGCAGAAGGATACAATGTTGTGCACTATGTCCGATAAGCAACGTCATTCCGTGACGTCACTCTCAACTGAAGCCGAGACAGTGTAGAGGTTAAAATCTTATACTAAACTAGGAGTTTTTTGTAAACAAAGTAAATCTGGTTTCGTATTGCTTAGGGCAATTACTTTTACGAGGAGTGATGAGAAAGTTTGTATCTGTAGATAGAAGAACTGAATATCTCAGATATATGGGATATCCTGTACTGAGTGATCAGAAAGTAACAAAACTTTAAAGTGCAATAAAATTTTGTAATCATCTCAAGAAAGAACTTCAGCTCTGACACATAAGTAATTTTAAATTTGAAAATTTAAATTTCAGCTAAAGCTCCTAATAATACCATGGAAATTCTTTAATTCTTTTCATATTTAGATGTATTTTATTGCTCGATGTTCACGTTAAAACATGAAGCAATTCCAATTTACTAATCAATCCAAATTGATTTATGATAACCATAGTAAGTCTCGTACAGTCATGCAAAGCAGTGCTTAAAAAATTGCAAACTCAAGATTACATTTCATATGGTGTCTGATTAAAAATTTACTAAACATGTATCATAGCTCTATACTTTCTCATGTTCATTTCTTGGGATGTTCTCTTCATTCGTAACTTCACTGGCCATGCAAAACAGTGTCCTAGGTAGGACAAAATGGAATAATACACTAGAAACCAGGATCCAGACGAAAAATTAAGAGAATTAGTAAGCACTAGAAATTCCACCCATCGCATGATGGGTGTCAACCGTACAGGTTGAAGGGTAAAGAAATGAAAGTGGAGCATCAATGGTGTTCACAATTTATATTCTGCAACAATATAGGCTACTGTTCATCTGCATATAAAATAAATTGGGCTAGTGCAAGCCAGACTCGCACGTTGAGGGTTCCGTACTACCATATAATATATTTACCAAAATATGCCAGTTCTGGAGGGTGTGGCACTGTGTTCTCGATTTCGGCTTTTATAGATATATAATCTATAATAGTTTAAGTGTCGAAATTTATAAAATAAGCGGTTTGAACAAAAAAGTTTTCAAATATTAAATTAACAGGTCACCTGAAAAAAGATTTTATGTTTGGCGTTGCACAAGTCCAACTCACAATTTGAATTACAATCATGCCAAGTTTGACACTTATATATATAACCGTTTTTACGATAGAACAAAAAAAAAAAATAAATAAAAGTAAAAAAATAAAAATAGGAAAAAAAACCAACTTTATACATTTTTTATTATTTGTTAAACATTCCGCCATCCGTCATAATAACACATACTCTGAAAATTTCAACTGCCTATCTATTCCCTTTCAAAAGATACTGCCCTTAAGAGTATTATCTTACCACACAACATTCTCTGGCTTTGGAAGACCAAGAGAATTATTTTCTTCTTCTTCTTCTTCTTTTCTTCTTCTTCTTCACAGCCTTCATCTCTTTCAGGAGGAGACTAGCTGATTTAGTACACAAGGACAACGCACTATGAGGGGGTAAAAACAATCAGGGTACGGGCACTAGCGGCCCCTGGATTCTTTCAAGGAGGCCCATCTCGTGTAGGTAGAGAAACAGGAGGTTGACAACAAGATGCTTATCTCTCTGGCACATTGGGGAAGCAAGGAGCATATTTTGCAAGGAGGGATCGATGCTTCGGGCCGACAGGGCATGCAGCAGGGAGTCCCTCTGTTGGCGAAAAAGAGGACAGTGCAACACAACGTGCTCGACCGTTTCTGGGGAGCCGCACTTACACAGATCAGAGGGAGAGATTTTAAGTTTGTGACGGAAGTGGCCTAAGGGGAGATGGCCACTTCGGAGACGAAATAAAGTAGATTTTTGAAGGAAGGAAAGCCATCTGGGAGAAGAAGAGCGAACACTATCAACTTTCGGAAACAGGATCTTATAGTGGCTTCCTTTCGTTTCTGCATTCCACACATCATTCTATCGCACTAGTAGATACTTCCGGATGACGCCATTGAGGATCGGGGCATCTACAAGCAATAATCTCGCCGGCTTACTCCCCACTCTTGCCCAAAAGGCAAGCCGATCAGCCAGTTCATTCCCGTGGAAACCGTGGTGGCCAGGGATCCAGGTAAAACTAATAAGGTAACAGTCAGAGGCGAGAAGAAGTAAGAGATTAATTACGCATCCCAACAAATTTCTGAAGAACCATCGCCCTTTCGTTAGGGCTACTTGTATAGCACTGAGGGCACTTTGGGAGTCCGATAGGATTAGAAAGCGCCCTAAGGAAAGAGAGGAGATGGTGAGTAAGTCCTTATGAATAGATGTTAGCTCAAGTTGGAAGGAGGAGACAGCAGGTTCTACTTTTTGTGAAGTTAATAAAGCATTAAATAAGTAGACACCAATTCCGCCTATTAAGCTAGGGGGGTGACAATGAAGCGTCTGTGAACACACGTCGGTATCCAGGAAATTCCTCACTTAAAAAACTGTTAAGGAGATGATCTCTACTTTGGGCTGAGGGGTGTTCAAGCACCCAATTTGGGATTTCTGTAAAGGAGATTTCCGCTGGGAGCTTCTCGATTGGGCTAGTAATAGTCGAGTTGCAAAGCTTCAGGCGTCCACACTGAAACTTGGTAAGGGTCCATGAGGCAAGGGACTTCAATCTATCTGACTTGAGAATTAGGGCACAATTCTCAGCAAAAGAAAGGGACTCTGCGTATCTGCTGGATGCTAAATAGTATGCATAAATGAGAGAGACCATCTTAGCTTTCCACCTAAGAGGGGGGGGGGATATTTGCGTCAAAGTATAAAGTTGCACAGGGGGACGAGGGGGCAGCATGATTTTCCTTTCCTCCTTTAATAGAGGATCAATGGCGCTGTTGGAAGCAAGGAGAAGGAAAATTGTTGAAAGGTCTGGGATCCTGACAAGCACATTAAGGAGAGATGAGGACTCTCTCCAAGGGGGCCCCCATTTGGCTTTCATGACGAGCTTGATTCGAGCCAGGTTCTTAATCAGTTTATTCTTCATGGATCTAATGTGAGGCCGCCAGCTCAGCTTGTCATCGATGATGAATCCCAAGAACTGGTGACTGTGCCTGAACGGGAGACGGTTGTTTTGCAGGAAGATTAACATGGGAGGGGGCTGGCCCGACTTAACAAAACACAAAATCACAGTTTTATCTGGAGAGAAGTTAATGCAGTTTTTCCGTTCCCATCGTGAGAGGGTGTCACAGGTGCTCTGCAGCAGGGCTATGTCTTTTGGGATAGACTTATGCGAGCACCAAAAGGCCACATCATCGGCAAAAATACTTTTCCCCAGTACAGGAGAAGTATCCAGGAAAATGTCACTAACAAAGACGTTAAAGAGAGAGAGACATTAGAACTGAGCCCTGAGGGAGTCCAAGCTGGGTTTTCGACCAAGCAGTTCCCCCAGGGAACTTGATCCTAACTCTCCTCAGTCTTAGGAAGGAAGAAATCCAGCCGATTAGCCTGCATGGAACATTTAAGTCAATCAGTTTATCGATAAGTAGTGTATGAGACACAGAATCGAAGGCTTTCTTAATGTCTAGAAATATCACTCCAGTACATTCTCCCTTCTCTTTGGCCAGTAGAATGTCATCAATTAGATTAATGACAAGGAGAATGTGACTACGCCCCTTCCTAAAGCCAGAAAAATAGGTGGGAAGCAAATTGTTAAACTCAAGGAAGTGTAGGAGTCTACTATTAATAAGTCTTTCAGCGATTTTAATAAAACACGATGTGAGGGCTATGGGTCTGTAGCTCGCAGGATCTTCAGGAGGCTTGCCAGGTTTTAAGATAGGATGGATAATCGAATCCTTCCACTTAGACAGTATGATCCCAGTGGTCCAAGAGACGTTGTTCGCCTCCAACACAAGACGCCTTTTGCTCTCACTTAACATTTTGAAAGTGGGGTTGATCAAACCATCTGGGCCGGGGGCTGTGCGATTAGACCTAAGCGCCGAGAAAAAGGCAGACTCCGTGAATGGACGCTCCCACAATGAAATACTCAGGGCAAAAAGAGGAGGGAAGACATTTTGGCCAACCGGGAGGGGGAACTGCCCGTGTTCCAATGGACACATGTAGGATAGTTCTGGCAGATAATTCGGGATTAAGGGCCATGCTATCGCTGTTTCTAAGGGGAATACGTGGGGGGGGGGGGGACGCCTCTGGAAAAGCTTCAGAGTTTTCCAGATGTTACCCGGTCAGTTGCTTCTAACTTGGCTAGCCCAGAAGGCCCTTCTAATCTTCTTGAGGATCTTTTTGCAGACAGCCTTAGCTTTTTTGAGCGCTATCCAGCATTGGGATCATCTACATTTTAGAAAGGCCCTTTTCGCTCTATTTCTATCATTGGCCACCCTGTCGCACTCTGGATCCCACCAACACGGTTTCAGGGGGCGGGGAGCGACGCCACGCCTCTTCGGGGTTTTCGCTTGAAATAGCTGCAGTATTTCTATAATGTCCGGGGAACGAAATGAGCCCAAATCAGGTTCTTGTTGGGTTACCGATGAGGGGTCAACACAGGGGTTAGGATGGAGCACATGAAACGAAGATGCAGGTGGACAATTTTAATACTCATGGGAATACAGAGACGGACTGGCTGATGATCACTGCCGTATGATCCAGGTGACGTGGTAAAATAAGTCTGAAATGGACAGTCCCATGAAACAACAGTTAAATCTAAATTTGCTGAAGGCCACTCCGGTCTGGAGGGCAGGAATGTGTGTTCCGATGAGTACATGATGGAGAGAGTGTAAAGATGTTGAAGTTCTTCCAAGTATTTGCCATTAAGGTTATAAGAGGCACATCCCCAGGTTAGACTTTTAGCGTTTAAGTCCCCAATAGCAATAAATGGGGGGGGGGGTGAAGGCATTGATAAGAGACGCCCACTTTTCTCTTGATAAATAACCAGGAACGTAAATGTAATACAGATGAAACCAAATGTCACAGAAATAGATAACAGAGTCGATGACAGCTACACCATCTACGTGTGATGCGGAATTCAAAAAATGGGGGATCTTAGAATTAATGGCAACTAAATTGCCACCACCGTATTTGACTCGACTATTAACGTATGTATGGAAATTATTGAAGTGATCTTCATTTCTGGATTAAAAAAAGTCTCGCATAAGGTAAGAATGTCAGTTCGCTTTTGGAGGAGGGTCACATCTTCCCAGTTGGACACGAGTCCCCTGACATTCCAATGCGTAACAAAAATAGATCTTTTATAATTGGCCGAGACCATCAGACGAGTGGGAGGAAAGGGCTCCTTGCCACCATGTAGAAACATTCGTAAGCCACGAAGGGGAATAAGCCATCCCGGATCTCATTAGGCTAAAGACCTCCTCCATTTGGGGCAGGTCTCCCTGCTTATTTGCCTCCATAAAGGTTCTAATGAAAAATTTCAAGCTACTACTGATTAATTGGTCAGCAGTGTGATTACCTAGTAGAGTTAATTTATTTGCAGCTTCCGGGGCTTCTGGGGGATCAGCTAGGGCAGTCGGAGCTGCCTGTTCCGAGATAACGCATTCGCAACTCAGTAGTAAACGGGGAGAGCTGCGACCAGTCTACACGAGGAGTCGAAGTCTCCACCGATGAAGGGGATGGACGGACTGGGGAATGATGTGAAAAGATGGGAGAGAGCTCATCCCTGCCACAAGTGGAACAAGTGATGCGTGACCCATTGTAAATTCTATTATCACTTCCTAAGGGGGACGCATCTAAGCATTAGAGGGAACTAAAATTAAGAAAGAAAGGAGGGGGGGGGGGAATAACCCAAAAAAAAAAAAGTCTGAGCACGACAATCAAGTTGTAAGCATCAATGTGTGAGAGCTTGGCGATCGAGGCATAAATATCAGACAATCTCCTCCAGCGACATCTGCAAGACGTTGCGGAGCAGGCCTTTTGGGCGTTTCCAACTGTCACCGTAGGTTTTGGAGCCACGACAGAGGCGTAGGAGTTGTGACCTGTAACCTGGTTGCCTAACTCCATGTCTGTAAGCCTTTTGGCTTCGTAGTA
>JAHWFO010076724.1:7463-37813 GCA_023313115.1 Rhysida immarginata | reverse complement strand
GAACCACATGTTAGATCTTATCAAAAGAGGAACATCTTCCAGTAATTCTGGCAATGCATTCTGCAGAAACAAAAGATACGTTCGCCCAGTCAATCGTGGCGGCAACACATAAGGGCCAATTAAGTTATTTCCGACAATTCCACACCAAATGTTCACGGAGAAACGCTCTTGATGCGCTCGAGCTCTGGTAACATGCGGGTTAGCATCTGCCCAATGGTGCTGGTTGTGAGAATTTACGATTCCTGTCCGGGTGAAGGTTGCTTCGTCCGTGAAAAGTATCTGGCTGAGACAACTAGGGTCTGCAGCATGACGACGTTGTATCCATTGGCAAAATCGTTGTCGGTGTGGATAGTCCGTTGGGTTCAGTGCCTGAACCAGTTGCAGGTGGTATGGATGCAAAAGCTGACGGTGAAGAATGCGCCAAACAGATGAGTGCGGAATGTGTACCATGGAAGAAATACGACGGGTGCTTGTCTGTGGTTCATCATGTATGATGTCAATTATCACATCCTCCTCATCCGGAGAATGTGCTACAGGCCGCCCTTGTCCTGTTTGATGGCCAAAGGAACCACGCTCCCTCAAATGTCTGTCGACAGATACAAATGTTCGGTTATTTGGCAAACGTCTATTCGGAAAGCGTTCTTGGTAGAGTCTTCTTGATTCCACAGCATTTCCGTCCGCAAGACCATACATTAGTTGCATGGCAGTGTATTCTGCAATGGAATACGTGTACATGACTTTTTTTTACGTAAATCGTAATGCGTATGTCAAAGCACGCAAACGTTCTGAAATTGATATTCCTAGTGGATGTACAGTAGTGAAACTACAGTAATGGAAACAACCGTACACAACTAATGGAACAACCCTAAAGTAGGTTTAAATGGAACAAACCACTCAACCTAGTGTTGGGTCGAAACGCTGGAACTGCTAAAATATCGTCCGCTAACTACCGTGCTTCCCTACTGTATGATATTGGATTACTCGCAAACAAATCGTTTCCAGACAAAGTGCTATAGAACATTTTCGTCTTCTTTTGACCTGAAGAATATGTCACTAAATTTATTGTACATAATTTTGAAACACCCTGTATAGAAAACCCTCTGATCATTATAGAGGGTGTTGTTGTTTTTTTGTTTTGTTTTTATGTTTTTTTGTTTTACTAATTCTTTTATGCATTAATTTGCAGTCTCTAATAGAAACGGTGTTTGCTATTGGGATGATTATTGCACCTGTCCTTGGAGGAGTTCTGTTTCAGGTTAGAATTATAAATGTTCTTTCATTATTAAATGAAGTACGTATGACTGCACTTATTGTATAGAGTAAATATCAAAACGTAGACAGCAGTGGCGTAGCGACGGGTGGACGGGGAATGGGAATCATGATGACAAAATACGAAAAGACGGGAGGAAAAAATGAATACCATGCCTCAGGCGCCATGTATCCTCGATACACCAGTGATACCCAAGAAGTTATTAAGATAACCGGTGAATGTTAGAAGCGATGATGAGTAAAACACGTTTCATCATCACGCGTTCGATTCTCAGTGAATTTGAGAAATTTGATGATAAATTCTCGGATTCATCCCTGGGCTGGTGATTTATCGTATAAATCTGTGAAGGGCAAATGTTGACGCCTATTTTGTTGTAGATCTTGGTGAATAATTTGGCAATTCATTTAACGATATAGATGGGCAGTATGTATGCCATACGGTTGTAATGTCGGTGCCGCAAAAGGCAAAAAACCCCTAATAGCAAATAGATTCCAAAACGTCGCCAAACAAAATATTTTGTAACGCATGAAAGAAAACCTAGCAAAATTACAAATCCTTTTGAAATGATTTCATTGTATTATTGAAGAGTATTGTTCATTTTTTGTAGCTATAATTCAAACAAACCCAGGCCCCGTCTAAGATGGCGAAAAACTTCCATCGCTCACCGGCTACATATTTTTCGTACAGCTTCCTGCAGTTAGTTTTGCATTCAGCGATGTGTCTGAACACATGGCTGAGATCTCTTGTCAATTCGCAGATCCTTTAGAGTTATCTAACGTCCTGGCTCTCGAGATATTGAATAATGCGGATATTACGTGTGGAGATACATGCGGATATCATGTATCTCGAAAGCTTGTGGGCATAAAACGGTGATTGATTGTCCCTTACCAGTTTCAACGATTATACAAAGGATTGTACTCGCAGAAACACCATTTCACTATTTGCCGGCGAGAAGCTACCTCTTGGAAATGGCAGTGTCGTACCCTGCCGGGATCTTATTTTCACGCAGCAAAAAACACAAAAGTCAATGAAACTACTAAAATAATACCACTCAATTACATAGTGACTGAATTATCAATGAAAAATATAGTGTAACCCAAAAGTCGCGCACATCGAAATAACAATAAAAACCAGACGACATTAAGTAATACTATTTAATACTATATGTATTTTATATATTATTTACACAACATATTTATATTTTGAGCATATCTTGTAAAAATATACAAGTTTCAAAATAGTCGATGTTTCAAAGTTTCAAGTATTACATTATTTTGGACAATCGAATTTGGATGTGCGCGACTTTTGGATCACCCTGTAGCTGTACAAATAAAAAATTGCATCTACGCCACTCGTAAGTGGCATCAACTTTCTTTACCTTGTGTGAAGAATAACTGCTTTCGTTCACTGAGATTTATTTCATAAATATAAATTGAGTTATGCATATAAATTATTTGAAAGTTTTTCTACTCTTGTGATATGATTAGGTTAACTTTTCTCTTTTGAATCTTATATAGTATTTAAAGTTTTGATTCCAGAGAGTTTTAATGTTTACTTTTCAATTTTGCAAAACGATGAACGTAAGTAGTTGTTTTTTAATTTTTATTAATAATAGTAAATTTGTTTTATTTCAGTATGGAAGTTATGTAATCCCCTTCGCAACTTTTGGAAGTTTTACGATTATAACGGGGATTGTAATGATTTTTCGTCTTCCTGAGAAAGGTAAATTCCATTAAAATTCAATTGCTTTTAAAGAGTTAATGAATAGTTGTTATAAGATTTAATAATTATCATTTTAAAAGAGCTATATTAATATTAGCAAATTGTAAGGATCAGAATGGATATAAATATTATTTTATATTGATATAGCATTATACAGGTATTCATGCTATAAGAAGTTATAGATGTTGTCATAAACACTTTAAAACTTATGCAAGTTTGCTTTCTATAAAGACGTTTCTACTGAGATTGTTAAGCTTCGGAGAATGTGTATTCGTGATAGGCCTGGTAGAAAGTGTTTTTTCAACAGTGAGGTTTATACAGGGTGATTTACATCGAATGTAAAATACTTAAAGGGGGTATTATAGAGGTTAAGATAAACACAAAACGTCCTAGAAATATGAACGATAACTGAGATATGAACAGAAATAAAAATGCCGCCACCAAGATCAACAAGTTAATAACTCAGGTTCTGTAAAGCCTAGATTAATGCAATTTGGGGGAATAACAAGGTACATAAGACTGTGTATACCGTTAAAATTTGATTGAATTCCAACGAGAAGTTTCCGAGTTACACAGTCAAAATTGTGACAAGTGCTAGTTAGTACTCACAAGTGAACACGTACGTATTATGATGTTGAATGAGTAACTTGGAAACTTCTTGTTAGAATTAGATCAAATTTTAAAGGTATACACAGTCTTATGTACTCTGTTATTCCTCCAAATTTCATTATTCTAGGCTTTACAGAATCTGAGTTATTATAACTTGTTGATCTTAGTGGCGGCATTTTTATTTCTGTTCATATCTCAGTTATCGTTCATATTTGAACCCATGTTCATAGGACGTTTTGTGTTTATCTTAACCTCTATAATACCCCCTTTAAGTATTTTACATTCGATGTAAATCACCCTGTATACAGGAAATTTAAGGTACTATATAATGTATATTATGCGCTCATTTCGTTTAAAGTTCATTATGCAACTTTTCATTTCAATTTCCGGTGCCAAAAAAATACGAATGTACCTTCTCAATCCATGAAGGACAACTTTGTTCGATGTGATAAAATGGCGACGGGAAGTGGGAAATTCAAATGAAAAGTGAATAAATGTAATAAATAATGAACTGTACATTGTATATACAGGAAAATTAAGGTACTGTAATGTATATTATGCGCTAATTTCATTTGATTTTCATCAGGACAAAATGCAACTGCATCACATCGAAGCCGTATCATTTTCTGAAATCGTTGTTGTCATGATTGTACATCACAAAGCTGCTTGTTAACCATACAAAACTATTGCTGACGATAATGATGAAAATAAAGAAAATGAAGATGTATGTTTGAATTTTGTTTTTCATTCCGATTTTGAAGGTTTCTCTTAAATAAATGTGTTTAATTCTTTTCTTGAAAGCTTATAGCCTCCTCACCCCCCACCCCTCTGCGTACAGCCCTGGCGCTTAGCATATACACATCAGGAGTACAGCTAGTGGATGGTCTCAGATTGTCCTGCATTTTCCCTCAGGAATGGCACAGTATTTGGTTTTGCCAATGTTATTTAGCACACTTGATATCCCTTTCTTGAAAAGTATGAAGTCTTGCTTCATGAATGCTTTCATAATTTCAAAATAGCTGAATCAGAAAGGGCTGTTATGTAGCCCTCCTAATACCTGTCAACTTTTTGTAACATAACTCAATGTTTTAAGCTCACTGATCAAATATCAACTATCTTAATACCTGCCCTAACAATACTCCACATAATACATTGGTGTAGCCAGGGGAGGGGCCGTCGGGTCTGTACTGTAATTACTAGGTAATTACACTCACTCACCAAAACTCATGGCACACCCCTCCAATCAGGTTCCCTGTCCGTAATGAGACAGATCCCGCTGCTTCCATTCTCGGAATGCAGATGCACAAAAGCAAAAGTAGCTGCAGAAATGGCCGCACACTGAGAGCTATCCGCACTTGAATGGGGGATGATTGTTGGTGCCAGACGGATGGATGCCTCAACATTAGATGTAGCCAACACCCTGCAATTTTCCCATACGACTGTTGCAAGGGTCTATCGAGGGTACACCCGACGAGGGGTTACAAACCATGTCGGACAGCAAATGGGCCCCCATGCCTCATCTATGCCAGAGGTGTTTGCCGGGTCGCCCGGCTTGCAACTGCTGACTGAAGGGCGACAGCGGGCCAAATCTCCATGCGGTACAACCGAGGACGTCCCAAAACTGTGTCCGTGACAACAATTCGGCGAACCTTGGCAGCTGCAGGCTTTGGGAGCAGGAGGCCACGACAGGTGCCACTCTTGATAGCTGCACATCGCCGGCAACGCCTAGCCTGGGTCAACCAACATTGACATTGGACTGCTGAGAACTGGCGAAGGGTTGCCTGGTCCGATGAGTCATGGTTTCAGCTGTATCAGGCCGATGGTCATGTCAAGTGTCTGGCACAGGCCACACGAAGCCATGGACCCTGCTTGTCAGGTGGGAACTACTCAGGCAGGTGGAGGCTCCATAATGGTCTGGGGTGTTTTCTTGTGGCATGCAATGGGTCCAATGGTGCATATGACATCCATTCTGCATGCTAATTCCTACGTTGATCTGCTTGGGGACCACCTGCACCCCTTCATGAACTGTTTTTACTCTAGCAAGATAACGCGCCTCCAAACACGGCCCTTGTGACATGGCAGTGGCTGTAAGAACATGCTACAGACTTCACAATAATGATTTGGCCTCCACATTCCCCAGATTGCAATCCCATTGAACATTTTGTGGGGCGTCATCAAATGATCTGTCAGGTCATCACCAACACAAATGGTAAATGCAGTATCGTTATGAAATGCAGTGGAGGCGGCATGGCTTGCAGTGCCTGTGGATGTGTTCCAGGGACTGGTAGACTCCCTTCCACAACGGGTCGCCGCTGTTATCCGGGCCACAGGGGGCCCAACACGTTATTAGGCAAGTGTGCCATGGTTTTGGTGAGTGAGTATATATTACAATTCTGAACGTTTCTTAAGTTCTAATAATTAAAAGTTTCTTAATTAAAAGTTCTTAGGCAAAAATAGCAGACTTATGGAAATGTGACTTACCCAATGCCAACTTATGAAGGGATGACTCTATGGCGTGTAAATCTACTTGGGAAAATTCAGGTACTGGCTCATTTCAAATTAGGACCAGTGTGATGTAACTCAAAACATACCAAACATGAGGTTTGCTGTTACATGTGTTTACAGTACTATCAATAGTACTGTCGTTTAATTGACTATTTTTATGATATTATAGAATTTTCATCATTTTATTAAAATACTAGCAGAGGACTCGGCATTGCCCAGGCTAATCATACTTGTAGGTTAGCAGAACACACGCAAGAAGTTAAATAATAACCCAATCAATACAACGCAGAGGGAAGGGGCTATCCATTCTAAGAAAAATCCGAAAGACAGGAATTCTAGGTGATATGCCAGGACTTTATATACCTCTTGATATCCATCTTCACCACCGGGGAACATCACTGGATACTTTAGACCCAAGTTTTTCTTGCCCTTGACGTTGAAGCTCTTATACCCTCTTGCTGTATTCGAAACTCCCGTTGTTCAGATGTTTCCAATGTCCGTATAGATTTTTCTATTTTAGCTCCAGAGTTTGTCTGACCAATACTCGTTCTTTATCTTTCCTTTCCAAGCACATCATTTTTGCTAGTCGTCTGGATGTTTGATAGGGAGTTCAAGGGAGACACGTGCGACTCCTTTTCCTCCTCAATAGACGCTGCCTTATTTATGGCCTGTCACAGCATCATCATTTTATGCTCATTATTAATAATCATAGGAAACGAACATTCAATCATCGCATTATCACAGTCTCAGTTTCCAAATTATTCACATTCACACAGAATATAGTCAAAATGTATTTTTATGAAATTTTCGGATCTGCTGTGCCACCAAATAAGGTAGATGATAACCCCGGCGTGGCTCTTTGTTTTTTTGATTAAATTTTGAAATATCTTAAAAACAAACATATGAAAATGCTTAGAATTAATACAGTAAAAAATCTTAAGGCTCACAATGGATGCACCTCTTTAGATATACCACTGCTAGTCTAAATAATTTCTTAGTCACGTAATCTTACTTTAGATGTACACTTGATGCTGTTGCAATTCTCTTTCTTCTCTCGTTGTCTTGAAGCAAAACTTGGCCATTCATCACTTTATGTAGTCTAGCGGTCGCTGATTCTATTTACTTGCTTACTATTTGCTCAATACAGCACAGAGCTAAAGGAGTGTTTTCTCTGTCTTTCCACTCTTTCTCAATAGTCTGCTAACTCTCCATTATCTCCAGTTACTGATCATTTTTAAAGATTTTCAAGAAATAGTTAAGTACTAAGAACTCTCAGTTCTAAGAAACGTCTGAATAACAGGAATTCTATGCATTGTTAAAAATTGAAACTTATCTATATTGCAAAAACTTTGCCTTGCATTGTTGGTCATGATATATTTCTCATTAATATGCCTTGCCATAACCATGAATATCGATTTTTTATTAATAATTATTATTTTTTCGAAATCTGAGGTAGACAGTGACCTTCATCATGCTTTGAAGGTCAAGTATGCAAAATTTCATAAAGATCGGAATAAAACTGTAGATTTGTATAAGAAACAAATCCACAAACCTACAAACACCCTTCTTTAAATATATAGAGAAAGACTAGAAGAGGTACCCGGCGTTGCCCGGGATAATTATACGTGTAGGTAAACAGAACAATCTCAAAAAATTAAATTATAACTCCCAATTGGTTAAATAACTCAATCAATACAACACAGAGCAAAGGGACTATCCATTCTACGAAAAATACGAAAAACAGGAATTCTAGGCGATATCCGGGACCAGATAATTTAGACTCAAATTTTTCTTGCGCTTGACGTAGAAGCTCTTGCTCTATTTGAAACTCCCTTTGCTCAAATGTTTCAAATGCCCGTATAGCTTTTTCTGTTTTAGTTGTAGAGTTTCTCTGAACAATACTCGTTCTTTCTCTTTCCTTTCCAGGCACATAAATTTTTGCCAGTCGTCTGGACGTTTAATAGTGATCTCAAGGGAGACACGTGTGACTCCTTTGCCTCATCAATAGATGCTGCCTTATTGATGTTCTGTCACTGCATCATCATTTTATGCTCATTATTAATGATTCTTGGAAACGAATGTTCAATCATCGCATTATTAACATCTTAGTTTCCAAAATATACACATTCCCACAGAATACAGTCAAAATGTATTTTAATGAAATATTTGGATCTGATGTGCTACCAAATAAGCTAGGTGATAACCCTGGGCGTGCCTCGGATTGTTTTTATGATTGCAATATCTTAAAAATAAGCACATAAAAACACTTAGAATTAAGACAGTAAAAATTCATAATGAAAACTCGGAAATAACTTTAAATTCTCACAATGGATGGGCCTCTCCATGTATGACGCTGCTAGCCTAAGTAATTTCTTAGTCACGTAATCTTACGTTAGATGTTCCCCTTGATGTTGTTGCAATTCCCACTCTTGATGTCTTCAAGCAAAACTTGGCCATTCATCTCTTTGTGTAGTCTAGTGGTCGCTGATTCTTCTATTTACCTGCTTACCATTTGCTCATATAGCACGGAGCTAAAGGAGTGCTTCATCTGTCTTCTCTCCTCTCTTTCTCAATTGTTGGATAACTCTCGATTATCTCCAGTTACTGATCATTTTTAAAGATTTTCAAGAAATTAAGTACTAAGAACACTCTTTTCTAAGAAAACCGTGAATAACAGGAATTCTATGCATTGTTCCAAATTCAACCTTATCTATATTGAACAAACTTTGCATTACATTTTTGGTTATGATATATATATTGTTGATCCCTGCATTGTGTTGGTGCATTGTGTGTTGATACCATTGTTGATACCTATTGTTGCACAAATTATTACTTACATTGTTGGCCATGAGATATATATTGTTGGTCCGTATACAGTTTTTGTGCATTGCGTGTTGATACCTATTGTTGCAAAAACTTTCCCTTGCATTGTTGGTCATGAGATATAAATTGTTGGTCTGTACAGAGTGTTTGTGAATTGCGTATTGATACTATTGTTGACACCTATTGTTGCACAAACTTTGCCTTGCATTGTTAGTCATGAGATATTTCTCATTAATATGCCTTACCATAACCATGAATATCGATTTTTTTATCAATAATTATTTTTTTTTCGAAATCTGATGTTTGAAGGTCAAGTATGCAAGATCGGAATAAAATTGTAGATTTGCATAAGAAACAAACAAACAAACATCCTTCTTTATATATATAGAAGACAGAAAGATTTTCTTACCTGAAAAGTGAATGAAAGAATAGTATTCCACCAAAATACGATGACATCAATGCAATACCAAGAATAACACTAAATGGAAAACGGTTAATTAAATGATTAAAGCACACATTCAGATGTTTAACAATGGGGATAAAATACAGGGCAGTTATAATTATAATATTCATACTTAAGGCCTACCTTAGACAAGAAAACTATTTATACTAGGGGTACCAAACTTGGAACGAAATATGTCCAGATTTGCATAGTTGATTGCTTCCAGTGTTAAGTTAAATTAGGGTTTATACAGAGCTCCACAAATTCCAAAAATCTGAATAGACAGTTGGCTACCACTGCAATTTGTATGGTAGCCAACCGAAACGTGATATTTATGTGTCGGTATAATCATGTATATTCATAAAATCAATCATAATCTTAAATAAAAGATTTATTTTACTAAGTTTAAAAAATGTAAAAATGACAAGCAACAAAGAGTGAAGAATCAATTCACTAAAAATCTTAAATACATAATTTAAACTGGTTCTAGGGCAACTGCCACCTAGGACAATTGCCAACGAGGACAATTGCCACCCAACAATAAGAATTATGCATGGATTTTTTTAAAAAAAAGTAACAATTGTTTTTTATAGAGTTGGACATGCTAAACATGAAAAACGTTGCCAAAAACACTACTAACTTCTAAATATTTATTATTATAGTCGAAATATTTTTTATTCCGACTCTTTATCTAATTGCTGAAGTTATAGCACAAATGAGTGTGTATAACACCAATGGCAATTTTTCGAGCTCTCTCAAATTAGTCCGCCTTCCTTCATGGAGTTAACTTATAATTGAAAACGAGGAATGGAGTACAATGAAGAATTCAGCACAAAATAAGAACATTTTGTCACACTGCCCTCCCCGGAAGATTTTATTTTCTTTATTTATATTTACCTCAACATTTTCTTCACTAAATCTCTGTATTACCCTCTACGTGAAAGAATTTTATTTTTCATATTTTGCATTGTAATTTGAAATTTCAAGTTTTCAGTTTAAAACTTCGTTCAAAATTTAAAGTAAAACATTCTAATTAAATTAGAGCTCTTGGCTGGAGCATTTTGGGTGGCAATTGTCCTCGGTGGCAATTATCCTAGGTGGCAATTGTCCTCGGTGGCAATTATCCTAGGTGGCGATTGTCCTAGGTGGCAGTTGTCCGGGTGGCAGTTGTCCAGGTGGAAATTGTCCGGATACAATTTAAACTAAATCTTAATTGCTGTCACTGCCACTATCATATTCTGAAAGTTTCATCAGTTATCTTCAAATGTAAGCTGCACCCTCAGTTCCCTCTAATTTTTATGAGAGCTGCCTGGTCCAAAATTAACTATGCGCAATAAAAAATATAAAAAAACCAAAGGCCATTTTTGATAATTTTGTGAGTGGGAAATTGATCCTAAGTGTGCGGGAAATAAATAAGCTTTCCCCCCAACACACACCGACTTGCGCAGCTTAGAGGGAATTATGACCACACCCGATTTTCAGGAATATTAAAATAGCCAAAAATTGGGTCTGAGAAATGAATAAATATGGCAATATTATTAAAAACAACCTACTGTTTGTACATCTTGTTAGAAATAAGCAGTTGTCACATACTGGCTATGTACTGATGAGAGTTTTTTAAACATCAAAACCTGACATTGATGTTCGGTTGGATGCGTTTTGAACTTCACATCCCCCATCGGCAGCCTTGTGGTGGGTGCCAATAACGCTCCTGTTTTTTGAGCGCAGGGGCGCTCGTGCGTTTTCTTGAATTAAGCATTATTTATTACTTTTTTATAAAAAGCAATTCAATGTCATTGGAAGAATTTTCAAACGAAGTATTAAAAAAAATAAAAAATAAAAAATCAGAGGTAAAAAAAGCACATGGGATTCGAATCAGGGCACAAGACATGAGCCATGCGGCCAATTGAAATGCCTTTCGAACTGGACGACTTTTTTCTTTATTCATCGCACATTTCGCAGATCCTACAAGCCGGGCCTGACATATTTCCATCAACGAGGAACAAAATATTTCATCACATAACAAATACTTCATCAACGAGGAACGAAAATCTACCATAACAATATGTACTGATAGAGTAATCATGAACAGTAAATACGTAAATAACAAACAGGAAAGAAGGCCACACCTGCCTTCGTAGTCAGCGATAAGAAAGGGTGATTGAGAATAAAAGTATTGCTCAAGCTGGAGCCTCCACGAAAAATTTTATGTAAGAGGTAATTTCTCTACAAACTTAAATTTCCGGTGGCTACAATACAGTATACAGTAATGTAATTAGGCCTTCCAATCAGCTGCCGCATTGGCCAGTAGCCAAATGGCTACCACCTGTTTGAAAGTTGTAGCCAAAATGGAGTTTCTGGTAGCAATTGGCTACCAAAATATAGGATATGTCGAGCTCTGTTTATAAGATAAGCATTCACACATGTGCCAATGTGAAAAGAAGCGTATCAAGAAAGGTATCAGGCATACTCATGAAGATGCTCCAAGTAGCCTGTCAGATCATCCTAAACACTGATAGGTGCCATTTCAAACACTTTGCCATCTGATGAATGCCACGTTATACCACTGTATGATATAACGGATTAAAAGTGTTTCAAATGAACTGATTACTCATTATTTCTCTTGTGTATTTCCCTGGCAATGTTCACATCTCAGTTCTTGTTCGTGCAATCGCTCATTTCCCACAGAGACAGTCAAGTAAGGAAAATTTAATTATAACCTCCCTGAATTGTTAATTTTATTTTCAGTTTTAAAAGAGAAAATTACCTTTAATTTCATGAAAAATAAAATAAACACAACATATACAATGTTTTAATAATCAATGACAAAAATAGATAATTTAAGAAGAATGCATACGGAACTTCAATGAGAATTAATATTTGTAAACTTTGCATCCAAAAATTAAAATTAAAAGGCAAATTTTACAAAAAAAATTTACAGTATTTCTTCAATTATAATGCAGCCTCTAATTTAGAACCCAGAAAACGTGTAAAAACAGAATATTTATGTATAACGTGACCCTCCAATTTTGGACTCATTGCAGATGAACGAGATGATGCTGAAAGGGATTTTGGTGTACAATGTACTGAATTCCCATTCACCTGTTCAGATTTTGTATACCGTATTTTCGTGCATTTAGTCTGCCCCCTCCTTTAGTTAGCATTTAATAAAGCATGCATTTCCGAAAATTTTTTGTATAATCCACACTTTACAGTAAATGTGAAAATTTAGTAAAACAAATGAACTTCATATTACCAAACGAATTTCCAAGAACCCCTGAAGCTCATTAAAATGAGATTTTACTGTATAACTAATATTAAATAAGAAAAATTACTAGTTAATAATTCCTATTCCTGCCTGGCCTTCCAATTATCACTGCTATTATAATTTACCATATACATTTGTGCATAAGCCGACCCCCGATTTTTGAACCCGAAAAGTGGAAAAACGCCATGACTTGAGCATAAGCTTAGGCAAAAAAAGGAAAAAAAGGCAAAAGTTCAGAGGAAAGAAAATCATTATAGAACACAACTATTACAAGAAATTTTTGTGTAATTACAAGAAATTTAAATTTATAGTAGCAAATTCATTGTGTGGAAAAGCCATCATAAATAGCTTCTTCATCTGACTCTCCAAAATTTTTACGAAAATCTTCATTCTCATGCTCATCATCCACATCGTCTTCAGTCTCGTTTTCATCGGCCTCACTTTCATTATTTTTATTTTTCGAAGCAATGCAGTAATTAATGACTGTATGTAATAATAGATATCCATTGTAACCGTATTAGCTTTCTTTATAAATAGGCTTCGGAACCTTAGGTCATAAAAACATGTAAAATATGTAGGCTAATATTCCCTTAAAATTACTGAAATATTCCCTTTAAATGCATAAATATTGTCTTTAAAATCTAAGTACTTCTTAACAAACAAATGGTATGAAAATAATTAGAAATTTCATCATTTCAATCACATTTCATCATTTTATTAATTTCAAACATTACAATGACTAACAACGTACAGCTTCAAGTTTTCTGCGGTGAACTTGTGTCGATTTGAACATAAAATCGATTTGTACTGTGAAAATGATCTTTCTATTTCACACGAAGTAATAGGGGCTTTGGAAAATGCAGCAAGTTCTTCTGGCGTATAGTCTTGATCTGGGATGTAACACTGTTCTCCAGATAAAACTTTTGAAATTAATTGCACTACACCTCACCCTGGGTTTTTATCAAGAACATCTTTTAGCTTTGCACTGATAAGTACTTGTTTAGGTGAAACTGGCACTGATTCGATTGCTGCCACAACCTTCAACACGATACCAACTGTTGTATGAAGAGGCAATCTTCCTTCCAAATTTTTTATGCTGTCAGTAAGAAATTCATAGTTTGCTTTGATGTAAGCATGATCATTATTTAAATCTCTCTTAATCAGGCATTCTTGTGCTTCTTTAATGCATAACGCATCTGATCCATCAAAGCTGTTGACAATTATGTGTATATTTTCAAAATTCGTGGCTTAATATATTGCAGCATCTAACTATGTGCCCATCTAGTAACCACTGGTTGGGGAGGCAGACTGAGATCAGGGAATTTGTATTGAAACGCTTGAATCCTGGATGGTGCTTTCAGAAAAACGTTTTAAACTGAAGAAATCAGACTGTTAACGTTCGGGAATAATTCACAAATTTTTTCACAGATTCGTTGCAGCCCATGTGCCAAACACGTTATGTGCCATGATGCACTTTTTTGTGTAAAATACCTGAAGAGCTTGGCCAGCTTTTATCATGTATTTTGCACCGTCAGTAACCAAAAGAAGAACTTTGTCATACTTGATTCCTGTTGGTCACAAATAACAGCAGTGCGTCATTGGTAGTTTTTGCGATAGTAGAGTGTGTTCCAACATACCAGTGTGAATGAGGAATATTTTTTCTTGATCAGCCATTGCACCAACAATGACATTGGCTACGTATCTGCCACAGTCGTCCATCGTTTCATCCACAGATACCCAAATGTGCATGTCATGCAGTGCTTCACGAATTTTTGCCACTACTGATTCGTACAGTTCAGGTATGTAATTTTTCCTGATTCTCCTATTCGGTGGGAGCTTTCTGTCTAGTGTGCTTTTCCAAAAAAGCACTAAAGACCGGATTACTGACTTTGGATAAGGGAATCTCTGCACTAACCATACATTTGCAAAGTTCTCTTGCGTACTCTGACCTTTGATTCCCGTGTGGTGATAGGGAATACAGAAGCAAACTTTGTTTATGCATCTTCTCCATGCGATGTTTTGATCCTAAGTGAACGAAAGTGTTTAGGTACTGCAATACTTGTGATCTTTTTTTCAGCAGTTATGCTTTTGCTACAGCATTTGCAGAAAAGAACTTTGCTATCTGCTGAGAAAACATCTCCAAATTCTTGGACATACAGCTGGCACTTTGCACATGCAGATCTCTTCTCTTTTGGCATGGTTGAAATTCAATGGAATATAGCTGTAGCCAGATGATATTAAAATAACATCAACAATTTTTAATATCAGTAATTATAGGAGCTATGATAAAATTATAATCAGGGTGTCTAGCAAAACGATTTCCAGGGTTCTTACATATGATCAAAGATAAAATTTCATGACTTTTCCAAAACTTTTCAAGGCAATTCAATACATTTTCCAAGGCCATAATCTTTTATATTTTTAAGAATAATATACTCATATCATTTATAAATATAATTTAAGAAAACATTAAATCTGTTCAAAAAACACTTTTTCCAAAACTTAAGTCAGAAACCATTAATTTTCCAAAACTTTCCAGGCCTGGAAATTTTTTTTTTGATTTTCCAGGACTTTCCAGGTTTTCCATGACCCGTACGAACCCTGGATTTTGTAAAATTTCCTGACTTTTTCCCAGTCACTAGTAACCGCGTATAATGTAATAAAAATGAAGTAAAATGATTTACTTACAGTATGGAAAAATGGAAAACGGTCTTGTGCTGTTAAAGTGTACCTTTGGTAAAAAAAAATTTTTTCATATTTTATACATCCATGTCTAAAAACACTAGTCCGCATGGAGAAAATTTAATATCTACCTTTATTTATTAATAAACAGTATTTTTAGATGAAAAATTATAGCCCATGGAGGCTGCCATCTTTCCCTGAATTCGCAAAGGAACACAGGAATTATGTGACATCGGTATGGCCTGCGCAAAACAAGGCCAACTATAGATGAGAACACGGAGCTACAACAAGCGATCCAGCTTTAAGAAATAACATGGTTTACAGCATTGCTTATGGCTGTAATAATAGGTCTACGACAAACAAAATTTGCAGCTGGCATAAGTTGCAGCTAAAAATATCAACAACTGTTGAAGTAATGGTTGCATAATACTAACAGGGAAAATTGTCCAGTAAATGAAATAGTCAGGATGTGTTCGGATCATTTTACTGAATCCTGTTATGAGAGAGATTTCAAGGCAAAATTGTTAAGGGTCGCAAGAAGCGAAGTAGGCCGCAGTCCTCGTCTCCTGAAGCTGGACGCGATACCGGCGGTTTTTGTTCATCGGCAACCTGAACAAACACCAAGAAGAATACTATCCAAACAGCTCCAGAAATACAAAGACCGATTTGAAATAAGTTTAAAATTCAAAATGAAATGTCAGTATTTCTTATACAGGGTGAATACAAAAGTCTGAACCGCCCTTTTATTTTTTGAACCGAAGCAGATATGTCAATTTTGATGAATCCAATGAATAGGAAGTTGTGGGTGGCCTATCCCATGGTGCACTTTTCATCATCCCAAATATGCAAATTAGGACACATTCAAAATTTATCTCAAAAACCGTTAGGGATAGAGAAAAAAACCCAATTGCAAACTTGTTCAGCATAAAAAAACAAACAAAACGAAAAAAAAATCATCCAAATCGGACCAACCAATCACCCACAATCACGTGGTGAATTGTTTGTAACTTACAAACAGTCACACTGCACAAGGAAAACCGAATGTTGATATTTCCACCATGTAAAGCATGCAAATCAAAAAATTAACATAAATTACCATGCTCACATTCACTTTCATGCGGAAAAGCAAATAAAAGGCATGTTTCAGCAACAAAAGACAGAACAATTCCCGGATGGCAAGCTACACTGTTCCGGAAATGGTCAACATGATCTTCTGCTTTGGAGAGGCAAGGAGAAACCTACATGCTGCAGTTAGGTTGTATTGAGACAGATACCCTAACGAACGTAATCCATCTCGTCAAACAATGCATCACATTATTCAAACATTCGAGGCTACAGGGAATGTTAATGCAGAACGAGGACGACCAAGGGCACAAGGCGACGAGGATACAACAACACTAGTTCTGGCTGCAGTTGCTGCAAATCCCCACACAAGCAGCAGAACAATTGCTGCAGATGTTGGGTGCCATCAGAGAACTGTGAGAAATTCTACACGCACATCATTTTCACCCATACCATATTCATTGTCACCTGGAATTACTGCCATTGGATTATGTTGCTAGGGCCGCCTTCTGCAACTGGTTACTTACCTGCCGGATGACAATCCAAACTTCATTAATGAGGTGTTGTGGACAGATGAAGCCCAGTTCACCAGGCATGGAGTTATCAACAGGCACAACCATCATCATTGGGCAGACGAAAACCCACAATGTCTGCGAGAAGCAACTCATCAAGTGAACTGGAGAATCAATGTGAGGCGTGGATTGTACAATGACACTGTGGTTAGACCGTATTTTTACGATGGAACACTGACTGCAGAACGCTACCGGGCTGAAATTCTCAACGTGGTAGTCACAGACTTCATTGACAATTTGCCATTGGCCTCGTATCAGCGCACGTGGTTTCAGCATGATGGAGCTCCTTCACATTACGGGTTGGTTGTTCGCGACAGTGTAAGTGAGATGTTTGGACAACAATGGATTGGCCGAGGAGGACCAGTTCGTTGGCCACCCCGCTCCCCTGATTTTACACCACTTGACTTTTTTTGTGGGGATACCTGAAGGACAAGGTTTATGCTACGCAGCCCGCCTCACTGGAGGATCTGGTACAACGAAACCAGGAAGCGTGCCGAGGAGTGACACCAGCCATGCTTGCCGTTGTTTTGGCGTCAGTTAGGTTCTGTGCCCAATTGTGTTATGATGCCCACGGTCGTCACATCGAGCATTTTGTTGATTAGCTTTTTTTTAAACTGTTTGAAGTAACTTGTTTGTGCAGTGTGACTGTTTGTAAGCTACAAACAGTTCACCACGTGATTGTAGGTGATTGGTTGGTCCGATTTGGATGATATTTTTTTGTTTTGTTTGTTTTTTTATGCTGAACAAGTTTGCAATTGGGTTTTTTTCTCTATCCCTAACGGTTTTTGAGATAAATTTTGAATGTGTCCTAATTTGCATATTTGGGATGATGAAAAGTGCACCATGGGATAGGCCACCCACAACTTCCTATTCATTGGATTCATCAAAATTGACATATCTGCTTCGGTTCAAAAAATAATAGGGGGGTTCAGACTTTTGTATTCACCCTGTATACATTACAGTAAAAGGAACGAAGTTAAAATACATCGCCAAACTTGATCGCATTAGGCTTAACACGCGAATGATAAAATAGATTACTGTTAACCTTTACCCAGTTGGCGATATTAATTAATTTTTACAAAATTATATTTTTAAACCTATATATAAACCTATATATATATCTTCAAAAAGGGAGATCAGAGAGATTGCAACAACTATCGAGGCATCTCTTTGCTCAGCATTCCTGGGAAAGTGTACGCTAAGTGTCTGGAGAAGAGAAGTCGGGAAATAGTCGACTCCAAACTGTCGGGGGAGCAGTGTGGTTTCCGACCTGGCCGAAGCACGACGGATCACATCTTTGCTCTAAGGCAAATCTTTGAGAAATCCTGGGAGTATGCAAAAGAGGTTTACGCTTGCTTTGTGGACCTCGAAAAAGCATATGACAGGGTTCCTCGGGAGAAGCTCTGGCAAGTGTTGCAAGAGTATGGAGTGGATGGGCAATTGCTGGTTGCTATCATGTCTCTGTATGAAAGCTCTGAGATGTGTGTCCGGATAAATGGCATTAAGTCAAGACCGTTCACCGTGGGTGTTGGACTCCGCCAAGGGTGCGTACTGTCGCCCATCTTGTTCATTATCTTTATGGACTGGATAGACAGGGGCAGCCGAGGCGATGAGCGTGTTTGTGTGGGCGACTGCCTGGTGGAGAGGTTGCTCTTTGCGGACGACCTTGTCCTGCTTGGGTCTTCTCGCACGAACCTTCAGCATGCACTAGACCGGTTTGCAGCCAAATGTGAAGAAGCTGGGATGAAGATCAGTGTGGCTAAAACCGAAGCTCTGGTTCTTTCAAGACAGCCTGCTCAGTGCGCTCTCCATGTTAGGGGAGCCTCATTGAGACAGGTGGAGAAGTTCAAGTATCTCGGGATTGCATTCACGAGTGATGGACGGCAGGAGAAAGAATTGGATGCTCGGATCGGTGCAGCAAGCTGTGTCAGACGTGAACTGTGGCGATCCGTGGTAACGAAACGAGAGCTGGGTAACAAAGCCAAGCTCTCCGTCTTCAAATCTATCTTTGTCCCCATTCTCACCTATGGTCATGAGGCTTGGGTAATGACCGAAAGAGTGCGATCGCGGGTACAAGCGGCCGAAATGAGATTCCTGAGAGGTGTGGCAGGTGTTACCCTACTAGATAGAGTGTACAGCAGCACAATAAGGGAATCTTTAGGTGTTGAGCCGCTACTTCTCCGCACTGAGAGATCTCAGTTGCGCTGGTATGGCCACGTGATACGGAAGCCGCAAACTAGTCTTCCTAGGCAGTTGTTATTTTCCAAGCCGGTGGGTAAGAGACCAAGGGGTCGGCCTAGAACCAGGTGGCTAGACTACATGGAGAATCTGGGTTCGAGTCGCTTGGATATTACCAGGGAGGACATGCGCCTGATGGCGGAAGATCGCGATCGCTGGAGATCCTCCATAGGGCTGCTGCCCCCGCGACCCTAACGGATAAGCGGGTTTGAAAAGTAAGTAAGTAAATATATAATCCACTGAACGTTGAATATGGTTACTGTAAAATTAAAGGCGACATAAAAACTAGAATGTAAACGGTTTCACTGGTTTGGCTTCCATTTCCGCTGCCTCTGCTCAGTTCAAACCTTGTTAAGGCTGGATCGCCTGCCACAGCTGCGCGTTCTCATCTATAGTTGGCCTTGTTTTGCACAGGCCATACCTGACGTCACATAATTCCAGTGTTCCTTTGCGAATTCGGGGAAAGATGGCAGCCTCCGTGGGCTATAATTTTTCGTCTAAAAATGCTGTTTATTAATAAATAAAGGTAGATATTAAATTTTCTCCACGCGGACTAGTGTTTTTAGACTTAGATGTATAAAATATCAAAAAAATTTTTTTGACTAAAGATTCACTTTAAAATACCGCATTTTACCGAGAGTCGAACTTGAAACCGAATAAAATTTGCTATTATATTAAGAAGATACCGCAAATTTATATTTTCAATAAAAAGAAACAAAAAAGAAAATTTAAATAAAAAGAAAATTAAAACATGGCAGTTAGGGAAATACGGAATGGCGTACTTATATATTCACCTTAGCAATCAGAGATCTGGATAGTCGGTAGTCGCAGAGGTTAGAGTTCTGATTGAGCTTCGAAATTGAAACCACACTATAGACAATCTGCAATTGAACAGCGCGAGAAGAAAAAAAAAAAGAAAAGAAAAAAAAAAACAAAAAAAAAACGAGCGGTCCAGAAGCTATGCCATACTCGTCCAAGTAATAGCCAAGGGAAGTACGCTGAATTAGGAAAGAAACCAGAGGATAAATTTGTCTACAAAATTCTGAATAATCAACTAATTCTCTCAACACCTTTTGAAATATCTTACCAGCATACTCTACACTCATATTCCACCCGATCATCAAACCTAAAAGTCTTCCCCTTACCAAAAATAATTATCAACGCCACTGCATCTCTTATATAGGAATTAAATGGTGGGGCACTTTACCTGAGCAAATTCGCACATCCCCTACGAGCTCAACATTTAAAAAACTATTAAAATTCTTACTTCTAACTAACAAATTACCTACTAACATCTTTTAAACCTCTTTTTTACTACTTATAATAGCCCTTTATTTGCCCTTTATTTTCCTCTAATATTTCTTTTCTCTGCATTTAATATCTTACTGAAAACCTCTTTCTGCACCTTTCTGGACCATTCTTGGTCCAGCTTGTCCTCCATAAAAAACTTTAATAATAGTTATAAAATATTTTTTTCTCTTTTTTCCTTTTTTTCCCATTTATCTCTGTAATCCATTATTTATCTCTGTATAATAATTCTGTATTATAATACTAACTGTAATTTAACGCCCCCTCCAGAGACCACACATGTCGGCCTGCTGGCCATACAGGCTCCAGAGAGGGTTCATTGTAAGTGTCCACCCCTTTTTAAATAAATAAATAAATAAATAAATAAATAAATAAATAAATAAATAAATGATACCACACTATCAAAAGCGACCCCTTATATATATCCCCCATCATAGCGATGCTACACCAACGGACGTCGAGTATTCTGATTGGCCGAGACGAATAGCGACGGCTGCGCCGTCTGTTGGCGGAGGCGGAAACTAGTCCACTTGATCATTGATCACATCACCGATAACACAAGAAGCCAACTGGTCTCTCAGGTGTAGGACAAAATGCAACCAAATATGCTTTTTAGGTCTGATAACCCCAAATATGCGACAAACCATTAAATATGTTTTTTTAGTCTTTATAACTCTTAAACTAAAACACATATTAAAAAAAAAATTACATTTTTGTGCATATCTCTTAGTACTGAAACTATAAACAAAATATGTTTTTACCTAAGGTTCCAAACCCTATTTATAAATCATTCTTGGATGATTTTCAAGACGCACTTGGTGACAGTTACCAAGGTCGGTGCCATCTTGTATTTGGGATTTGACTTATGCATTTGCTTTTTACAATGGAAAAGTGGATGGAAAATTGAGGAAAAAGATGTGAAATAATGCACTGATTAATGCACTATATATTGTGTATACTTGTACAATATGCTGTAAGGTATATTAAATTTTATGTTAGTAGTTGGTGATGGTATCGATGGTAGCCTATGTATCGATGTTCAAAAAGTTTTGTTATGGAATTTTTCGATGTTCTTGAATCTTCGATGTTTCAATGTCGCATTTTGAATTCATTATCTATTTAAGAACTGTTTAGATTAATGTACTGATGTATTGCAATGAAAGAACACATAAAAACGCGCTGGTTTTGTTTGATTTGCAGATTCGACACTAACACGGGAGTACACGAAGTTGTTCAACACACTTGTTCTAGCGTGTAAACATACCTTGGTATAATCAATCCAGCGAGAGTTTGCTCCTGATCTAAACAAAAGCAGTGGTGACATTAGATTTCACTGGCTGACTGAGCCTTGCAACTTCCATGTTCCAGAGTGAACATGAAAATGTAGTTCGCAAAATAAAACTGGAAAACCGACTTTAAAACTTTAACAATCAATTTCTAAATTCAACTTAAAACATTTTAAGATGTTTATAACAATAGAAACTGAATAAATTACACATTAATTTTTCAATTTTTAAGAAAATAAAGAAAAAACAGACACTAAAACCGAAAACCCTCGTGACAGACAGAAATTACACCAAGGGATTAAGAGATTAAGTACCCTTTGCAGGATTAAGAGATTGAAAGAAAACACCTGCCCTGTCTGCATTTTGAAATTTTTTTTTGTATACAGTGCTCCCTCTATATAACGGAATTCTACATAACGCCAAATTTATAACGGCAAATCCATATAACGAAGTTTTTTCCAGAAAATAAAAATTGCAGACTCATTCATGTCTGCAGTTTTTATATTCCAGAAAAAAACTGCATTATATGGACTTGCTGTTATAAATTTGGTGTTATGTAGAATTCCGTTATATAGAGGGAGCACTGTATTTTGATCAATACTCTCCATAAATCATATTCCAACAATCAAAATAGCCACAATATTAATCATCATATACCACTATTAACAATCATTCTATTTTCATTGTTAATTTACAAAAATCGCTAATTTCAACATCTGAGTCCTTTAAAGAGGAACTTCTGATAGAAAACAAAAATAAAAAATTTTTGCTTTTCTGTTATTATTGTACTTTATTAAATTCAATATATTTCTTGGTTGATAATTTTTAAATATATATTAAATATTAGATAATAAGTCATAATTTTCATAAATTATTGTCAATGAACATTATATATCTCTATAAAATATACGTTTCAATATTTATTCATTAAATAATGTATTGAACACTGTTTATGAAATAAATGTTTTATGCATAGTAAACATTTTTCTGGCTCTCTTTTCCTTAAAATAAATATGTTCCTTGCTGCTTTTTAAACAAATAGTAAACAACCCCACTGTATCTCTTGAGAGATATAAGGAATTATTGGATTAACAGATAGGTTTGGTTTGTTTGGTATTAACGTCCTTTTCAACTGCTATGGTCATTTCAGGACGGCGTTATAGGGGCCGCAAATTTTGCCTCGCAAGGGTTCTTTAACGTGCAGCCGGCAAACGACTACACGGGACCAACGGCTTTACTTCCCTTCCGAAGGAAGTGCGTGATCTCAGGATTTACCCCTGAAAAATCCTCGTCGTCCTCGGCCAGGATCGAACCCGCGTACTCGGGCATCAGAGGCGATCACACAACCTGCTGAGCCACCGAGGCCGATGGATTAACAGATAGAAAGATAGGGATTGACATGGCATCCCCAAGAGGGTCAGGGAAAAGCTGAATCAATTCCTCCAATCGTAGGAGCTTGCGGAGGAATATGCAAGTTGTTTTGTTTACATCAGGAGCAAACTCTCGCTGGATAGACTATAACAATGGCGTTAGACAGTGGCGGTAATGCTCTGGAAATGAAAAGTTCAAAAAACATGGCGGTAAGAGGGGAAGCATAAACGTTAGCGGCGGTTGCCAAAGAATTGCAGCTAGAGCATTGTTATTAAGCACAAAACCTTATTTTTGTTGTACAATTATTTGTCTCGAAGTAATTTAGAAGATGAAGTAAGCATCCATGAGTACCGTTTTTATTTAAAATTATAACCCACCATGATACATACCCCCTTCACCAATGTAACACATCCTCGACGTTTCACATGATGCCAGTGTCGAAAAATTTACAAAGATTACTGAATTAATTATTAAAATGAAACAATAAATTAAGGAAATGGTTATTACTTATTATTGAGATTTTTTTTACTGGAAGGCAATTAGCTAATTTTATTAATCTATTTTTAAAAACTAAGTTTGTTTAGAAACTTTAGAAACCATTCAGTTGTCGTCTGCTGCTATTTATATTGCTTTCATGTGAAGTGGATTCATGGTTAATGCGAGTATTGGAAGAAAGAAGTTCCGATAAAGTGCATTAACACACACACACACACACACACACACACACACACACACACACACACACACACACAAACACACAAACACACAAACAAACAAACAAACAAACAAACCGCTTCAACTATAGCTCTAACAAGGGAGTCTTTGTATGGCTGTGTGAACTCAAATTCTTAATGTTTGTGGTTTATTTTGAAAGAAACAACATTTCGCATTTTCTTATTTTGCAAGCATCAATAGCTTCAGATGAGTAACATATTTCAATCTGGTGGGAAACTGTGAGGTACAGGTTCATGTAATTCCCTTATATCTCACTTTTTTATGGTTAAAGACTGTACTTATATATTGATTTATAAATTACGCATTATGCACATTACAGAATTTATAGTAAATCAGGGTACTCACTTATATGTTAAAAGACAATAGCAATTTACATCTTCACATTACAAATGAGAGTGCATTATTTTTACTTGTTTTACTGTGGTTATCAATAGAAATCATTCTTTTGGTCACATGCTCTATCACTCTGCCATGACTGGGTGAAGCTAAAGCGGTAAATAGCAAATGTTAAATAAGTCCCTACAAGAGCCTCTTAAAAATTTTGCAACCATGTAACAAGCTGTTGACACGTGCTGCTTTGCCACATTGCAGGTCCAGTAGAAACTAGACACAGGCCATCACAAGTTTTTTTGAAATGCAAGTTTCCAAAATTCTTTCTCAACATTTTTCAAACAGGTTATTTTCTCATAAAATCTATGGAGTGCTTTGGATTTTGTTAGCATGCAAAATTTTTAATAATTTTATAAACTAAGAGTTAGATTTTAAAATGTTTACACAAGTTAATGTAAGTACACTTAATACCTTTGTTTTTCAGTTTTAAATAATTATAGTTACCTGAAATTTACGATACTTTAATAAAGATAATGAAGAACTGTATAATGTAGGGCAAGTATAGCGTATTCAAATATATTTACGTAATTTAATGTAAACGGTAAAACCCAGGGAATCCGAAATTACGGATAATCCAAACATTTCCGAAAGGAAATTGATCGTGAAATTAAAATTTCTTGATCAAAAAGAAATAAAAACTGCAACTTAAGGCTAACGGAACGTTTATTTTTGCAAACAGCATCGTTTATTACTTACGGTTACAGTCTATAGATGTAGGGAACTAAATCTGCTTGGTGCTACAGTAGTGGCTGATCTTCCTATTACAATGCACTAAAGGATGATCTGAACATTTTTTTTTCCAGATAATCCAAATTTTCTGGAATCTGAACAGAGCTCAGCCACAATTAGTTCAGATATCTGGGTTTTACTGTATTATTATTTATTTATTATGTTTAAATTTGCTTTTTAACATGTAATTTAACAAGATCAAACCTTACCATACCGGGTGATCCAAAAGTGTGTTACATTTGAGAATTGTTTGGTATTTTCAAAAATGACCTTACACGCAGCTACATAACAAAGTTCTTCCACTGTTAACGACATTTTCAGTGTTTGCTTTCCAGCAATTCAATGCTTTCATAAGAATCACGAGGCACGCGCAACATGTCCACACGATGTTTTGCTAAAGAATTCGTCACGGTAAAACAATTATTAGTTTCAAGAAAAAATGTAACACAATTTTGGATCACACAGTATATAATAAATATTAAATATAGACTCTTTTGCAGAGCATTCATTATAACCACGTAGGTAGGAGAACACCCACTCTCAGCTCAGCAGAATCATGAGCTTTTTCACTCACTCTTTCAGATAAATTTACTCATTAATTGTCCCAATTGAATATTGTGTTGTATAAGATTGTCGTTTGCCAAGTCATAAACATTACAAAAATTTTGAATTAGGCTGGACTTTTTGCTTGTAAACTGAGCAGAGAGAAGCTTAAACTTTTTTTAGCATGTATGGGAATGTGTAATCCGTTTACTAATTATATTTCCGATTTTCCAATTTGCTACCATCATTTTGTTTTATAAAATGCATATAAGAATTATTATAATTAAATATAATCTAACATTTACGATTTTTACATAAATTGAAAGGTTGTTACAAGTTATATTTATTTCCTTTAAAAAAAAAACAAAAAACACAAAGAAGTTATAATTCACATGTAGGTAAAAACAGAAGTAGTAGTTAACTTCTAGAAATAAGAAATTGTAATTTGGTAGCTAACATGCTAGTTAAGAATGTTAATGAAGGGTGATTAATAAAACTATAGATACCAATATGATGCATTATATTTAGTACTACGTGGTGCAATTATTATTTAATCTTTGTGTGACTTAAATGTCATCTCAAAATTGCAAAATTTATAAAAATAATTAAATGTAGATAAATAAACTTTTTCTTTTAGATGCTCATTTATCACTGTGGTTTGTTAATTATAATTTGTATATGCATTTTATAAAAAAAAAAAATGATGGAAATTGGAAAATTGTAAATATATTTAGTAAATGAATTACACATCCCTATATACCGGAAATACTGTATTAACCACCCAGGCGCATATTTACAAAAATTCAGCGGACCCCCAGGCGCTTCATGCAGGCAGGCCAGTATTACACGTCCAGCACTTATAAAATTCTGCACAACTATGGTGGATACTATTATGCAAAATTCTCGCCCTTCTCCTTCATCTTTTCTAAAGTATCCTGCTGTGATTTCCATTCCCATTAGGATCAATGCTAAACTGTTTGGCTGTACCCTCTGTAGAATGGCTTTCAGCCTACTTTACTGTTGCGAGATTAAAATTGATGGTATAACTGTGAAGTTTTCATTTTTCATCAGCTATGCTGCTTGACTGAATCCAAAATTAAAAGCAAGAAATTAGAAGACAATCATGCTGGTATCTAATTTCCGGTTTAGCAGTGTCATTTGGGAGAGCAAATATTCCCGTGAGAAAGCAGCAAGAGAAGAAAAATCTACGAAATGAACTAAAATAAGTGCCCGGGAGGTTATTTGCAAAAATTCAGCGGACCCCCAGGCGCTTAATGCAGGCAGGCCAGTATTTCAGGTCTGGCACTAAATACAGTATTTACAGTATGAAAATTTACGAAGAGAAAAAAAAAATTATTAAAGAAGAGATTTGAACCCATATCTGCAAAATAGAACTCCAGTGTTTTACCACTAGACCACCTGAAGAAGATAAATATCTATGCTACAATTCGAGCATTTATAAAGTGTAGTCAATTATAACAAGCATTAGAAATTTTTTTCTCGGAAAATTTTGAGAAATGCGTCGAGTGGCTTTGCATGGGTTTTTAATTTGGTGAAAGCTACCTGTTTATCAAAATCGGTGAGTCCGAGATGTGGAGTCTCCTTGTTAGATCTGCTCAATTCTAGTAGTTTTATCAACTGAAAAGTTCAACCGCAGCAATGTTTGATTAAACTGCATGGTTCTTTATGGCAGTGAACAATCGAAATATATGAAATACCACCTGGCAAAGCGTTTATTAATCTCAGCACAAAAGAGTCTATAAGGAAAATGTAAGCCCACTTTTGTACAATCTGAATTCCTCTGATTATCATAGACTTACCTAGAGATTATACATAAAAGAAGAGCTATAGTGAAAACTACTGATGATAATAATATGACATGCTTCTGTCTTAAAAAGGTGACAACATGAAAACAAAGTGTTTCTATAGTGATGGTTCCCATGACAGCTCTTTTAAAAGGGAAGAAACTTTGTTCTACTACTTAAATTGTTCTGCAAAAGAATAAACAATAAAATATTAGACATTAATAGTGTTTTAAAAAGTAAAATTGTAATTATCATAGAAAAATTTAAAGATAAATTGCTTTCAATAATTTTCAGGATCCATGAAAAAATCATAAATACTGATAGTCATGTCCATATAAGGAAAGATTTTTTTTTTCTTCTCAAAAGTGATCTTTCATTTAATTTCTACGAGACTAAAAGCAAGTACAGTGATCTATCAAGCAATTAGGCTAAAAATAATACAACAATTCAGTTACATTGGGCGGGGCCCCTTCCAAAATATATACAAAATATTTCATTTCAGAACAATTTGATTCTATTTTCAATAAAGGAGAAAATAAAATTCCTGTTGTTTCCAATCAGCCCAAATCTTAAATTAGTATTAAATGCTGCATAAGCATTAGAATTATTTCATAACAAAAGCGGTTATTTATAAGAATTTGTAATAAAAGTTTTTTCACAAATGCCTTACATCAAGCGTTGCCAGCGGAAGTATTACCAGAAATAAGTTTTTCCACCCAGATCTGGGTTTTTTTCGTCACCTGCTACCTCAGTGACCTCCTCAAACAAAACCCTGAAAATTGCATTAGAGGAAGAGGAGGGGGAGAACCTCAATCCGAAATAAAACAGTTGTAAAAAAGAATAAAGAAACTTGTAATATAAATATGAAAACTTCAAGAGAATGACCTCAAAGTCAGCAGAGACCACAGCCCATTTTAAAAAGACTGGTTTTTACTTCATGTATAAATAGACCTATGTATAAAATTAATTTTTATATTATTAATATTTTGTTCATGTATATAACTTTTTTAAAAGCGTTTCAGTTATTTTCTGGTTTGAAATATTTTACTTTATTCGTTCAATAAATTTAATTGTAATTATTTCATTTACCATAACCACGGTCTTTCAATCTAACCAACATTTAGATGTTTACATTTAACATATTTCATTTTTTTACATTTAAATAGGGTATGTTTTTATACACATTTATTTTTTAAATACATTTTTATATACATGTTTATTTTTACATTTGTATACGTATGAATGATTTTCTAAAGTGGCTTTCTGAACTTTGGTTTAATTCTGCGTTTATTTTTTTCCATCTGGGTTTTTTCCTGTTTTTTTTTGTTTTGTTTTGTTTGTTTTTTTTCATCTAGGTTTTTTTCTGGGTTTTTATTTTCTCAGCAGATGTCGTTGGGATAGCAAAAAACCTAGATCTGGGTGGAAAAACCCAGGTCTGGCATCGCTGCTTATATCAGCAGTTTCAAGGAAAAAACATGTGGCATGAAGAACATGTATAGCATCCCATGTTACAGATAACGAATGCAAGGAAATATCTGTACGCTATTGATAAACTGGATTGAAGAATGTCATGAACAGATTTGTCTCATGGGTATACAAATCTGTCGTTAATTTATAACCCTAGATTGCGATATGCATTTCTGCTTTTTTATAATTTTATTTTATTTCATTGCCCCAAACTGTTTTTGAGAAATTTGGTAATTTTTTTGTCATCATTCTATAATATCTTTTTAATATTCACATTTTACATTGCTTTATCTATTAAATTAATTAAGCATTCTGTCACCAAGTTTCCACAAATTTGCATATTTTATTATTTTGTTCCATATTTTAATGCCATAATTTACGGTAATAATGCTGCGGCTTATGCATTAAAAAAGTTGTAAAAAATGACTGTGCGGCTTAACTATTTTTGCGACATAACTACTATTTTTTTTCCTAACAGCATGACAACAATTTTTTGAAAACTAATACCGCTTCAATGTGTTGAAGTTGCATACTGTCCTGATGAATTTCAAATGAAATTAGTGTATAATATATATCACACTACTTTAATTATCCTGTATATACAATGTGCAGTTCATTATATAGTATATTAATTAATTTTTTATTTGAATTTCCCATCGCCAAAAACAAATACAAAAATAACTTCTCAATATGAATGGCAACTTCAAAACTGCTTAGATGTGATAAAGTGGCATTCTGTTCTGATGAAGTTCAAATGAAATTAGCATGTAATATACATCGCAGAACTTTAATTATCCTGTATATACAATGTAGGGGAGAGTGGAGATGAATGGGACATTTTTTAATTTGTGATGTATGCGAGGAATTTTTTTTATGTGTAAAATAATTTCTCTTTACATCACCTGGTTTTGAATTAGAAGAAAAATTTTATAAACATTGATTTATGACTATCTTTTTTTGATTTGTAATTGTTGTTGGATTTTGTTCCTTTTGTAATTATCGCCTCGTGTTGTTCATCTGCCACTATTGTTATGCTAGCCGGCATGTTGTGCATCAGTATTGTCTACCAAGTCGAGAAGACAAGGAAGTCCATCATGAAATAGCACTACATCTTTGGATCTTCACTAGGAGAATCCCCATGGTCGTTGGGGCATTTCACGAACCTGTTTGCCTGCCCACATCAATTTCTTAGAAGCAGACTGTCATCCGGAGGACTAATGTTTCAATTTCTTTTTAGAACTCAGTCACTTTATTTACATTAAATGATGAAAGTGTTAGGGCTAGTTTGTTTTGGTTTTTTTTTCCTTAACCCTAAATAGTTCATTAAAGCTGGCGAGTTCTGTATTTTTATTAAATGTGTAGCTGGAACTTTTATTCAACTACAGTACTGTGAAATTTATTAAATTCAATGTTTCGGTCTTTTTGTAATCTTGTATTTTTGCAGTGGATCTTTAATTGGTAATTATATCAGAAGTTTGTGTGTGTGTGTGTGTGTGTGTGTGTGTGTGTGTGTGTGTGTGTGT
>JAHWFO010076723.1:234845-253492 GCA_023313115.1 Rhysida immarginata | reverse complement strand
GAAGAGAGTCTGGTCACGGCAGCATTAAAAGGACAACATATTATTTCGGAGTCTGAGGTGGAAGTAGTACCCGATGTTGTCTCAGATGCTGTTATGGATGAAAATGTAAACCTTACCAGAATTAAGAAATATTTTTCAAATGATGCATGATGCGCAGTTGAGAACACTGTTAAAGTGAAGAAAACTATTGGTGTTTGGAAGTGTTCAATGTGCAAAGGTTCTCTCACTAGTAATCAAGATGCTGTAGGTTGCGATTCATGCTTAACTTGGTTTCACATGATCTGTGTTGGACTGAAGTGCGTACCAAGGAAAAAAACTGGTTTTGCTATTCTTGCTCTTGCAATGTATTAAATACATAGAAAAAGATAATCTTGCTATACTTTATTTTGCTATAATAAAGGCCTAATAAATCACTGCTATACTTTATTTTGTCTCTTGTTTTTCATTTATTGCAGAGTGGGTTATTATGTAGGCATGCCTATTATGTATGATTAAAATCGTATAAAAGAGAATGTGCAGGGTAAGAAATATTTTCGCAAATAAATCCGCCACAAACAAAATAGCATAACGGAAATAAAAATGGCAATAGGCAAACTGAAGGTAATACTTTTTAAAATTTTTTAAAAACTTTTGCTGAAAAGTTTTAAAAACTTTTGCAAAAACTTTTAAAAAACTAAAGGTAATAACTGAAAATGTTGTTTTGCTGGCTTGGGGCACAGCTCGAAAGGGATGTTTATCACTGAATGTTTTGTTGATGATCGCCACTTTCGATCGGGCGCATGCGCAAAATAACGGCCCAATCAGAGTCGTCGTCGGACGTTTGAGTTAAAAAGAAAGGCATCCGATCATCGGACGTCTAAGCACTGCCTTTTAAAAAATAATGATGCTTGCAAAACATATTTTTAGTCTGCTTGCGATTTTGGTCAGACAGTAGAAATTAACCGTCTTTTAAAGACATTTTATCTCAATTTCGAACTTCGCTTACAAATATAACTCAAATTTAATTTTTAGAAACGATAAAGTTTTTGGTGAAGGACATGAGGGAAGAATGAGGATCATGAAGTTCTTTCATTTGTTAACTTGAACTCTGATATGTGGAAGGAGTGTGGAGGTAAAATAAAATGTTCCCTAAACAGTCAATCGCTTTATATTGGCATGAATACCTGTTAAAATTATAAAACATGAATTTGAATAAAAGCGAAGTGATTATTATTAAGCGATGATTAAACTCAAATGAATTAATATTTCCTTTATTATATTTTTCCTAGATAAAAAGCAATTTTAAATATTTCTACAAATTACATTAATATTTATAAAAAATTCACAGGACCTTGTAATGATAATTTCGAAGAGCTGCATTTAGAACAAGAACTGAGAAACCATGTGCAATACTAATTTTCAAGGTAAATGTTATTCCATATTGCATGCCTTTATTATTTTTAGAGTTGTCTATCTATAAATAGTAAATATTAAGTAAAGAAATAATTCATATTATCACTCCAGATAAAATATAACAACTGAATAATACTAAATTTTTTTCTCTAGACCAGCATGAAGAGCCAGTGCCTGCCTCAGCTCCATTAATGCCACAGAAACCCAGCTGTCCAACATCCAGTGTACAAAAGAAGAAAAGATCTGATATTTATCTATTAAAATCGACAAGGAAGAGGTTGTGTAGATCAAAATTTAACTTGAAAAACTAAAATCAATTTTGAAAACTCCCACTTCAGAGATGATCTGTGTTGTAGAGATCACTCAAGTTTCTAAAGCTATATGTTGTAAAAGTTTAGAATTAATTTGAAGAAACAGGAAATGCAAAATTCACTTGACCACAAAAAGTTGATTTTTTATTGGCACATGTAGTCAAGTGGAACTTGACTCCTGTTTCTTCACACTGTAAGTAACCACAGCCCAGAAGTTTATTTTTATTTACTTACAATTAGTTATCACTCAGTTTAAAATGGCATAAAAATTAAGAAATAAGGGATATGTTGGCAAATTGTAAAAAAGAGAAGAAAGATAAACTCTAACCTGACCCAGTGTTTAGTGTCTGCAATCATGGGTACATAACATGCACTTAATTAATAAAAAGGTTATTAAAATTTTACAAATCAATGCTAGCCAAATGGAAAAGAGTGAAAAGCTGATCTGTATTGTATATGATTAAATGAAATTGACTATCAATTTAAGTTACATAAGAATAAAAGACTTAATAATTGGTTTTGAAGATTTTGATTATAATGAAAGAACTAGTAAACTTGATCATGATCAGAGGCCTTACAAAGGATTGGAAGCAATCAGTTGGTTACTTTTTTGCAAGTGGAGATGCATCCTTAGACACAATTGTTGAAAACGATAGAACATAATAATATTCTAAAAAAACATTGGATTAAATGTAAAAATTATCACAAGGCATTTCAATCAAGATGTTTTAGAAAATACTATCTCCACAATTTACCAAAAAGGAGGAGGCAATTTACATCTGTCAGTTTCCCAATTAAAAAGTTCCTTGAAACACTTCTTGTAAACAAAACCAAATTATCACCATCCACAAATTCTGAAGATGATCAGGAATTTATTATAAGAGATTTCATTATGTGCAAAGAACATCCCATAGCTGTTAAATCAACTAAGGATGCTGCTGGGGTGGGGGGTAGGGAAATGAAATTAATGTAGAAACAGCCAGTGCAGTTTACTATATCTCTGGCTACATGGCTAAGAAATTCTTAGTTCATCACAACTGTGAAGAACGCCAAAAAGTTTTGACAAGTCAGGAAGATAATAATGGACTCTCACAAGAAATCTTAACTCATTTTAAAGCAATTAGTAAATCTGCAGATTCAGATTTTTGGCAAATTAACGCTGCCATTATTACCAATATTTGAATTCTATATGTGTGTGAAATCTTCAATATCAAATTTTTTCACTATTTCCTATAAGCAATGGGTTAAAGAAAAATTGAATTATTTTTAGCATCCAGTGTAAATTATTTTAATCTCTGCTCAGAATATGCTAAATTAGAATTTCATTTGTTTATGACTATAAGGACATATTGGAAAGTAAAGTCTTAATATGGAGTTTAGGAAATTTGGAAAGAATGAGAACTTTATTCAGAAATGTTAAAAAGTTTATTTTTTTAGTGTTTCTATCCAGACCACAATTAATAAAATAACATTGAGTTCATTTGTTTTTATAATTGCAATAAATGCAAAATATATTAAACACAAAACATACATAGGAACATAATTTGCTTGAAACCATTATAAAATATAGTCCAAGCATGTTCGACGTATTTGTCTTATGACAGGATTGTTATTTACCTTAATTATTAAACTTTTTTGCAGATGTATTTTGTATTATTATTTAGAAATTATTTTCATTAATGGCTAATTGTCTTAATTATTGTGAATTGTTTACTATTTTATTAATGGTTTATCAAGAAATAGTGATATATACAAATGGAAATTGAGTATTAATTCATGCTTTATATATGCTTGTCATCTAGGTTAAGTAAAAGGTGATTCAAAAGTTGCTGTGCAGTGGCTGGTCAGAGGTGGCATCTGCTCACAATAACTTTTGAATCATCCTGTATTAAATAAGAGAACAAGGGGGACATTCTAGTCTGGAGGTGTAACTACCAATTCAGAATATTTAGAGAATAAATAATTGATGCGAGAGAACTTTAACAATTCATGAAGAATTGAAGCAAAAGAAATGTCACTACTACACAATAACTTTTGAATCACCCTGTATAATAATAAATAATTACATGAATTCACTATATAAAATAAATTGAAATTGTTGACATGTTACCATTGAAGTCATTATGAACACTCTTGAAGTGGAACATGCCCACATTTTTAATTTTTACTGTATATTTAATGTATAACTTCATTATTGTATTTACATTTGTTACATCGAATCTAAGCATGTTCTGATGTATTATTGATGTTTATCAAATACTTATATTAATTAATTAAACTGAACCAATGAAACCTCTTTTAATATTGAAGGGAAAAAAATTAAGGATAATTTGTTAAATTCATACACTTAATTTGTTTAAAATTAAAAAAAAGATTTCCCTCGCAATTATTGAAAAGCAATCGGAGAAACAAAACATGAAATGAATAGTCAACTGTTTAATGGGTAATGCTTTATGGGTAGTTTAGTTCACGGACCGTTGGGCAGATGTCGCCACATAAACGGAAATCCAAAATACGTATTACAGAAATAGAGTTTCACCTCCTTCCTTCCTTCCTTCGTTGGGACTCTCCATAATTGACGTCATTTATTTGTTTACGCGGAGGCAACACTTCGCATTTGACGTCACTCGATTGCTCTTGATGCGATGACATCTTCCGATGGCAGCGATGGTTCTTTTCCTCCTGCCACGATGTCACCTCAGGAATTCTGCCGATTAATTGTCTCGGCTGATGTGACAACCACCACCAGTTCTGTGTTTTTCATTAAAAATTCTCTTTCCTGAACCAAACAAATTTATCAGGACAGAACAAACTCGAAGAAAGAGATGGATCAAGCCATGTTTCTGTTAAACAAGCAACATCAAATTCTGACTTTGTAAGGGCCAGATACACATCAGAAAGTTTAGTTCTTATTCCTCTAAGATTTTGATAATAAAAGAACATTTTAATTATACAGTTATATAATTTCACTATCAAAAAATTCTTTTTTTGGATATCCTTTGTACTCAGTTATTATGATTCCCTTTGGCCACTTTTCAGATGACAGAAACACTTCTAAATCAGTTTCTTCTATTTGAATAAAAAATGATGAATAACTATTAAATCTAGTTTTTAATTACAAACACTTTAATATTTTAACACCACACTTTTCAGAAACCGATTTGGCCACTGTATCAAATGAATATTGAGGATTTAATCGTGAGATAAAAAAACGTCTACTCCTAACTCGTGGTACTCGCTCTTTCTCTCCACTAGGACCTGTTTTCGATTTCTTTCTCGTGTTTTTGACTCTAAAGTTGTTCCAGATAACACGTTCTCAGCACTAGAATTATCAACATATAACTGAGAGTTAGCCTCTCTCACTTGTTTCAGTACACCACTATTTTTCCTTCGAACAACTTCCGAATAACTTTCCTTCTTTGTTAGAACTGCTTTCTTATTCTGTTCAACCTCATTCGTTTGTTGAACTTGATTTTTGTTTTGGAGAAAACCATCCACTTGATGGCTCGAATGATTTTGATTAGCCTGTTTTGAATCCAACGATGACTTCCTTATATTTTTTTAAATTTCATTATTTAAATCACTATTAATACTTATATCCTTTTCAGGGGAAAGATTTAATTCTTCGTTAACTACTTCCCCTACCACACAGCCATTAATCTTAGTTAACTGCTCAGCACTTAAGGCGTCCCTTAATTCACAACGTAATTCACTTACTTCACTTCGTGGCACACTGTTTTCTGATGGTAAAACCTTTACTTCTTGTCTCAAAAGATACGGTCAATTTTGCTAGACTTCTAATTTGTTTCAGTAGCTCAGTTAATGTCATATTCTTTTCATCACAAACCTCATTACGATCCTCCTCTTGAAAAGATTGAACATCGCCATTTGGAACTTCGCTGACGAAGACAATGTCTTCACATCTCGCACAAACAAAGGTATTTGATATTTTCTGTATATCATCAAAATTTACTTTAAGTTTCTTTTCATAATATGTGTTATGCACATGGTTTCCACTGCCCCTAGAACACTCCTGAAATTTTTGTTTCCCAAATATTCCAGCAGCACAAATCAAACACACCGGTCGATACGGAGCCATCTTATAGTTACTTGGCCATCATTTTGGGATAATAATAATAATAATAAAAGGAAAGGTGAATAATAAATAAAATCAAATCAACAGAAAGAAAGGAGAGGTGGGGAGAATATCCTATTTTTACGAAAATATATATAAAAATAATAAATAAATAAAATAATAATAAATAAATGAAGTTAAAAAATTAAAACAGAAAGAATGGGAAGGTGGCGAGGTTATTCTATTCTCTACGATAATATTAAATAATAATAATAATAATAATAATAATAATAATAATAATAATAATATATAGGATATAGGGTAACAGGACGGGAAAAAAAAGAAAAAGAATTGGGGGGAGAGTCAATTAGTAGAGGGAGAAAGCCTAAAAACAGTCATCATTACCTTAGTTATAGAAAAGGTAATGATGACCTGCACTCGGTCCACTCGTTGGACGTGGACTTACTGCTTGGCAAGGCGGGATGAGATGGGTTGCAGGAGGGGAAATGATAATAACTAGGATCCCCCAGTGATCGAAATTCGATCACATTTCTGAGAAAAAAAATATATGTGTAAATTGTTCTAGCCTCAATCTTGCTTATTAATAAACTTTGAAGAATGAAAAATAGGTAACACAATAAATATCCAAAATGCTTTGCATGACATTTCTGACACTCCCGATTCATTTCACCGCAATAACTTTGAAAATTTCTCGTAATAATATTTAAAGTAATCTAAAGGTATCTTTTAATATATTTATCGAATTATTATCTAAATATAATATTTATATTTAAGCTAAATTGTCCCTCCCTATCTCTGTGTCTCTCTCTCGTCCCACTGTGGAAAATTACGGTCTGTTTCGGACCAAAAATCGGTAACTTTTTTTGTTACTAAAGAAAGAGTGTTAACATTTAATTATGTTAAAAAATAAATAAAAATCAAAAACTTCAAAATTGGTATTTATTTTATTTTTAACTAAAAATATTACTTTCAAAATATATGAAGATACCTTAAAATAGCTTAGAAAACGACGAAAAATATAAAAAATGCTTATCTATTAATTACAGAAATATTTAGAATAGTTGGTTAATAACAATTTTTAAGCAGTTTTTTCTATGTATAGGTACATTAAAGGTAGCATATTATACTTGGGGACCTTCGTTGACTTTCAAAAGCTGCAGAGTATCTCCATCAAGTTCCTGCACATATTTGTTATACGGTTTTCTAATGCTTTCAAATGAACATCAATGATTTGAGTTAATTTGAAATTTATTATTTAAAAAAAAACAATAAAAAAGGATGCTACATGCATTGACAATATGGTGCACAACCTGTTCCTTAATGCTACCTTTTTTGAAACGCTTTTTACCTGTGTTAACGTGAACAAATACGCAAACAAAATATATTGTGCACATCTAGAGCACAGGAACTTTCCAACCATATAAGTTTCATGCGTATTCGTCCACGTTAACACGTAAAAGTGCATAACAAAAAATGTGTTGCCGTATTTATATATAGATAATAATATAAACGAGGAATGAGAACATGTATGAACAATGGAGCTGTATCTGAAACGTTGTGAATATTTTTGTATAACATTGTACTGAAGTTTTATATTTATTATTTTTATTCTTATATTATTATTATTATTATTATTATTGGTAAAGACAATAATAAATGGAATTGCACTATAGTGAATGAAGTTCAAGAAATCAAATATCTGGGAATGACATTCCATGCAAAGATGTCGTGGCATAGTCATATTTTGGAATTATATAAAGGACTAGAAGAGTTACCCGGCGTTGCCCGGGATAATTACACTTGCACAATCTTTTCCTTTCTTTGTTAGTCATGAGATATTGATTGTTTGTTCATGCAGAGCGTTTGTGAATTGCGTGTTGATACCATTGTTGATACCTATTGTTGTACAAACTTTGCCTTGCATTGTTGGTCATGAGATATTTCTCATTAAAATGCCTTGCCATAACCATGAATATCGATTTTTTATCGATATTTATTATTTTTCCGAAATCTGAGGTAGACAGTGACCTTCCTCATGCTTTGAGGGTCATGTATGCGAAATTTTATCAAGATCGGACTAAAACTGTAGATTTGTATAAAAAACGTACACACAGACGCACAGACAGACCCACAAACATCCTTCTTTATATATATAGATAGACTAGAAGAGGTACCCGGCGTTGCCCGGGATAATTACACTTGCACAAACTTTTCCTTTCATTGTTAGTCATGAGATATATATTGTTGGTTCATGCAGTGTGTTTGTGAATTGCGTGCTGATACCATTGTTGATACCTATTGTTGTACCAACTTTGCCTTGCATTGTTGGTCATGAGATATTTCTCATTAATATGCCTTGCCATAACCATGAATATCGATTTTTTATCGATATTTATTATTTTTCCGAAATCTGAGGTAGACAGTGACCTTCCTCATGCTTTAAAGGTCATGTATGCGAAATTTTATCAAGATCGGAATAAAACTGTAGATTTGTATAAAAAACGTACACACAGACCCACAGACCCACAGACAAACATCCTTCTTTATATATATAGAAGATTACGTAAAGTGTTATACATGATGTTTCATATACAAAAATACTGTCCGATCCCAGTTAGAATCCTTAAATATAAAGCTTTCTTTGAATCCAGATTAAAATATGGCATACAAATTATAAACTTTCTGTCCATAGTAAAGAAATTATTAAGTTACAAAACCAAATGATAAAATTTATTAATTACGTAACTCCTTTATATCCATTAGACATAGAAAAGCAGTTCAAAAAAAAAAGAAAATTACTTCAATTAGAAGATTTATTTGACTATATTGTTATTACTCAAATTTTTTTTAATTCACCCTATCTCTTGAAAAGGCCTACGGAATACAGTCTTAGAAATGGTATGTCCTTCAAGACACGAAATATCTTAAATAATTATGGAGCACGCACACGACAAGTTTATATTCCTACTTTGTTCAATAAATTGCCCAAATGGATTCTGCATTTAACTACTTTAAATTGATAAAAAATTCTTTTATGTTACGGAAAAACTACGTATAACCCCCTATATTAATTGTTTACCTTATTTTGTCCTTTGTTTACACAATTATTTGAAGATTAAGGATCCTTATTTCATTGAGTCGTCTTGTATTTTATTTTTATTTTACAATTCACTGAAGCTTGAATTTTGTGTCCTTTCAATACTCACAAGCCAACTATGGCTTCTGTAATGAGGGACCAAGACCAAGTTTGCATTGCTTTATGACATTTTGAATTTTCTTTTTTTTATCAAAATTGCTAATGTATTGTATGTATGAATCCCGTAAATTTTGTGGAAATTTTTTTGAGGTGAATTGAACAAATTTAAATTTGAATTAGAAAAAAAAATTAATATTATTATTATAGTTGCTATTCATATGTTTTACTTTAATATTCATTAATTTACCGTTTATGTACATTAGTTTCAAAGAATGAAAGACGCCCTTAGACAGGCCTACAGGTCTTTTGGGCACCTTGAAATTTATAACTAATATTCTTTTCACAATAAACCGTTGTATTTGTTGTGATTTCATAATGTAAGTGTAAATGTAAATTATTACTGTTATGTTACTACTATTGTTATTTTCTCGTGTAATTGTAATTAATTTGTACTATTTATATAAGTAATAAAACGTAAATAAATGAAAAAATGAAAAAAAAGTTATTATTACTATTACTTAAAGAAGGAAAACGAAAACCCCGTTTAAGTTTTTCAGTTTTACCTTATTTCCTATAATCATTTATATAGGGTGTAAATGGACGACGTTTCACAAACTTAAGGGTATGTAGAGGATGAAACTCTGAGCAAAAAAGTCTAGTCGCTTTTTTCGATCTGAGGCTCCGTTAAAAAGTTATAGCGCTTTAAAGTTTCGTGACGTCACTTCTGGAAATCTATCTTGGTACAAACGCTGAGCAATTTTTAACTTTAGCGCTATAACTTTTTAACGGAGCCTCAGATCGAAAAACGCGACTAGACTTTTTTGCTCAGAATTTCATCCTCTACCTGCCTATTCATTTGGGCACGACCTTTTAAAATCCCCCTGGCCGATACCGATACCGAACTTTAAAGCGCTATACCTTTTTAACGACGCCACAGATCGACCATTTACACCCTGTATAAAATCCACGACGGTGGACGTTGTCACAACAAAGAAAACAACTAACAATAGGTTACCTAACAATGGGTTATTTCCCGATTATACAAACGGGTGGGTTCGCTTTTAGTGTGATAAAAGGTTCGCATAAAAAAGCAGAGTGTATCTTCAAGAAAATTTAACTTTACGTTCAGACACTTTGACAGCGTAATTACGTTCAGAAAATTACTAATTATTAATTAAAGCTGGTTTCCTAAAAACTAAAACATTGAAAGTTTACGAAACAATAACTGAAAGCAATAAATTCGTTTTAGTGTACATGAAGCCACAATCTTATGCAAAAAATAATTTTAAAGTAATTTCTTTTTTACGCAAGTAATATGAAAACATGAATTTATATATTTTTTTTTTACATTGTGCATATCTCTATATTATTTATGTAAAATGATAAAAAGATCATAGTGTAACATGACATAGGAAATGTATAATTTTATATAAAATTTTTTAATTGTAAATTTAATTCGTAGTTGATATTGAAAACCTTCAATAACCATATTACTCTTGATTTCAGATGCAAAAAATGGATAATTGCTTATCGTAGAGCGGATTTCGATAAAAAAGATTCTGCTTATTTGAATAAAAGCTGTACATTATCCAGTGACCATTTCGAAGCACATGTTTCTCAATGATTTAAAAAATCGCCTTCATCCTCATGCTGTTCAACCCTTATTCTACATCAAAAATCCTCCTCCATTATTACAGTCAAAGAGGGCAGCTCCAAAGAGAAGAATCAGTGAGGACTGTAATCAACACAACATGAACAGTTAGTAGAAACTTGTGTGATTATTATAATTTCGTATTAGATTATTTTACTGTAATAATAAAAAAACCTGTATTTAATCAAAAATTTGCATTTCAGAGCGTACTCGGTTGAATAATGAAGATTCACCATCTAACCTTCCAGTGCCAAGTTCGACAGCTAATCTGCCTTCCAAGTCCATCACCATACCTGCCTTCGAATTCATCAGCTAATCTATCTGCCAGTTTATCCATCTCTACAACAGCGAGAATAAAAAAAACTTTCTCAAATAGCTTCTAAGTGGAAATCCCGAGCATATCGGTGGAAAGCAATTGCTGAAAAAAAATAGTATAACAACTGAAGTTTGTGAAGAAGTAAACCCAAATCTGCAAAAGTTAATGGGAAAACTTCAAAGGGAAAACGTTATAGTAATGAAGTTAAGCAATTTGCTCTAAGCTTATATTTTTTAAGTCCTAAGGCATATGAATTTATTAGGACCTATTTGCCTCTTCCAACACAAAGGTTGTTGCAAATTTAAGTTTCAAAAATTGCTCTGTCATCAGGGCTGAATATATGGGTTTTAGAGGCAATTAAATTTAAAATCAATGATCTTACTGTTTTAGACATAAATTGTGTATTATGCATTGATGAGATGTCTATTAAGAAGTTTCTCTTCTACAACTACAGTAAAGACCAAGTAATAGGCTATGTAGACCATGAGATTTCAGAAGCAACTGATCATTTGACTGGTGCTGCTCTAGTTCTTATGGTGCGCGGAATTTCTAATAAATGGAAACAGCCAATCTCTTATCTTGTAGCAGAATCTGCTCCATCAGAACTCATTAAGGCAATAATATGTGAAACAATCAGTGAATTGACAAAAATAAGATTAAACGTGCATGCTGCGATTTCGGATATGGGATCAAATTTTGTTCAGTCGGCTAAGGAGCTGGATGTTAACCCAAACCCTATTTTGATGTCGGAGAGAAACGTGTTTACTATATTTTTGATACGCCTCATTTATTGAAGTCTATCAGAAATAATTTAATGGCTCACACGTTTCGCTTTGGCGACAAACGGGCCAATTGGAAAGATATACAAACTGTGTATGAAAACGATGGCAAAATGGCATTTCTTCTAGCTCCCAAATTAAATCATAATCATATATTTTTGAACAATTTTTTAAAAATGAAAGTAAAGTATGCAACACAAGTCCTAGGCCATACAGTCGGAGCTGCTATTACTACTAACATTGCCATGGGAAAACTGCCTGATTTTCACTATTTGATTGCGTGAACAGTTCAGCGGTTCATTCTATGAAAAAATATAATTGTGCATTATCAGATAAGTCAGCATCCAAAACATATTTAGAGGAATCACTTGAGTTTATCAATAGCATCAAAGTTGTAAATACAAATGACACAGATGTCATCAAAAATATTAAATGCTTGTACAGATGAAAAATTTACATCAGATCCATACACGAATTATGGAAAATTCTTAAGGAGTCTCACAATTTTTCGTTTCTTCTTACCCGAAGATTAAATCAAGATGCTCTTGAGAATTTTTTGGTTATATTCGCCAGCATGGAGGTAACTGTGATAACCCAACTCCGTCACAGTTCATTGCCTCATTTAAGAAGTTTTTATTAAATGTCCAAATGGAAAATGTAACAAATGGCAACTGTGCCTAGGACAAAACCATTTCTGTTACCAACATAAATAACTTGTCGAATAGTATGTTGAATGCCACTAACAGCATAAGCGAAGTGTTTGTTATAAACGTCCATGACTATCGCCAACTGGACATTCTATAACAAAATTGGTTACTTTATGTTAGTGGCTATCTGATGTAAAAATGCCTGCAACAACATTTATGTGAGGTTTGCAAAGCGTTTGCTAATTCCAATTCTGTATTTGCAGACTCTACCCAATTATACTGCTATTTCAATATCACCGGTAAATGTAATGAAGTAGCAAACGTTTTTCCAAGAATATTTGCTACCTCATTCGGGTCATAGTACATACGACCATTTTGAATGAGGGAAAGCAGTTTATCTGGAAGTCTTTTCCTATTTATTTTCCTAATCATTTTCCAGACAGTTTGAAGAGGGGTGTTCTTATTAATGGAGGAGATATAATCCCTCCAAGAGAGTTTCTTATTTGTGGAAATGATTAGTTTACAACTGGCCCTTTTTTGCTTGTAAGTGATAAGATTCTCATGAGTGGGTTGTGCGGAAAAAATGCGGAGAGCTCTCTTTCGTTCTCGAACCGCTAGGGCACATTCTTCATTCCACCATGGCACTGGTATTTTCGTGGAAGAGGATCGACATTTTGGAACGGATTGTTCTGCCGCATGGAGGATGCGGGAAGTGAAATCCTCTACAGCCTCATCTACAGATGGAAAGGGTGTTTTATTCTCAAACTGTAGATGGGATTGGAAGACCTGCCAATTTGCTTTATCCAATTTCCAACGTGGTAGAGGGTTGGAAAAAGATAAAGAACTCAGGGAAATACTTATCGGGAAATGGTCACTACCATGTAAATCTGAGAATACGCTCCAGGCTAAATTAGGTGTAAAATATGAAGAGGATATAGATAGATCTATGAATGACAGAGAGCCGTTGGCTGAGTGGAGGAATGTTGGAGAGCCATCGTTTAACAAATTGATGTTAAAAGCATTCAAAACTTTTTCTATCATATATCCTCTTTCAGAGAGCTTTATAGACCCCCAAATGGGGTTACGGGCGTTAAAATCACCCAGAACTAGAAAGGGGCTTGGAAGTTCACACAGTAGAGATGACAAAGATGTTTCGTCCGTATATTGATCCGGAGGTAGATACAGTTAACAAACAGTTAGAGGTGAGAGGTCTTTGAATAACACTCTAACTGCTACTGCCTGGAGATTCGATGTTAAATTAATGGTAGTAAAAGGCAAGGATCTTTGAACTAAGATGGCAACACCGCCACAGGCTTTATTTCCCATTGTATAGTCCTTCCTTATAAAATTAAACCCTTTTAGGGTCGGATACTGGGATGGCAAGAGAAACGTTTCTTGCAAAGCCAATACGGAGAAGGAGAACTTATTGACTAAAAGCTTCAGGTCTTCTAAGCGACAAAAGAATCCATTAAGGTTCCATTGTAACAGTGCCATGATGGAGGTTTTAAGATGAAAGTTTAAACTCCCGGGATAACTCCATCTCCTCAGTAGGAGACACGTCCAAGTTTAAAGGGAAGTCTGGCCCTCCCCCCAGAACTGGAGAATTTGGAGTAGAAACTACTATACGTTTTTTGGAGGGGTCAGAGGAAGGTGACACCTCTGACGAGCGTTTCTTACCCTCTTCCCTTTCCGAAGTTTTTGGAGGAGTTCCAGGTGGTGTAACTGATTTCGCAGTCCGACTAGTGCTAGCAGATGGTCCTGTGGAGGTGGAAGTTCCACAAGAAAAGTCTGCGATACTCAAGTCAGTCATTGTTCCAACAGACTTAATAGAAGAACGACTCTTAACCACTGCTGCATAGTTCCGGACTTCATTTTGTTCTACCTGCCTACGCGCTTCCGGAAAAGACAGATTCCCAAGGACACAAATCTCTTGGATCTTCTTTTCCTTCTGCCAAATACGAGGACAGTCTCTTGAAAGAGCAGAATGGGCTCCCTTGCAGTTACAACACCGTAACTCGTTAGAACAATCTTCCATCTCATGTCCAGGCAGGCCACACTTACAACAGACTGCATTAAAATGACAGTTTGTTCTCGTGTGGCCGTACTTCTGACATTGAAAGCATCGCAACGGGTTGGGGATAAAGGGTCTCACGTGACATTGGATATAGCCGACATAGATGGTATCTGGCAAAACTGTTCCCTCAAAGGTAACAATGAAGGAATTTGTAGGATGAGGAACACCATTCCTCCTTGGAGCGATCCGGCGAATGTCAACAACAAATTGATCATCCAATTCGGCAATGATTTCCTCATCCTCTATTCCTTCCAGATCCTGGCACGTGAAAACACCTTTTTTATAGTTCAAAGTTGCATGGGGAGAAACCGAAATGGCTTTCCCTGCAAACTTTTTCAAGGATAGCAGGGTGGTGGCTTGCCTATCCTTAACAACCTCGATCAATAGATTGCCATTAAAGAGTCTCTTGACATGTTTCGTATCCCCAACGAGGCGTTTGAGTTCTTTAGAAATTAAAAAGGGGGAGATGGTCTTAAACGACTCCCCACTTGCCAATTTCATCTCCAAAAACTTCGGATTTCTTGGCGGTCTTCTACTAGGTCTCCCTTCACGATAACTATTATTAGTTTGTTTTTGATTGATCTGCTTATTATTTTTACCCATAGTAAATGGAGTAAAGTTTCATCTCCCTCGCTCCCCACCCACCACCGAGCCCAACAAGGGGATGCACATTGGCACCAGGGATACGAGGAAGATATAGGCAGCGCCTAACCCTATGGCCGAAGCGCCAAGGAGCGACGACCAGCCGATTGATCTGGACGGGCTCATCCAGACCTCCCATCCTTCCGAGAAGCAGGGGCCAAAGTTGTGTGTTGTTCCAGAAAGCCTTCCCTCAACCACCAGGATCCCCCTTTCCCCAGAAGTAGGGTCGCTGCGTACGGCAAACACGCAGGTGGACGTACTGGTCGTAATGGAGGCCATGTCAAAAACATGCCTGCATTGCGAGCACCGGTCCCTTTGGGAGGGTCCACTACCGACCGGACACTTTTAGTCTGGCCTCTCTGCTAAGGCTTGTCTGGCATGGGTGACCCGATCCAGCATAGCCCTTAGCATCACTGAGGCACTCAAGCCCCTCCACTACGTCAAGGTAGTGCCCACGGAGGGGTAATGATATCGGGAATGACCGTCTCTTTTAAAAAATAATTCCAAACAGATAGAACCATACCATTTGACAATGGATAGACGTAAATTCTAAAATGCAGTATAATTAAGGACAGCTTCGAAATCAAAGGAATAGAATTTTACCAAACCTTTTCATAAATTTGAAAATACTAATCACAATATTTGCAGAAGTTCGCATAAAAATGGAATTCAGTATATTAAATGAAGCGCGCTTAAAAAAGCCTTCACTTAGGTTGATCGTACACCGCTAAAACACTCTTACCCAAACTAATTTCAAGTAAAGAAAAATAAAGTATATAAAAATTGTTATCATACAAAAGTTTTAGATGTATGTGAAAAAACAAAATACATTGTAAACAATAATGGCCTTCATGTGTGCTTAAGAGTTGATGGCCGCTAGCAAGAAATCCGCCGATCGCAGAAATGTTCCGATAAAACATTTACAGTTTTGATATTAATTTTTGTCAATTTTATACCTCCTTTTTCCTCCTTGTAGATAGATGTTTTCACTTTTTTAGCAAGAGGTTTTCATTTTTTTACAAGAAAAATTTTAGAGATTTTATGTAAAGATATTCGACATCAAACGATTTCCCGTGCCTCCTCCACCCCCAGCCCCCCATAATTATTTTTCTTCAACTTTTCTCATGTGTGGGGCCTACTAGATTTCTTAATATTTTCGATAAATATTTTATTATTCTGTTAATACGTAATGAAGTTAAAACTGTGCATTTAAATTATTAAGTGGAATGTGTAGATAGTTTGAACACCGTATTTTTGTCTTGTTGCTTGCTGCATCTTACAAATTTTTGTTAGGCAATTCAAAGTGACGAAAAATACGCACCTTTTTGCCGATGATTGGGAAAGATTCTAATTACCTTGTATTGTCAGTCACTGGATGTTACATAATATTTAACATACGAGATATTCACGAACAAAGTCGTGCCACTACTGTGAACAATGCATTTACAATTCTATGAATAGCATAAAATCTTCTAGAATACCCCTACTCGCAGTCCAGAAATAAATGCAAAAGCAATGCAAAAGATAACGTAATGATATCGTGGATTGGTTATAAAATAATAAGCTTGCCTGGGAACAAGATAACATAAACACTGTAGGCACATAATTGGTGACAACTCTAACGAACAGTTTTAACCAGATAACATAAACGCTGTTTGTGGACAGTAGATGGCCATGGCAAAACACTTAAGGTTCGTAGTCATCATGTGCCAACTTCATTTAGACATCTTGAGGGCTATCACTGCCCAGAATTAAGTAAGCCTAAGAAAGGTGAATTCCAGTATTTAAGATAGTATGAACTTTTTGCTGTTTCATAATGTTTGTTCATTCTTGCTGGAAATTCCTACCTGAAAATGGAACGGAGGAAGCTGGTTTGCGATAATACATGGTCTGTTCAAAAAATACGTAGACTGACGTCATAAAACAAAATATACTTTATTCAGAAGTTACACATCTGGGTCCCCTTCAAAGTACTCTCCTCCCCGACGCACACACTTATCCCAACGGTGTTTCCACTTTTGGAAACGGTCCTGGAACGCTTCTTTTGTGATGTCCTTCAGCGCCTTCGTCGCATTTGCCTTTATATCAGGAATCGTCTCGAATCTCCTTCCTTTCAAAGGTCTTTTGAGTTTGGGAAACAAGAAGAAGTCACAAGGAGCGAGGTCAGGTGAGTAGGGTGGGTGAGGAAGAACAGTGATCGAGTGTTTGGCCAAAAACTCTCGAGTTCCGAGGGCTGAATGGGCTGGAGCGTTGTCGTGATGAAACAACCAGTCACCACTCGTCCATATTTCTGGCCTTTTCCCCGGATAGCATCCCGCAGACGTTTGAGAACTTCGATGTAGTAAATCTGGTTCACTGTGGAGCCTTGGGGGAGGTACTCGTGGTGGACTACGCCCTGAGCATCAAAAAAAAAAACTATCAACATCACTTTCACATTGGAACGAACTTGGCGAGTTTTTTTTGGTCTGGGAGATGTCTCACCCACCCACTGGGATGATTGAATCTTTGTTTCGATATCATAACCGTACATCCAAGATTCATCACCTGTTATGATCTTCGACAAGTAGTTTTCATCATCTTCTGAGCGTTCAAGCAATTCCTGACAAACCTGGACGCGATGGGCTTTTTGGTCGTCCGTCATCAGGCGTGGAACAAACTTCGCAGCAACGCGGTGCATCTTCAATTTTTCGGTCAAAATCTCGTGACATGATCCCACACTCTTCAGCAAGCTCTCTGATGGTCAGACGTCGATTTGGCCGAACCAGGGTGTTGATTTTGTCCACGTGTGCGTCGTCAGTTGACGTGGAAGGACGTCCAGGACGCTCATCGTCTGCAGTTGACTGACGACCATCTTTATAACGTGCATGCAACTTAAAACATGTCGCACGCTTCATAGTAACATCACCGTAAGCCGTCTTGAGCATATCAAAAGTTTCAGAGGCAGTTTTTCCGAGTTTAACACAAAATTTCACAGCAACTCTTTGCTCGTTCAAGTCACTCATTCTAAAAATCCGCCAAACGAAAATAACACACTTCACAAACAACCGCGTAGCTAATCAACCAATTCTGATATTTGCAATCAAAAAACTGCCTTGTAATCAGCGGATCTGTCAGAAGATGGCGACACCAAGCGATTTTGATTGGGACCAACAGGGCCCGCGCAATTCAAACAGTCTACGTATTTTTTGAACAGAGCTCGTATAACTTTGTCCTGTGACGGAACATGTGTAATATCCTGTGAGAGATTCCACATGATCCGCCACTACAGATATGTAAGGATTATTATTATTAATAATATCTGTGTTAGTAAGTAGAACAAGAATAAGGGAAAAGAAGAGAGGATAGTGGATACCTTGCATTGGAGAAATAAGAATCAATTTAATGGAAATATAGAAGCTAAGCGTTTTAGGCATAACGGGAAAGCTAATAAAGAAAGAAGAGCTAATAATTTTTCTTGAAGAGAAATAGTAGAAGTATGAGTATACCCCGTACACATTGGACCGGCAAGGCGGCAAAGCGTCTTTTTCTGCACCCCCCCCCCCC
>JAHWFO010076723.1:186260-214031 GCA_023313115.1 Rhysida immarginata | reverse complement strand
TGATGCGCGCTTCAATATGGAGCATCAATATTGAAGCAAATTTTGATCAAAATTTTGATCGTCTAGGGGTTACTTAAATGCTAAAATGATCCGTTAAATATTTTGAATGAATTCAATATAATAATCACACGTTAATGAAAAAATTATATCGATATTTCGCCTTGAATAAAAGTTACGCTAAAGTTAAAAATGCGTAAAAATATAGCCCGTACGAACACAAATAAAGATTTAAAAAATCGTACTTAACATCAGGGACATCCTCGTATTTTAATTCCACCAGCTGATTTCGTATTCTGCTGAAGGTTTCCTGCCTCTTTTTTGTGTTTTTATGATCTTTATGAGACATATCGTAAATATTTTCTTTCATTTTCTATTAGTGAAACGAGGGTCTCCTTCATATCGCATGCAGCCATGTTTGTTTATGATCCTTCGGACCAGCATGTTACAAATCACGTGCGCCAATAGTCGAACGTGATTGGATGAGCCTGCAACCGGCAAAAGCGCCAACCGGCAAAAGTTGAACAAAATTCAACTTTGCCGCCTGGCTTATTTGCCGGCTGCGGCACTTGACTTGACCTATTTCTAGTTGGCCTTGGACGAAGTGCGCATGTGTCAACGGTTGCCGCTTCGCCGGCTCAATGTGAACCGAGCATTAAAGAAATATTTTAACACGAGTAGGATTATTTATTTAGATATGAGATAATAAGAACAATTTCAAAACGACACAAGCAGATAGAACGAATAAATTCAAAGAATATTATATGAATTTCTTTCATATTTAAAAGAAATTGTGTTCATAATGTGTATCTATAATGATCGAGATCGATCGGTGATAGGAAAGTAGGCCTATCAAACTATTGTTCCCGGATTAAGTGGAGTGAACCAGGGAACAATGAAAGGAAGTGTGGGAGAGGCGTTACCACAGTATAAGGAATAAGGTTATACTGTGGGCGTTACCTAGGCAACAATCAACGCCAGAACTGAGTTCCAGGAATTGACCCCTCATAACAAAAGGAAATAAGGTCAAGCTATAGGCATGGTTATTCTTCATCCATGCTATAGGTGAGACAGGAAAACGAAAAGTAAGAAAGACAGAGAGAACTTGTATAGAACCCGTCGAGAAAAGACGACGTGTAGGATCGTAAGCTTTTGTTTTCAACAATTGCGAAACCCCACGTGGAAATTGAACAATAGGTTGCAAGTGTTGCATCACGTGAGAAAGCACGATAGCTCGCGCTTCGAAGCTCTGCGAGAGATCGCTTCGTCCAAACAACAAAATGGAGTCAACGAAACAACGGGGACGTGTAATTCGTTTTTTGACATGTGAAGGAGTTTCAGTTTCTGAAATTCATCGTCATATGCAGAACGTCTATGGAAATGACTGCCTAACCTTCACTCGTGTTTGGGCATGGTTGTTTGGTTGGTTGGAATTTTAGGGCGTCGGCTGCTATGGCCATTTTGCTCCCGACAGAAAGTTTAAAAACCCACAGTTTATGAGCCCCAAAAGTTTAAAAAAAAAAAAACAGATGAAAAACATTCATAAAAACGTGAATGACAAAGATGTAAAAACAATAAAAATTATGACTGAGGATTTTAAAATCATTAATAAATTTAAAAACAGACATTTTTTCCCAGGGTTCTCCCGTTATAAGAAATATTAATATAGGGCAGTGTAAATCATTAGTGTGTAAAGGACACTAAATAAAATAAAGTAAAACATCCGCTTAATGGTCAGATATATACAATGCAAAAACAATAAAAGAATGACTATATGAATTTAAAAGCATGAATAATTTTTAAAAAAAGAAACACTTTTTAAAAATCATAGGGTTGTTCCCCAATAAAAAATCTAGTGAATAATTCAGCCCTAATGAGCGTCGTAAATTAGTGTGTAAAGAGCACTGTATAAGAATATGTTTAATAGTCAGCATTGCTCCACAGGAGCACAATTGAGCTGGGTCTTTTTTTAATAAATGGCCATGAGTAAGACGGCTGTAACCAATCCTAAGCCGAGTAAGAACAACATCTTCTCGCCTGGGTTAAGAGGCCAAGATTCCTGCAAAGAAGATAAGAGTTTCTTGTAGATGACCGGGAACAAATGTTCGGGGATTGAGAGTAGCTCCGAGATAGGTAAATGAGTAATAGCGTCTTTTGCCGCCTTGTCAACCCGTTCATTTTGCTGGATACCCATATGGCTGGGGATCCAAACAAAATAAATTCTGGTACCTTGGATATCCAGGTAATAAAGATATTCCTGGATTCTTATAACAAAAGGGTTGTCTGTATTGAATGACTCCAAAGATTGCAAGGCGCTGAGGGAATCGGAGAAAATCCAAAATTTGGAATTTGGATAATTAAAAGAGAACTCTAATGCTCTGGCTATGGCTAAAAATTCCTCAGAGAAATTGGAGAATTCGTTTGGCACATGATAAGCAAATACCAAATTATCTATAAGGAACGCACAGCCAAATCCGTCCTCTGATTTGGATCCATCTGTGTATATGTGGAAGTCATCAGGGAGGGATTCTAAAAAATTCCTAAAAAGTGCCTTAATTTCAGCTTCCATAAAATTAGATTTTTTCCCAGCAAAGAAGTTGTAATTTATATCTGGTTGGGGGAGAATCCACTGAGGAACATCTCTGACCTCTCGGCTATGCATGACTGGAAATGAGAGGTGCAGGCTCTCCAAAAGATTTTTGAGCATAGTGTTTATGCTTCTAAAGGTATGAGGGGGAGGAATACTAGGTTTATCATATAAACAGGCAAAAGCTGGATGCACGAAGAGCATATTTAAGGAGGTGTTTGGCTCTTCTAAACCATAATGGGGACTCAGAAGCCTCCACATAAAGGCTCTTACCGGACTTGTACGGAAAGCTCCTGTGGCAATTCTTATACCTAGGTTATGATTGGGATCTAACAGCTTCAAGGTGCTCTTTGAAGCAGAAGCATATACAATGCTTCCATAGTCTAATTTAGATCTAACTAGGGAGCCGTATAAAAATAAGAGCATCTTCCTATCAGCGCTCCATTTGGTAGCGGAAATAGAGCGCAAAACATTCATGACTTGTAAGCACCTCGCTTTTAAATTACGAAGATGTGGGAGCCATGATAATTTTCTATCAAAGGTCAGACCCAAGAATTTGTGGGAGTCCACCACTGAGATCGGGGATCCATAAAGAGTAAGATCCGGGTTTGGATGGAGGCCTCTCAAAAAGCAAAAGTGTACGACCCTTATTTTTTGGGGTGAAAATTTGAAGCCTACTCCGTTGTTCCAGGTAACAAGCTTATTGATGGCCATTTGCAGTTGACGCTCAATAAAAAACATTGAGGACCCTCGACAGTAAATGGCGATATCGTCAACGAACAGGAAATAGTTCACAGTAGATGGAAGTTGTAAACAAGCCTCATTAATAGCAAAGAGGAAAAGGAAGGGACTCAGCACACTTCCCTGTGGGACTCCATTATCCTGCGTAAAAGGGTCTGAGAGTGTTGACCCAACACGAACTCGGAAGGTTCTATTCGCCATGAAATTACACAGGAAAGAGGGAAGATGTCCTCTAAGGCCGTATTTACGCAAAAGTATTGCTATTCCATGCCTCCAAGTTGTATCGTAGGCTTTTTCCAGATCGAAGAAAACCCCTACGACATATTGTCTATGTCTCTATGCGAAATGAATCTCATGCTCTAACCGAAGAAGGTGATCAACAGTTGAGTGGGATTTGCGGAAACCGCACTGAAACCTAGACAACAGATGGGTTTTTTTTTTCAGGTACCACATAAATCGGACAGAGACCATCCTTTCCAAGACTTTGCACAGACAGCTGGTTAGCGCTATTGGTCGATAGTATAAAGGGCAAGAGTGGTCTTTATTCGGTTTGGGAATAGCAATAACAATTGCTTCCCTCCACAAAGTTGGAATCTCTCCTAATGACCAAATGTAGTTGTATAACGAGAGAAGGTGAGCATAAGCTTCCCTCGTGAGATGTTTCAGGAAAGCGTATAAGATTCCATCCGGGCCTGGCGCAGAATCTCTGGAGCAATGAAGAGCATAATGCAGTTCCCGTAAAGAAAACGGGAAATTATATTTTTCGAGGATTCGAGATTTAAAATTTATAGCATGCGATTCTTCTATACGTTTTTGTGTTTGGAAGTAGGCTGAGTCATGTTTTATTTGTGAAACCTGAGCAAATGCCCTTCCGAGGATATTAGCTACCTCTTTCGGGTCAAAGTATGTATGACCATTTTCAATGAGAGAAGGGAATTTATCCGGGAGTCTTTTCCTATCTATTTTTCTAATCACGTTCCATACAGTTTGAAGAGGAGTGTTTTTATTAATGGAGGAGATATAATCCCTTCAACAGAGTTTCTTATTATTGGAAATGATTAGCTTACAAGTGGCCTTTTTTTCCTGTAAGTAATAAGATTCTCAAGAGTGGGTTGTGCGGAAAAAATGCGGAGAGCTCTGTTATGTTTTCGAACCGCTAGGGCACATTCTTCATTCCACCATGCCACTGGAATTTTCGTGGAAGAGGATCTACACTTAGGGATGGATTGCTCTGCCGCATGGAGGATGCGGGAAGTGAAATCCTCTACAGCCTCATCTACAGATGGGAAAGGGTGTTTTATTCTCAAACTGTAGATGGGATTGGAAGACCTGCCAGTCTGCTTTATCCAATTTCCAACGTGGTAGAGGGTTGGAAAAAGTAGAAGATCTCAGGGAAATACTGATCGGGAAATGATCACTACCATGTAAATCTGAGAATACGCTCCAAGCGTAGAAGGGAGGAATGTTGGAGAGGAATGTTAGGTGTTCAAGATGAAGAGGATATAGATAGATCGATGCATGACAGAGAGCCGTTGGCTGAGTGGAGGAATGTTGGAGAGCCATCGTTTAACAAATTGATGTTAAAAGCAATCAAAACTTTCTCTATCATATATCCTCTGTCAGAGACCTTTATAGACCCCCAAATGGGTTTATAGGCGTTAAAATTCCCCAGAATAAGGAAGGGGCTTGGAAGTTTACACAGCAAGGATGATAAAAAATTTTCATCCGTATATTGATTTGGAGGTAGATACAGTGAACAAACAGTTAGAGGTGAGAGATCTTTGAATAAGACTCTAACTGCTACCGCCTGAAGGTAAGATTTTAAATTAATGGTAGTAAAAGGCAAAGATCTTTGAACTAAGATGGCAACACCACCACAGGTTTTATTTCCCGATGTATAATCCTTCATTATAAAATTAAACCCTTTCAGGGTAGGAGACTGGGATGGCAAGAGGAACGTTTCTTGCAAAGCCAATAAGGAGAAGGAGAACTTATTGACTAAGAGCTTGAGGTCTTCTAGGCGACAAAAGAATCCACTATGGTTCCATTGTAACAGTGCCATGATGCAGGTTTTTGGATTTAAGTTTAAACTCCCGAGATAACTCCATCTCCTCAATAGGAGACACCTGTAAATTTAAAGGGAAGTCTGGCCCTACCCCCAGAACTGGAGAATTCGGTGTAGTCTCTACTACACGTTTTTTGGAGGGGTCAGAGGAAGGGGACATTTCTGACGAGCGTTTTTTCCCATCTTCTCTCTCCGAAATTGTTGGAGGAGTTCCTGGTTGTATGATGGAATTCGAAGTCTGACAAACACTAGGATGCTTCTGTAGGGGATGACAAACTGTATGGGATGCTTCTGTAGGGGTGGAAGTTCCACAGGAAAAATCTGCATTACATATATCTGTCATAGTACCAACTGTCATAACAGAAGGAAGACTCCTAACTACAGAAGCGTAATTTCGGACTTCATTCCGTTCGACCTGCCTACGTGCTTCTGAAAAAGACAAATCCCCAAGGACGCGAACCTCTTGGATTTTCTTTTCTTTCCGCTAAATTGGACAGTCTCTTGAAAGGGCAGAATGAGCTCCCTTACAATTACAGCACCGGAACTCGTTTGAACAATTTTCCACCTCATGTCCGGGCTGGCCGCACTTGCAACAAACTGCATTAAAATGACAGTTTGTTCTCGTGTGGCCATACTTCTGACATTGGAAGCATCGCAACGGGTTGTGGATAAAGGCAGGGTGACCACTCATTTTTTCAAAAATATTATAGGAATTATAGGAGAAAGAAAAAAAATATATAGATTTATAGGAGAAATATATCTTTATTTAAAAACAGCATATCTGTGCATACTATACTATTATATTATTGGGTTCACTATATATGTATTTTTAAGTCTTCCTCTTCTTAGTCAGGCCAACAAGATTGTCCAATAATTTTCTCTTTCTACCTTCAACATCACTTTGTTGCTTTCTAATATCTGCTAACTTCTTATGAGCATCAGTGTTTTTCTTTTCAGCTGCCGATATCATCATCTCAGCTACTGCCACTTTTTCCATATCCTTTCTTTTCACTGCTTCTGTTAGCATTTTCATACCTTCCTCTTTAGCAGTCTGAGAAGTCTTAACATCAAACATAATTTCAGTCTCCTTCTGTTTTTAGGGAATCTTCCTTGTCCTTCAGTGATTGAGCATCCTTCTTTTGTCTTTCTTGTAACTCTTTATTTGATCGAGCAGCTTCATGTTCCTTTTTGGACTTTTCTCTTTTCTCAGTTTGTTTTCTTTTTTGCTCTTCTAATCTCAACATATACAATCTGTGGGCAGAGCAGGCCGCAGAAAGAAGGTCTTTAGTTATTGACACGCACTGTGCTTTTCCATCATGTGATTTTACGACATCTTTTAGCAGTCTGAGAGAGCTAATAGTTCTGGTCTCTAAGTTATTCCTCTGATCAGTAACAATCAGCCCATTTTCTGAAAATCCTCTTTCCACAGTAGCGTTACCACGAGGTAGTACAAGCACAGCCCTTATGAGTTTTGAAATTAAAGGGAACTTCCGATTTTCTACTCCAGTTGCCCAAAACTTAACAATTCTGTCGGCTGGTGAGAACGATGGTAACAACTGCAAGCATTTCCACTCATCTACGCAGCTGCAACATCATTCATTCCATCCAAATGCTCCTTCATTTTACTAGCAATCCTGTGGATTTCTGCACCGCTAGAAAATTCACTGGATTTTAGAGGATTCAAACAACGAACATCCTTCAACAAACTGTTATCAAAGGGAAGTTTTTCCAGCAAGTACTCTGTCACAGTCACATAAAACTTTCTTATCTGTCTAAATAGCTTGGGCTCCTGGTTTTTCAGCTGTTTTAGAGTTTTCCTCGTCAATTCACCAATTACTAGTTCAACATCCTCTAACTGATTTGCTCTAATTTTAAATTCCACGTTAGCTACACATTCAATGCCACGTATAGCTTCCAGCTTCACAAATTTCAGCATTAAAGACTGGACAATTTTCGTAAAATGGTCGTACAGCAAATGGATTTTAGGGGTTTCACTTTGAAAAAGCGTCAAGAATTTCTCAAATATGGGCAACACATGTATTAAGAAATGACAGATAACCTGAGTTTCCTTTCCATTTTCCATAGGTAGCACCTTCCTCCATATTCTTTTGAATCGAGCACAGGTTGGCTGATTTTTTTCAGATGAGCTGAGGTGCTTGCCACATAAACTTGCCACTGATCGATCAATCGTTCCAATGCTGGTCCTAAACTTACCCAACGTGAGGGCACATGCTTCATGGGAAGGAGGATAGGCATCTTCATTTCTTTCTGTAGGTTTTGCAAGTCTTCACGGCGGGCTGAAGACTGTTTAAAGAAGAAGTGAAGATCTACAGTAAGTTCTTCAATTTCAGTTCCAAATGCAAGCATAGCCTTATGGAAGGCATTATGTATTACATGCAAATTGCATGTTCCAATGTCTATAAGTCCAGTTAAATTTAACTCCTTGAGCTTTGAGGAAAGCAATCGGAAAACTTTTTTATTGACATTAGGTCCATCCGAGCCCAGTGATAAGAAATACTTCAAGTCAAATTTGTCCATTTCAAGATTTCGAATAATTGCCTCACTTATATCCTCACCTTTTGCATGCCCAAATGTAATGGACTTATAAAAGTGAGTAACGACTTCATTCTTCGCATTGCTCCAATACCTGACATGCAAATCAAGTTGCTTTTTTACTTGTACATTTGTAGTTTCATCATAGTGCACAGAAAATGGCGATTTTGACTCATTAATCTCTTTAACCAACTTTGTTAGAAATACAGGTGCCAGTCCGTCACTAACCAAATATGCTTCTTTTGTTCTCCCCATGTTGAAATCTTGGGCAATCTTGCTATCAGGAAACATTGCTTGAAATAACTCTGAACAATTACCAGATGAACGGAAGCTATAGTCACTGTGAGCACCATGCGTAGCCCACAAAATTTCGGCATTTGTAACGTTATCATCATGAATCTGAAGTTTAAATTCATTTGTTTCAATCCTACTTTGTTTCGAGGATTCCGCAACTTTAGCCTTTTCAGTGTGCTTTATACCTTTGGCGTGTTGTAATACTTGATCGATTCCAGAATTTTCGATGGAAATAACTTTGCTACAGATCATACATGCAACTTTGTGTTCATCTTTTTGATCAAGAACGCCAAGAACCGATTACGTGTCCATTAGAATCCTTTTCAGTTAGCCAAGCTTCTTGAAATTTCGTCTTATATGGCGCCATATCAGCTAAATTCGAATAAACGAATAGAAAAGAAATGTATAGACTTAACCTTTGCGATCAAAGAAACGTGAATCACATGCTGAATACCCATTTACCTTTTCATGTTGTTGTTGTTATGAAGCCCTCGTAGATAGACTATTTAGCTTATATATATGTCACTACAGTAATTTCCACACCTTTTCATGTCTGAGAGGGAAGAAGCGCGCGTTTCTTACCATGTGACGATAACAACACGGAATAAAACGGCTGCATTGGGAGGTGTCCGCATTGGGATCAACGATGTAAAATGAGTAGATCGCTCATGAGCTGCTTACAGCACCACCACCGCGTCCCCATTTGAAAGCGTGGTGGCCATTGCTGTGTTGGCAAAAAATACTTTCATCGTATGTTTACTTGATTAGTTTGTGTAGACAAACACAGTAAAACTCAATGCGATCTCTTGTTCCGCTTCAAATTGTAGTATAGATATATTAAAGGTTCACCACTTACCTTCCACAGGGGCATTTTTATCTTTCTGCGGCTTAGAATGTTTTTCCTCATGTAAAAATCCTGATCATCATTTATATCGTAGTTGGTTGATACATAAAATATGTCTATATCCAACGATGTTAGCGTTGTTTCAGTGATACCAGAATGATTGTTTATAGGTATTTATGAAATTATTTACCGCATTTATTCGTGTAGATAATGCGAAAGTATTTGACATTATAAAGCATCTAAATTTGGCAGAGGTCACATAAGAAATTTCAGACTGCATGCACAATATTGGGTGAGTGGGGCTTCTCAGCTGACGATGTTGTTTTGCCAACCACAGTAATGGCACCAACAATAATAATAGAGATTAGTTCCACTTTTCGCCGCTATTAAATTGCCCCAATGATGGCAGCGATCTACTCATTTATATCGTAGACAGCCTAGAAAGAGCCTCCTCTTTCTAGGCTCTCTATTATATCGTTGATTGGGCTGCCCTCTAGTGAACAAAAAATAAAAATAAACAATTTACAAGTCGTTTTTCTCCCCTAAACTTTTGTAAATATATTTTGATGATGTGTTTAAGAAAATATAGGAAATATAGGAATTTTTGCAAAATATGGGAATATATAGGAGAATATAGGAATTATAGGAGGAGTGGTCACCCTGTAAAGGGTCTCACGTGACAATGGATATAGCCGATATAGATGGTATCAGGCAAAACTGATCCCACAAAGGTAACAATGAAGGAATGCGTAGGATGAGGAACACCATTCCTCCTTGGAGCGATCCGGTGAATGTCAACAACAGATTGATCATCCAATTCGGCAATGATTTCATCGTTCCCCATTCCTTCCAGGTCCTGGCATGTGAAAACACCTTTCTTGTAATTTATGGTTGCGTGGGGAGAAACCAAACCGGCTTTCCCAGCAAACTTTTTTAAGGATAAAGGGTGGTAGCTTGTTTATCCTTAACAACCTTGACCAATAAATGGCCATTAAACAGTCTTTTTACATGTTTCGTGTCCCCAACAAGGCGTTTGAGTTCTTTTGAAATTAGAAATGGGGAAATGGTCTTAAACGACTCCCCACTTGCCAATTTCATCTCCAAAAACTTCGGATTCTTTGGCGGTCTTCGACTCGGTCTGTCTTCACGATCGTTCTTTTGTTTCTGGTTAACTTGCTTATTCTGTTTACCCATATTAAGTAGAATAAATATTCATCTCCCTCGCTCCTCACCCACCATCGAGCCCAACAAGGGGATGCACATTGGCATCAGGGATACGAGGAGGATATAGGCAGCGCCTAACCCTATGGAGAGCGACGACCAGCCGATTGATATGGACGGGCTCATCCAGACCACCCATCTTTCCGAGAAGCAGGGGCCAAAGTGGTGTGTTGTTCCGGAAAGCCTTCACTCAACCACCAGGATCCCCCTTTCCCCAGAAGTAGGGTCGCTGCGCACGGCAAACACGCAGGTGGACATACTGGTCATAATGGAGGCCATGTCAAAAACATGCATGCATTACGAGCACCGGTCTCTTTGGGAGGGTCCACAACCGACCGGACACTTTTAGTCTGGCATGGGTGACCCAATCCAGCATAGCCCTTAGCATCACTGAGGCACTCAAGCCCCTCCATCACGTCAAGGTAGTCCCCACGGAGGGGCGATGAAGTGAAGGAGGAGGTTTTGGAATGGTTCCTTACGCAACCGAAAGACTTCTTCCATAAAGGAATTACACGCCTTGTTGCACTGTGGGATAAATGCCTTAACGCATTTGCAGAGTATTTTTAAATTCCTTGTATACATGTTAGATAAAATAAATAATTTTCTTTTTTGTACGACCCTTATAGCTTTTCATGGGTGAACTTGTTAGGAACTCCCGAAAGAGGTATGTCAGCCAGAATGGAGTTAACAGCGGCCTTCTATAAAGAAATTCCTTCCGTCTTGCAATGTTGCACGATGCCTTCGCAACTAAATCCGCCTTGGAAAACGCTCGTAAGCACCCTCTGCAAAAAAACATTAATTTTTCTAGTCATGCCGTGAATTTCTGCGCTCGTTTCCTGAACAAACATTTATAGAATGCCCACTGACACATCACATGATTTAAATAGGCTCAGGCGCACTCCATTGCCGGGGAGGGGTGTCCAAAATCAGATTAGCTAAGGAGTAATGACCCCCCGTGTAGTCTTTTTCTTTCAGCAGCTAAATTTCTTCACTGTATACAGGGTGATTCTAAAAAAGTTGTGTATAAACTGTAAGCAATGACAGAGGTGACCAGAATGAACATTTTCTTTTAATACAATGTAGGGTCGCAAATACATTGTTCAGGAACTATCATATTTTATGTTTATTGCTTGAACTATCACGTTCCTGCAGGCGATTCCTTTCTTTATTTCCACCGTTATACCCTGTAGCCTGGCCAGCTCGCGCATCTGACCTCAACCTCTTAATTTCTTTGTATGGGGTAATCTTCAGAGCCTAGTGTATGAAACACCTGTGGACATAGTGGATCATCTTGTAGCACGAATTGTTGTCGCTGCTGGTGCTATTCAAGATACTCCAGACATGTTTAACCGGGTGCGATAATCTTTACGTCGGTGGTGTCAGCTATGTCGCACCACTGGTGGCCGTCACTTCGAACATTTGCTTTGAACTGGCGTCATTACTGTACATAATGTTTACAGCTTTGTTGTCTCTTTTGGTTGGCATCTAAACCATAGACACTCATGGTGTACAGGTGATAATTACAGGGTAGTATAATTGGAAGCTTACCCGCTCGACTGCACGGGGCCCGCTCAACATCAAATGATAATTGGGTAATTTTATCAAAAATATGAGTTTTGACGTTCACCCCCCCCCTCCCCAACTGTGGAAACTGCTGGCCACCTTCATCTCCCTCCATTCTGCCAATCGACCGAGCCGGCCCCTGCAATCGAGCGGGTAGGCTTCCCGTTATACTACCCTGTAGTTATCTGCAACACCCTGTACACAAAACCGTATTATTGTCTTTAACATAAAGTGTCTTGCGCATAAAACGTGATAGCGCCTGAACAATGTACTTGCGACCCCACATTGTATTAAAAGAAAATGTTCATTCTGGTCACCTCTGTCATTGCTTACAGTTATACACACTTTTTCAGAATTACCCCGTATAGTGTCCATGTCCTCTAATAGTCTCCCACTTCAAAAAAGTTCGATTCTCAAATGCATAGATTTTGCCGAAGACTACAACACAATGATGTTCTATGCATTTCACGTCCAGGTACTTTAATCTCCTAAATCGTCCCTTGAGACGACCAAAGGGTCTTTTAATCACAGATCTTGTAGCAGTGTGCCTCTTATTAAACTTTACTTCTTGGAGAGTTAGATATCCATGTTCTTTATATGCCGTCAGTAAATAGAGTTCATGAGGATAGGCAGAATCACCTAGCAGGTGACTCAATATAATTTTCCGCTTATGTTTTTAACGATATGCTCACACAGTAGCACCATTGCTTGACCCAAGCCATCTAACATACGCATCGATACTTTGCAGACACACAGCAATAAGACAGAATTATAACTTTTGCGGTTATAATAGCTGATACGACCTTTAATGGGCAAATATATGCCATAAATAGCACTTAGTATGTTCGGGAAAGTTGGAATTAATGGTATTTTCTTTGTCTGATACTGGAATTAATATTTTATGTTTTTAAGAAATATTTATTTAATTCTGTTATAAATTACTGTCTAGATTTCTTCCTAATGTGTGGACTGATTATTGCAATTTATATCTTTATCATTGTTGTCGATAAATTTTTATTTTTTATGATCCGCGTGTGATGTGCAAATGCGTTCTTCCCCTCGCGGATAATTTCCTCGACAGCAGGAAGTTATACTATTTAATTGTTGGCAAATTATAATTTTCATTTTTTTTTGCTTACAGTTCATTCCTTCCTCACCTCTTGCCCCTCTTCCACCTCTACAAGCCTTCTGTGCAGCATGGCCGCCTATCTACTTCCCCGCCAGTGGAACATATATATATATTTGCTATGGAACCTCCTGCCAACTCATCCTCCTTCTGAAGAAATATTGTATTGTTTTTTGTTTTTTTTTATGGCATACTCATTTTCATGCCTGTTTCACGTTGATCCTTGGATGTCTTACACAACCATTCTCTTGCTTGATATAACTATGACAGGTCCTTCCGATTAATGCAATGCAGCAAGATGTCTCATTCTATTGATGACTATCCTTTTTCTTCAGTGGGAGTGATGGACAAAATGTTGTATCTTATGTCCCACTGAGCAATATAAACGCGCCATGCCTTTCTTTATTTTTACGCACAAGGTTCGTTTATTTATACCCCTTAATTATTTTTTTTGATTTTCTGTAAATGAATTTATCCTTCAGCCTGCCATTGCTGCCGCAAAAAAGTTTGTATGTACAGTAAACTCCCGATTATCCGCGCATGGTACGAAAAGTGATAAAATACATACTAAAAAGTTAGACCGAACTGACAAGTTTTTTTTAGTGCAAAACGCGCGCAGGCCTTCTCCGAACTCGGACAGTAGGCTGGCACGCAATCTAGTACTGTATTTTTATCTCCGAGCCACTGACAATACGCAGGTGTTCGCGCCAAGGTCGCTGAACTCCCCCTCCCACCGTTCCCCTCCTCTTTCTCTCTCGCCTACAGCCGTAGGCCCCGCCTACTCACGTGTCCAAACTATCCCCTCTCATCTTTCACTTCAGTATTGAGTGAGTGCTGACGCTGACCGGTCGATGTTTAACAGTATTGTTCGTCTTTTATCGTGTTTAGTGATTGTTTAACATTTTTCGTTGCGGATTTAAAATGGCTGAAAAGCGAAAGAAGGTTGTGTTGACGATTGCCCAAAAACTGAAAATGATTTCAAAATTAGAAAACGGCGCTTCAAGGAAGCAGATGTGTTTGGATTATGGAATCGGGGAAACAACAGTTCGGACATTTTAAAGAACAAAGAAAAATTGCTGAACTTTGCATCAATGTCAGACAGTGCTTCTGGAATGAAAAAACGAAAAACTATGAAGAAGTCTACATTTGATGAACTAGATACGGCTTTGGCGGAGTGGTTAGCTCAGGTGCGAAGTGAGGGAACTCCCGTAAACGGTCCTATCATCGCGGCTAAGACAAAAGTATTTTTTGATTTGTTAGGCATGGAAGGCAAATTTGATGCATCATCCGGCTGGATAATTCGTATTAAGCAGCGTCATGGAATTCGTGAGATTGGAATTCATGGGGAAAAACTTAGTGGTGACCAGCAATCAGCGGACGATTTTCAACAGGAATTTGAAGCATTAGTGTCAAAAGAGAAGTTATCATTTGAACAAATTTATAATGCTGACGAGTCTGGACTCTTTTGGAAATGCCTTCCCGCCCGCACGTTAGCATTTGAATGTGAACGTCAAGCGCCTGGACACAAAAGTAGCAAAGAAAGATACACCATCATGTCGTGCAGTAATGCTACAGGTAGTCATAAGCTTAGGCTTGCTGTCATTGGAAAGGCTAAAAAACCGCGGTCGTTTAAAGGCACTAGAGCAGAAAATTTGCCGGTTGATTATTTCAATCAAAAAAGAGGATGGATGGATCAATCAATATTTAAACAATGGTTCGATAAGATCTTTGTTGTTGAAGTGCGAAAACACCTCAAAGCAAAAAAATTGCCAGAAAAGGCAGTGCTGTTGATCGACAACGCACCTTCTCATCCCAGTACAAGTGTGCTTAAGTCTTCTGATGGCAAATTTTTTGCAATGTTTCTCCCCCCTAATGTTACTGCTGTAATTCAACCGATGGACCAAGGGGTGATTGAGTCAATGTAGAGACAATACCGCACCAAACTTCTAATGACCAAAATTGAAGAAGGTTGTGATCTTAAACAGTTTTGGAAAGAATACACAATCTTGGATACCATCAACGATATTGCGTCTGCATGGGAATCAGTAAAACAACCAACCCTCATTAAGTCATGGAGGAAAATCTTCCCCAAAATTGAAGAAAAAGTCGAACTAAATGAAGACAACAATGACAAGAGTGAGGAGGATGTGGACATGCCTACTGCAACGCTGGCCGAGTTATTAAAAACTGTTCCTGGTGGTGAGAACGTCAACGATGAGAACATTAAAGAGTGGTTGGAGTGTGACGCCAACAATCCCCGCTTTGAAAGGTTGTCGGATGAGGAAATCGTTCAAAAAGCAATGGGAGAGGTTCAGAGTGAAGAAGAGCGGCAAAGCGAGAGCGAAGAAGAAGATGCTAATGCACAGGCGCGGATGACACACGAAGAGGCTTTACAACACGTCGACGGACTGCTCCATTATTCAGAGGAACAAGACAAGACGCGCAGTTGGCTGAAAAACTTATGCTACGCAAAATTCAATCGCGGATCAAGAAAAATGTTTCCAAAGCAAGAAACAAAAACAAGTGACTGACTTTTTTAAGAGGGTGTAAGACTGACTTTTTTAAGAGGTAAGATTATTTTACGTCTTACTGTATGGTAATACTGTATTAAATAAACTGATTTTTCATGTTATAATTGTTTTCTCTTTTATTCTCTTCCATTTTCAACATTTTTGCGGATTATCCGCGAGTTTCGTTATCCGCGGTAGCCACGCCACCCAATTCCGCGGATAATCGGGAGTTTACTGTATATTAATTCATAATTAAGAAATATGTTATATATACCACTACCACGATCCATTTTTTAATCAATCCTCTGAACAATAAGACAGAATTATAACTTTTGCGGTTATAATAGCTGATACGACCTTTAATGGGTAAATATATGCCATAAATAGCACTTAGTACATCAGGGAATGAAAGTTTATTTTCAAACCCTTTTATTAGGTTTGTTTCTTCCCATCTGCAGGTCACTCGATGAACAATGTCGTAAGTGTCAATGTATGATTTCGCTCCATATTACTTTTCATGGCGACTTCCAATGTTGTCTAAGCTCTATTTATTTCAGGGATTGGAGTTCCTTTAGCTCCGAATCCAATCACACAATAAAATTAATATGAAATAAAGACAGTGCATTTTATCGAAGAGCAATTTTGCTCCTACTCAATGGATGGGACGAGGCCACGGAAGACACAAAAACGACACTCCTACCTTCGCTCAAGGGTGCTAACTACCCCAAGATGACAGTCGTCGTCATGTCTCAAACCACTTGTTGTGACTAGACACTGAGAGAAAGTCACGAAATATTCATGCGAGTGGGCTTTAGACAGCCAATCACCACGGAACGACTCCTGATTCGCCAATACTGAAGCAGATAAAGTACCAGTGGGGGTGCATACTAATGAGGTGGGCGTGGCAAAAATTCAGCCCATCAGCATGCAGTATGCATATCACATGGCCACACACACCCTCCACCCTCTTCCTGACGTCACAGGCGGCCATTTTCGGGTCACGTGATGGGTTTTCCCAGTGATGTCACATCTGATATGAATAAAATTAATGTTAATAGGGTGTTATGATTTTAATATTCAGTGGCCATTTTGTTTTTTTGGTTTTGTCACCATGTGGCGTCGCATCATGTTTTTGCATCGGGAGGTATTTGGGTGTGACTACAAGTTTCACACCCCCTCCCTTGTGTCATTCCCCCATCACGTCCTTTTATTTATTTAATTTTTTTTTGTTGTTTTTAATTTTTACCATTTTTTATTCAATTTTTTTTTTTTTAATTTTTCAAGTTGTTTTTGTTTTTATTCGTTTTCATTTTTCTTTCTTCACATGGGTTTCTTCATGGCCGTCCTAGATCGACTTCGTCTTCAGCAATTCTCTCGGGCATCTCCTCGTCGTCATCTCCCTCGCAGTCTGCGTCTTCGTCGGAGTCACCGTTTGCATTAGCGGGGGGTGGGGTGAAGTTTGTTTCGGTTCCCGCATCGAGTGTTTTTGGTTTACGCTCGGTAAAATGATGAACCTCGAGCATCACTGCCCACAAATAAGCTGCGCTAGGCATTTCATAATGCAGGCGACTGGGTCCGTTACGAAATATCGGGTTCAGCCATTCGTTCTCGGCCATGGATGGTACGTGTCTTTCGGCATTTGTAACCTCCATGCCGAGTAATCGACTTAAAACACGACAGTGAATTCCTCCATACGCATAAAACCGCATAGTGATGCGTTTCCAGTGGTTTATGATCCCAGACAATGCAGAGTACCCGCGAAAATGTGCCGTCTGCCCGGCAGCGTGTAATTGATGGCTTTGAGTCTGTCCCAATCGACTTGACTGAGCTTAATGAATCGCAAGGACACCCATTTCTTGGATGGGGATGGGTGAGGAGGTTTAGGGTTGGGGAGGGTAAGTTTTCTTTGTTGGAGAATCTGGGAGAAGGTGGAAGTTGTGTAGCCCTTTTTTAAGACGAGGGCGCGTATAGTTCGGAATTCGGTGGCACGGAAAGAAGGACTGAGGGGTAACTTGAGGGCACGGTCGATGAGGAAACGGAGGGAGGTTTGTTTATGGATAGGAGGGTGTGAAGAGGAACAATGGATTAAATTAGATGATGTGTTGGGTTTACGGTAGACAGAGAATGAAAAGCAGTGGTTGGAGGAGTCATTAGTGATAAGGATATCGAGGTATGAAACCGAATCTAACCGCTCTCTTCCATACCTTAACGTTAACTCCGGATGAGTCTTCTGTTAGGTCTGCGTTTTCAATTTTGTTTGTGTTATGACATCACTTTTTCCTTTATATTTCAATTAATTTTCCTCTCAAGGTTTCCTTATCCAACCATTCTCCTTTCAATGTCGCCACTGTACAATTCATATTATTTACTATTTGTTATTTCTTCATCCAATCATGTTCTCATTCTGTACCATATTTTCTGTATATAAAGGCTTATGTCCTCTTGTGTGTATCCTTGATAAAGCCGGGAAAAAATGGCGAAACTAGTTGGAAACTCTGTTCTCCCTTTGTTGTGTTGTAAAGTCTCTACCAGGGGGTGGCCGTGGCCTGGTTGTCTCATCGGTTGGCTTGCCAATCGATGGAGTTCAGCAACTTCAGGCGCGGCCAGCTGCTGGTTGGGTGACGGCCTGGGCTTGAGGGCTACCGCTGGCGGGATAGCTATTTGGGGCGCGGCTGTTGGGGGACTTTGGTCTGACCCATTTGCCGATTGACCATAGCTGGTGTTCCAGCGGTTGGTGATAGCCTCTGATTCGTTTATCCCCAGCAGCTTTTCCATCATGAAACCTCCCATGCTTCGGAGGGCACGTTAAGCCGTCGGTCCCGACTGCTACTGTCATCTCGTAGCAGTCGTTATTAATGGGATGGCGCAAAACTCCCTCGTAGGAGTAGGTGCCGCAGATTATCGCTTGCGATAATCTACCCTCTGTACCAGATAAGATAAGATAAAAGTCTCTACCAATTTTATCAATCTTCTAGATGTTTCTTTTTGGGTCATTGTGATTTCTGTCGTTGACCTTTTCACTTTTGATTTTGCTGACCTCTCACTGAGTGACCACAAGTCTTTTGTTTTGCTTTCTCTGAAACGTATTGAATATGAAATTATAGGTGGGTTAGGTTTGGTTTTGCTACCCTTTTCACTACGAGAGGGTAGCCAATTATAAGATTAAATTTCTCTTTGTATCCCAACTTCAGCTTTCATTTTCATCTTTTGTTGTGATATTTGACAATACGCGATATGATTTTCTCTGTTCAAGCTTGACTTTTTTCTGTTTTATCGTATTAATAAATATATTTTTTACACAGTCTCTCAAATTTTTTCGTAGTAATGTTGCCTTAATAAAGTTTCAATTATTCCCTTTCATAGCATGTACGTGGTTTTCAGTAATGTTTGTTGCTTTATTTCCTTGTTACTTAATGTTCACGTGGTCGTCCTAGGTTTATTTTTTTTTAACCGGACATAAAAATATTTTTCAGCTCTATATAAATCCAACAAAGTGTTTTTTGCAGTGTACTTAGATATTGTTAAAGTCAATTGTTGACGGGTTCTTTTTTTCGCATTGATGATTTTGTTTGATGGCGAGATTTTACGTTTGTGAAATTTGTACGTGGGTTAGATTTCGCATTAGCAAATTCTCTTAAAAGTTCAAATATTTTAGGGTGGTTTCCGAGTTCTATGACCTTTCCAGCATAATTTTGATGTGCATTGACTGCTTTTTACATGCTGAACAAAGGCACAAAGTTCGTTTTTCATTCATCTGAATTTTATCTATGTTCCAAATTTCGTTCTAGCAATCTGCAGCATTGGATAGAATTCACTACCTCGGTTTCCATCCCTTGCAACATTCCTCGAATTTATTTTCTTTAATGCTGTTGTAAAACTGTTGAATGCAGACATAGACCATTCGAAAATAAATAAATAAATAAATAAATAAATAAATAAATATAACGTTCCAGCCTCTGCAACATTCCGTAGTTTTTTCTGACTTCTAACCATTTTCACAAGTGCATTAAATATATTTTTAATGTTCTTTAAAACAGGTGGATACGTATTTCAAAATATATATCGTTTCTACACATGGTTTGCTGGGTTCGATACATGAGCAAATTGCTCATGTATTAAAATGTAATATCGTTGACATCTTTACCGTTTTATGTACTATTTTTGTTTTGAATAAAAACTTATAATTTTAATAAATAATAATATTAATAATAAACAGAAACGTATTTACCGTTTGACGTTTTTTCTGGGTGTCGTGTTTTACCACACAATGAATAAATTGATTCGTTTTTAACGTTGTAATGTGGATGTTAATTTTTGATTACATTTTAACTTTACATTTTAACATGGGCACAATTTATTTTACTGAATGTTACATTGATTTAATTTGTAGTTTATACTTTCATTTCCTCAAAGTTGATTTCAGGGTTGTTTTTGACATTTGTATTGCATACCAATCACGCTGGGTTTTGCAAGTTTTCCTTATGTTGTGTATATGGGGTTTGGATTGGTTGTTATTGTTTAAGATTCTTCCAATCTTCAGTTGATTTCATGTTTTTCACCTTTGTTTTCATCAGCATACAATGTTTTTAGGTTGTACTTCAATTTCATTTCGTCACCTTGATGGTTGGATTTGGTTTGTATTCACAAACCCAGGTATAAATTTCGTTGATGAGTTGAGATAGCAAAACCATGCCAATTATCCGAGCTACTAAAATCGCAAAAAGTGTCTTCCAGCATGTACATCGAGTGATGGCTTCAAATTTTTTTAACCAACAAAGCCCGTTTTTGAGGGTTTATGTTTCGAAGGGGCTAAGGCAAACAGTGAGTATTTATGAATTTTATTACTCCATCTCCATATTTTTCAATTTTTTTACATCGTTTTTACTGCCCCCCCCCCCCTGCCCAGCACGTGCTGTTTCATTGAGCTTGTGGTGCACAATTGCAGAGATCGGGGGATTGTTATTAAATCCCTCGGACTTGGTGTTGTGTACTGCGGGCAGCTAACCCCAACCGGCCCGCTGGTTGCAGGTGTTGTAAACTTTTGATGGACACCAGACTACTGTTGATAAGACCAAGTGGGCTGTTTGTTGCCATAAGTTAAAAGGTAGTGAGCTACCGTAAGTGACAACTTTGGAAATATTTACAAAGTTGCTAAAAACCTTCAAATGCTTTTATGTTAATGGTGAAGATCAACTGGCCCTGGCAAGACATTTTGCGGATGGTGTCCCTATACAGAACATGGAGCTTAATTGTAAAGTCCTGGGGTGCGTCAGCATTCAGCGTTTTCTCGAATATGAACTGTACAGATCCGCTGATACTCTATCACGACTGATCGGTGCTCAGGCCCGTGCTTGTGAACTTTGATTTTAAATAATTTATTCTGTAATTTTTGCTGATTTGTTTAACTGATTTGGGTGTTTTCCACAAATAAATTTTTTAAATCACACAAAATTTATCTTTTTATTATTATTTTTAATGTTTATTATTATTATTTTTTTTACCTACACAGATATTAAAATAAAATTAATAGTTTTTACTATCATTGGAAAATTTAACAGTTTTAAAATAAATAAATGATATCAGATTTAAAAATAAATAAATGATAAATGAAATGACTTTAACTTTTTTCCATCATTGCTAAATTTAACCAATTTAAAATGATAAATGTAAATTTTTATAAGTATTAATCACAATTATTTTTTTATTCACCAAGTGTTTACTAAGGTTTTGTTATAAATTAAAGTTATTTTTGAGTTATATATTTATAAGCCATCTGTTATTAATTTAAATTCAAGTTTTATTAGTTTTCACATAGGATTAGGTTTCAAAAGGTTGATTTATACCAGTGCCATCTAGATACATGTGGAACTTGCTGGCAGGGTCATAACTAACCTAGAGGCAGGTGTTTCTAGGGAAGGTAATTTATATACTTTACAAGTGCTTGATATAAACACATGGTGCTTGTTTGTTTTGGTCATCAAGTCATAATAAAATTGTTTGAATGCATTCACCTGATGCAGGCCACCCTGTCGCACATCATAAAACACCTAGTGTGAAAGCAACCCACATGACGTATACTAACTAATTACAATTAACAAAACCACCCATATGTAAACTGCTCTTAACAATTGTTTACATTTTAATATTAATGTGTGTGAATTTGCTACCATTAAACTAAATAAATACATTTCACTATACTTTTATAAAATATAACTTTACATTTAATTAATTTACCAAAAAATTTAAATATACTAATGGGTGTACTGAAACATTCAACTTAAAACACAAGACTTAAATACACATTCATTTTTTTTATTCATTTTTTTCATACCGAATTTATACAATTGTTTAGTGTCGTTTAAAATACATCTTAAAAATACAGGGTTTTTTTTAAATACACATTCATTTTTATTTTTTCACAACTGAATTTTTTTTTTTTTACAAAAGGTCAATACATCTTAAAATACAGAGTTTTTTTTATTTATTTTTAAATATGCATTCATTCCCCCAAACTGAACTTTTATTTTTATTTTTATTTTCTCATCTGAATTATATACAAATACTTCATTTATACAAATCTAATGTTTTTAATTTTTAAAAATAAGGTTGGCTACTATACAATCTCCTAAGTTTGAGTTCTTAAATGGTTCATCAATTGTTAAACGTCATTGTTGAACACACTATCCTGTACATGGTTTTTACTTTATTTAATATATATATATACTCTCACCTTTATTTTGTCTTAAATATAAATTTCACTGGGTATTTTTCAATTCTTCACTGCAATAGCCATAAGGGTAACTCTTTGCTAAATTCCCGGGGGTTGTGAATCGTTTTTGATTAGTGCTTCTATAAATTTTTTTGTTGGATTTATCGTGTAAGGTAGCAGATACTTTGTTAGTACTAGGTTGAAGTTTACAGCGAGCGTTCTCAGCAAGCCCTCAGTTTCAGCCTCACGAGTCCCTCAATCGTGGACGGTTTAAGGATTTCTGTTGTGCTTCTTGTCAACATGATGCTTTCACTTTTAGTTCATGAGTTCTGTTCGAGAAGTACATGCAGTAATTCTTAGCCCCGGCAAAAACCAACTTCTCAATGTATACATTAGGACCAAATTTTTCAAAAATTTCATCTGGGAGTTCTCCCAGATTATGTCCTTTCGGCGGCAAATTAACACCTCTAGGTTCAAGGTACATCGCTGAATCTGTGTCACAATAAAGTGCACGAGAACCCAAAATTTTTAAGATTTTATATAATTCTAACCTGCCATAACAAGTAACAAATGAGGCAATAACTACATTACCCTTTAAATGAGTGGTAGGATGAGTTGTTTTATACGACATTAAGATAATGTCATCGTTTACGATATCGAGATCTGTTAATTCGAGCTAAAGTGTGTTTAAAAGTTACAGAACTCAGCAAAACTATCAACAAACACTGTTTTTTGTAGTTTAGCATTGTTTATACCTAATATCCCCACGCATTGTTTAAAGCTAGTTTACATATACTAAGTAAACCAGGGTTTTTTTCAAACTTGGACGGTACTAGTACAATACCTTCCTTTTCGTATACATCTTTCAAAAATGCATCTCTCTCGCTTTGAGTGTTGGCATAAGGGGGCCAGTCAGAAGCTTGGATTTTGCCACCGATAAAGGTGTTCACATATTCACTGAAAAAATGTGTTTCTCCTGTCTCCTTATTGTATACAAATTGTTTGTCATAATGCCATACCTCGTAAATTTTCACAACAGTATAACCTTCTTCTAACGCATTATAAAACTCGGGGGTAGGCCAAACTGCCGTCAACGCACGCTCAACATCAGTGTGATTACATAATTTATTCAACTGGTGCTCAGTACACATACGACAAAGGGGAAAGTACAAAAATTTGTTACAACGATAAGGTAACACTGGTATGAACAAATCTCGCAATGGTAGAACTGTTGCTTTGATCAGCCCAAAGTATGCATACAACTCGTGAGAAAAATCTGTTTTCATCATGATACGATGTTCTTTCGGGTAATTTTGTCTTTTATTTACCGTGGGATATAATGATGTAAAATCCAGATATGTAAGCCGCTCTGTTTCAGTAGCCTCTGTAATACCCGTTGTGAAATTTTCGCGAGGGGTAATTAATGTTCCTGGTTCAAATTGCAGTGTATCACAAAAACGTTTTAATTTGGCACCACGTTTTAGCAAAGCAGAAAATTCCCATTCCCATTGTGTTTTGAACGTGTAGTCTGGTAGTTCGACCTTTAAAAACTATTCGTTCGAGTGTCCGTTGGAAAATTTCTGCATTTGTAAGTCTGCTCTCAACGCTACCTGCATACATGTTTGTGCATTTAGGACATGAATGGTAATAACAACCGTAAAATTCATAAACAGTCTTTTTGATTTCACACAAACCGTCCAGAAGATATGGACCAACGTGTTTCTCGGCTCCATTTAGAGCTGAAATGATCTGATTATGAGGTAACTTTGATTGTTCCCAGGCTAACTATTGTAAGGCTTTTTTACTTTGCCGATCACGTATTGAGTAACCCATCGGAGGTATCACACCCATTGAATAAGTGTCGAGAAAATTTACCCTGAATACTCTGTTTGAGAAACCAGCAATTGTCACATCTTTCCCTAAAAAAGGGTCAAGATCTATGAAACACTTCATGAGTGCTGCAAATTTCAGACACCCTTCACGTAGTAGTATGACATCGCTAAGACAGTACTGGGTTAGTTCGTGCATCATATTCCAATTATTACCAACGCGTAACTTCTCAGCAGCGTACCAAGGTACAAACTCTTTATGCACAGGCTCTTTCATTTCGTCAGGTGCATACAGTTCCGTTTCAGGTAGTACACCTTTGTAATGTAGCGTTTTGTTCAGGAGGGCAAACGGAAAGAAACCTTTCTTATACTCTTTGATGCCAAATGCACGAGGGAATTCTCGCAAAGGTAGTGTGATAAAGGGTAATGAAAAGAGAAACCGGATTTTTGCCTCTTTAACCTCTAGCAACAACACCTTTGTACCTTTGTAAATTACGTTGGGTTTGATACCTTGGTCAAATAAAAACTTTATTATCAATACATCTTTAAAACTGCTTAAATTATGAGCAAAAATTATTGAATTTTCAAAGGAGGTTTGCTGTTGGGTTTTAATTTTACCACGTTTGGCGGGTTGTGCAAACAAGAAACTCAGGAATTTGGTAATGCATTCATGTCCACGGAACACCTGTTCAACATAAGTACCAGACTCATTTGGATAACTAAGTGCTACTAACACAGGTAACAATTCAACTTCATTATTTGTCGGTTTCGACATCATAAAATAGGAGCCTTGGCTGTTTGTTTTTGGTGGTTTTTGTTTTTACAGTATCTGTATGTTCCCTTTTTGGAATTGATTATATACATTGAACTGTTTTCATTGTATTCAAAACCCTAGGGCGTCCGATTTTCACATCATATTAGCAATCTAAATAAAATATTTAGTTGTTTCCAATGTCATCAACGAATGATCAACCTGCTGCCGGGGCTACAACCTCTGAGTGCGGTAATCAACGAGGTGGCAGAGGTGGCGGAAAAGGGTACAAAAAAAAGAATAAAACTTCCAATGACTCAGCGCCATCACAAACAGAGCCAGAGGCTGTCGTTGAAGCATATCCGATTGGTTCTCGTAAGAAGAACAATCCGATTAAGAAAGCTCCGACAGGCGTGGAAAAGGCTTCAAAGAAAGTAGCTACAACTGTTCCACAGCCAAAGGGACTATCTGGGCACAGTTCGTCCTTCTCTAATGATCCACTCTGGAAAATTAGTTGGACGTCAACTCCTGACCAAGGATTTTTTCTCCCTGACCCTGGCCTCAATCACTTTACTACGACTTGCGAGGGACTTCCTCTATTGATTAAGGATGTGCACAAGTTGATAGCGGCTACTTCACGAACATTCCAAAAGAATATCTCGGAATCCGCTTTCGCTTACTACATCTATATGCATGTCTGGGCCCGGATGTTGGCAATAACAGCCGTCCATGGTATTGTAAACCATACCGAAAGGGAATTTATTTCCTACGTTATGGATGAAAATTATCCTATACCCGGCGCGTTTGGATCATACCTCCAAGGTCTAGGCAACGCTAACCTCGGGGAACAAGAGATTTATGAATGGGAGCTCCCCTTCCGTCCCAGTATAGCACGACTTCCCATTGGAACCAGTGGTTTCTTTGGCGCTGTCGATGAAAATACTCATGTAATGTTTACCTTCACCTGGCGTCGCTTTATTGCGATGCATGCATGATGTTGCATATACTACTTTGCCTGGTGTTCCTCCAGTTTGGGATTTACCTGCACCGATAGCACCTGCTGAAGCTGGACAACCAACACAAAATCTATTGGGTTGGAATCGTTCACTCAAGTTGACTGAAGAACAGCTTAACGTATTCATTAGCTGTGGCATTACTGAAAAAAATGTTTCAGTAGATATTGTACAATATGCTCTAAATCCAGCATTATTTCGTACAATTGCCAATTATCTTAAACATATGGAATTCTATATGTTAGAGAAGTCTCTACACTTAACCGACAAAGGATCTGTCGTTCAGAGTATTGGCATGGAACCTCACATTCAAGTTTTTCCTCAAGAGTTCTTCTTCGATAGGAATAAACAATACTATGACAATAACTTCCGCGCCCACTCAAGATGGGTTGGTGAGCAGAAGTTTGGAGCTGCGGCTTTAGTATGCGGATACCGTGTATCCAAAGTCACTCTCCCTGGGAATATAAACCCATGGTGTTGTTATGATTTTAACGACTACCAGAATGTACCTCCTGCGTGGGTATTAACCCGCAATCAATTTTACGAATGGAGGCAAACTGTTAATATGAATATCTATAATAAGAGTACCAGTTACTCAAACACTTCTACTCTCCGTGATTATTTCTGTGAACATTATGTTGTTCCGGTCAAACGCGATGAATAATAGCCCTAGAGCGGCGAACATGTCCCGCAATCATGACATGTCGTTAGCAAGACGTGGGGTTTTTGTTTTTACAGTATCTGTATGTTCCCTAACTGTAAGTATGTAACAAAGACCTAATTTATGTGTCCATTACAACGAATGCAGTGTTTCGGATCACAACGATGATGATTTTTTTACTGCATATACCTTTTTACATACAGCATTCCAACACCATACAGTACCCCGGTGAAATGCACCAAAAGATTTGTTACATCGGGTAGGGTCTTGATGCACACTATAACATTTCCCACCTTTGAAGAAACGATTGCATTTATCACAACGTACGTAAGTAAATTTGAGTTTCTGAGTATGTTGACCACATAGGCTACGACGTCTACCGCACAAATGATCCTTTTTTTAATGTGTGAATGTGAAAAAGAACACTACAACGTTCACAAAAACCTCTTTTCCTGTAAAAACCCTGTAAATTTTTAATCACGTCGTAGTGGTTATCTGTGCAGATAAGTCGTAACGTATGTGTAGGTCTAGGTCTCAGAAACTGAGCTGGGTAAAAAAATTCCTGACTGGATGTACATGTGTGCACAACAATCTCATACCCTCGGGCAAGCAGACCCTGAAATTTATCTAAACTCTTGAGTGAACCAGGTTGTGTAGGATCTACACCAGCACGTGCACACAATTCCAAGGCATTATCTAGTTGACGGGTGCTCTGTGACCTTCTAATCACATTATAAACTTTTGTATATTGTTTAATTAAGGACTCATTACCCAGCATACATTTCAGCATGAGCAAACAATACTACTAGAGCTCTCGGGAGACAATAGACATCAGTGTTTTTGATCACTACAACAGACGATTTCTGAGCTAGGTGTTCTGAAGCTAATACATCTTTGCGATCTGCGCAGCCTGTTGCAGGTACGGGTTTTTGTAGAAGTACAACATGGATATCCAACTGCTCATCCAACATCAAACCACAATGTGATTGTTAAAATGCTTGTACTGCAAACAACATCTTACCACTGAAACTGCTAATCTGACCAATTCGTAAATATACAGGATCATTTAAAGTGGGTGCCTGTATACAAATCCTTGCATGGTCATAGATTAACTGATTGTTTCTTAATATATGGTCGAAAATTAACATTAAGACCCGGGGTATGTCTGGTGTTGGAAGACGTTTTATACCGTGAAATGTCAATTCATATTGTGAAGTCACAGTTTATTATCATGCTTATTTAAATGAGAATATAGTTCTTAATATTAATTTATTCGTATTTCTGCTTACTACCAGCATTTAATTGTT
>JAHWFO010076723.1:146881-160292 GCA_023313115.1 Rhysida immarginata | reverse complement strand
TTGTTAAAAATGGCTAATTTATGTTAGGCCTACAGTTAAAATGACTAAATATTGTTAGGCCTACAGTTAAAATGACTAAATAATGTTAGGCCTATTGTTAAAATGGCTAATTGAAGTTAGGCCTATATTTTAAAATGACGTGAATACATATAGAATCAAAGGTATTTCCACTGTTTATTTAAACCAAGTGCAAGTAAAAGTGAGATATTAAAATTACATCTGCGTCAGAGCTAAAGCTCCTTGGAATGCTTAAAAGATTTTTCCCAGCAATGTTTTGAAACAATGGTTTTTCTCTCCTGACGTTTATGATAACTTTGATCTAGCAGGGGAAAGAACATAGGCCCAGTAGTTTAAAACATTTAGACGTGCGAGGATTTCATTCTCATTTCGCGCGCGTTTGGAAAGATTTGTGTGAGCGCTGCAATCGAATACGTAAATTTACATGCAGTTTTCGCCATTGCTGTATATAAAAATATTACAGTAATATTCAACAACAAATTTTTATATTCTACTTTTCAGCATATTTGAAAATCGTTTTACGAGTTATATTCTTGTTCATTAACAAAAGATAATAACTTTATAATAAATGAAATTCTTTACTAAAGCTTTAATTTCAAAAGAAGATTAAGATAAAATAGATTAGATATGTTAGTAGTAAAAAAAAAAATTATCAAAATAAAACCCTTGGAATTATCTCATCAATATCAAATATGTCAATTAAGAGTTTTAAGAAAGTTTGCTCAAAGTGAAAAAATAATGTTTAAACACGCGGTGCGGTTCAAATTATTCTTTCAAAGAAAGTCATATAATTATCAAACGCGAGGGCCCATATAAAAGAGAAACGACTTATTACAGTACACTTATCTGTATGAAGAATCACTTGTGATGCGCAGAAGTCCCAACGATGTTTTATGACTGCGATGTTCCGAGGACGATACGTGAAACACAAAGCACGCTCTCGACGTCGCTCCGCAGCCACCTGATGCCGTCGCAGACGCTTCGGGATCCCGCCAGACACCGTCGAGTCGTACCGTGAATCAGACGCAGGCTCCTTCTCCCCACTCTGGGTCAGCTGGACTCAGTTCAGTGAACTCAGATACGACACATGTCGGTGTTGTGCTCAACGCCATCCTCATGTAGGTTTGCAGACGAACTTGTCATGGCACATCCGTTGGCAGCGACCATGCGATAACACTCTCTACCGGAATAATGCGTTCATTCCGAACGTGGTCAGAGTTACCATGTCACACTGACTGACTCTTAGTCACAAGAAAAATGATCGTTCCAGGGGTACACTTTACTGAGATACCGGGCCTTCATCTCAGCAGCAAATTTATGTACATGCCTCGTTCACGTCTGTCTATTTGTGTGTTTTTGCGCTCTCGCCTCCTCCCCTTTTAAAGATACCGCTCACCTTCAAAAACCCACACTTCTTTGAACAATGCTCAGATCTAATTTGATGAACGCAGAGGCGTTACTTGAAACCAATGCGCACCATCGTTCACTCCGATTCATTCACTTTTTCACGATCGGAAAACGTTAAAAGGGAGGGGGGGCGCCGAAGAGCTCAAAAATGTAAACGTGCCCTCCTCTCCCAAGTGGCGTCTCAAAACAAAGAAGGCGGGAACGCCGACTCAAAGCGCAAACGGGATAGGAATGACAAACAAATATATATATTTTGTATAAAAACGGACAATTGATCAAAGAGATGAGCTTTTATAGAAAAGAACAACGGGTGAAGAAGCAATGTATGTAAAAATCAAAGAATAAAAAAGTGATTACAATTGTAAATAGTATAAGACAAGTTAACACATGGATTTTAATTTATTAAAATTCGTAGAGACAATCTGTATGCTCCCTGCAAGATGTTTGATTGTGCATGTCGCGCGCTCTGGTGAGACATGTGTGAAACACTAGGTTACAAACCAAGGGCTTCGAGATTAACGTTGCGAAGCTCATGATACTGATAGAGAGTTGGCGTTCGTGAATAATTTTTTCATCTTCTTAATGAACAGAATGGAATAAGAATTTAAAATTCGAAAAAGAAACATCTGTTGTGTAGTTGGTTTCAACAATTCCTACGCAAACACTAATGGATTGAGTTTTTTCTCATTTCCCTACATTAGGTTAGGTTAGGTTAGAATCTCAAAAATCTGCCAACCAGGACTTGATGCATGAAAACCCCGGATTTCGGAGCTTAAAACCCGGACATGTAAACAATGTTTTTTTTTTAAGTTACTCAGCAAAATAAAAATTAGTTTTAATTGTTATAAGTCAACTTTTTATGTATTTGCATACAATTTTACACTAAATTTAGTCTTCCAAAGGAAAAAAAAACAAATTTTTATTAAAGTTTTATAACATTTTTATTTTTTTTTTAAGAAACTTTTAGTACATTTTTTTTATTCTTTAAAGCTGCTTTAATTTTCAGGTTTTCTGTATTTCACAGTATTCTGATAGCCTTTAGAATATCTTGCTTACTGAGAATAAATTTATGAAAATCAATACAATTATAATCATTGAAATTGTAATTTATTTTAATTACTGATGAGACTGTTTCTGCCGTTCAATAAATTTCTCTTTCGTCCACTGTTGTTTAATTAGCGAAAATATTCTGTCAACGTTGGCATTGTGAGCAAGAATGAAAAAAAAAAATACTGAGCAATTTTTAATAATTCCATGTATAAATGAGCATTGGGTGTTCTAAAAAATTGCAACCATAGTTGATTTGCATTTAAAAGTTTATCTTGCTGGCTCAAATTTTGACAGAAAGCTTTCAAATTCACCCACTCATCTATCAATTTAGTGTCTTCAATAACAGTCCATTGAGTAGTCTCATTTATATTCGGCAAAAACATCCAGTCAAATTTATCAAATTGTTTTAAAGGCTTTATCCAATCTTCAATGTACGTTTTCATTTCATTATAGAAATTCAGAGAAGGTTTTTAAAATCTGTTTTCGTGTAAGAAACTTTGAATATTCAACGGTAAGAAACTTTCTTTAATTCGATCATCTAAACTTTTTGTGATGGATGCAAGTATATTTCTTGTTTCAAGGACAGAATTGTCACTTTCTTTCTAATTTCTCTATTTTTGAGTGAACGGTGTGCATAATAGAGTGTATAAGCAACAAATATGCCTCCGAGAGAGGATTCTCAAAAAACTGTTTAATTAAAATAGGTGGCTTTTCTAAGCTTTCAAATTAATACTTTAGTGGACGGTAGAGCTTCAGAATTCGCTCGATTGCTGGAAACAGATTTAACCAACGCGTCTTGGAATGATAGAGAAGCTGCTTTTATTCGACCTCAACAGTGTCACAGAATTCTTTAAGGGATTCGGTTCGTACTGTGTAAGTAGCGAAATAATTATAAATTCTGAAGATGATATATTCAGCGTCGACTGGCAGCAAATCACATCCGTGGTTTACTGCATTGTAAATGACGTGTGCAGAGCAACCCACACCTACTGTATTCGGGTTCAGACTTTGTTTGAGCTTATGGAAAACATTGTTGATCCCATGTCGTTCTATTCCACCGAATTTTGTGTTGCATTTGCCTCCAGAAAATGCAACGCACTTAAACAAGAGATCATGCTTCCGAAGTTGTTTTATAATTAGTTCTGTAATTGTTTTAGATGTCTCATTTTCCGTGCTTTCTATTTCGAGTAACTTTGTGATGATTCCGTTTATTTTTGTCATCAAAATATTGAATTATGAAAGGAAACAATTTTGTGCTTCCGTGATAGTAATCGGTTGCTATGCTGATGAATGGTACATCTTGTAAATCACTTTTAAGTTCGGCAATCGACAAAGGGCTTAGTACTCCGGTTGCTATTGCAGTTGCTTTTGTTCGATTACACGAAACTTTTTTTGCAGTATCTGACCCCGAAAATATTTCGCGGACGAGAGCACAAGTGCAATCCAAAGAATTAAACGACATATGATGACGTATTGTATGATAGACAAGTGTGCCTTCAGCTGCTCGAATAAGGAGGTCTTCCGAACTTGATCCGACAAAATATGTAGCTATATTTGAAGAACTTGCTTGATTTTTCGAATTTGTTATGTGTTTCTGTGTATTCAAATGCTCATTTATGTCTGTAACATTCTTGTTCGCAATCGAAATTTTCGTCGAACAAATGGTACAAAAAACCTCCCAGGTATATTTGCCTTTTTTCAACATTGGAAACTTATTTTACAATTCGCTGTTGAATAAGCATTTACGCTTTGGCATTTTGATATCTTAGGCCTAGATATCTGAAGTGAAAGTAGCCTAGTGAAAGCAAAGGACGAAAGAAAGGATGAAAAACGTTTATTAAAATTCGGTGCGGGGCGGGGTGGCGCGCTTTGCCGGTGACCGTTAATTTGAAAACTTTAGAACCCGGACTACAAATGAAACCCCGCCCGGACGCCCTCTAAACTAGGACAAATCCGGGGAAACGCTACGGATAGCAACCCTACCTAATGTCACAAGAAATTTGGCACGGCGTGAGGCTTGGATTTCAGCTTCACGACGAGAAAAGTAATTACTTACTATTAGGAGGATTAAAAATCGTGTTTTATGGTAACATGCCACCAATATTCTGTCCAAACCGATACTTTCAATGTTGATAAAACAGATTGGGTACCAAACAAGTATTCAGGAATCTGAGGCGAGCATTTCGTTAATGGGAAACCTTTCGACCATCCTGACAGTGCTGCTTATTTACCTATAATTTTCCCCGCCATTTATAAACGAAAACTATTATCATCGACTGATGACAGATTTAAAAAGTAAGTACCGGAAAAATAAATACTACTCTATGAACTCAAAATTTTTTGTCATGTTTCTATAAAATATTTTAAATTAGTAAAATCAAATGAAGTTATCAACATATTATAATAAGAAGAAAGTAAATTTACTGCATTTTTTAGAAGGATAAAACGGAAAAAGGCTCGTGAAGATTCACACATCATCAATGCATCAACTCAAGAACTGCTCAGCAACTAGATACGGAGAACTGGACACATCTGAGCCAACAACAAATATAGAAGTGGAAAATGCGATAAGTGTGGAAGAACTCTCATCACTCCCTGATATGATTAGTGTAGAGATATCGATATATCTGAATATAAATTGTTAAACATGACTTCACACATTTTTACTCATTCTAGATTTATCTCCACAGATTCAGACAGAACAAAGTACACCTGTGTTTTTCTGTTTGATATTTGACTGCACGTATCATGGATGCGCAGTTTCCACACAAGAAACATCTTACACAGGAAGCCTATGATCAGCTTCTCACTTTGTACAGTTTAATCTGGTCCTCAGGGGAGATTCCAAATGTGTGGAAAGAAGCAATTCTTATTTCAGTCCCAAAACCATATAAAGAACTCTCTTGTCCTTCTAACTATCGGCCCATTGCGCTAACTAGCTGCTTATGTAAAGTTTTAGAAAGGACGGTCTCTGTTCGACTTAGGTGAGAAAAATCATCTAATATCTAGGTATCAATGCGGTTTCCGTAAATCGTTCGACTGTAGATCACCTACTACGGTTGGAACATGAGATTCATCTCGCTCAGAAAAATAGACAACATGTTGTTGGGGTTTTTTTCTATCTGGAAAATACTTACGACACAATTTGGAGACATGGAATAATAATAATACAGTTACGAAATTACGGACTGGTGGGTCGTGGGAGTAACGAAGTAGGATTTTAATTCTCTCCACAAAAAACACGGATTGTGCACTTTTGCTTTTTGAAAGGTTTTCATCCAGACCCAGACCTTTCCCTTTATGAATCCCCTATTGCAGTGGTAAACTCTCATAGATTTTTGGGACTGATCTTTGACAAAAAAATTATCATGGCTTCCTCACCTTCGTGATTTAAAATCGAGATGACTTAAAGGGCAACTAACATCAGAAATATCAGTGACACTAAAAACGTCATGTTTTAAATAAAATAATAATTCAAAGTAAGAAGTTTAATGATAACTGGTTCTTTTAGTTTGGATTGGTTTGGTTTTTTAATAAATAAAAGCTAAAATAGCGTGTTTTGTCCATCCATGAGAACGCGATCTTCGCTCTGTTAACACCATGGGCAGGTTCATGACGTGGTTTGCATCTAACATCCGTTAGATCTCATACAGTCGCAGTGCATCTCAAAGGCAAAGGGTTGACTTCGCGTGCATCTCACAATAATAAAATGGATGATCCTTCGGAAATAATTAATAATTTTGGAATATCTAATCTAAATCAATATGAATGTGATCCTCTTTCAACAAGACAAGAAGCAAGTAGCCAGAATAGCGATGAGAAAGAAGCATGCTTTTACGATACCGAAGAATCGTCCATCGATAACGGTAGCAGTGATCATGAAACCGGTTCCGATCTTGATTCTGCTGATGCTGAAGTACAAAATCCTGATTTATGGTAAATATTAAAATAATATTCTATTTTGTACCCAAGTGCGTAAACTGGTATTACAGGTTTAATACAATAATTTGTTTTGCTTTACCCTAATAGGTGTGAGTGTGGGCTCTGTCATTCCATGCCGAAACTCAAGAATGCACGTGTTGCTGTACTATAGAAATAATTAGAGAAAAATTAAAAACCTATCAGCAAAAGTGCATACACTGACAGCCGATTTCAGTGCAGTGTGTTTGAATCGTGCGTAATTGAAACTGCTTGGCATGATTATTTAGAAGCAAAAGGCCCAATTGACGACATGCCTGAAAACGAGCATTTCTTCCACTGAATATTTTTCCGTCTTCATTTTGTTAATATTATGTATTTTCATGCATCTGTCAATCATCATTAAATTAATTAAGGTATTATTATCGGTAATTAAAAGTTCTGTATTATAAAAGGGGTAAATAGATTCATATAAAGTTTTATAATTGACAAAGTTGAATATTTAGTAATGTAATAAAGATGTAAAATTTTTATTGTAGGTAGTGTAAATAACACTGTAATTTTTTATACATGTATATTATATTGTATTTTCTTTGAACTAATGATTATCTTATATTTTTATTACTAAACAATTAATGCTTTATCACATTATTTCAGTTTTATCAATTATCTTTATCACGACACACATACTAAAAATATATTTTATATTTAGTCTATATGACTAATATAATATCATTTTATTTTAGAAATTTTATTACTACTCCACATCACTGAATACTATTTTTTATTCTTGCTTATATTATAAAATTTAGTATTTCATTTAATTTCTTTTTTTTTCAGTTACTGTCGGTATATTTCCTACAGGCAATTTACAAGATGGATCTGGCATTATTTGGGAAAAAGGAACAGGAAACCCATTCCATCATGTGTTGTGACAGCTATCAGTAAAACATTCCCTTCTTTGACAGATAATTACAAAGGGTTTGAATGGGCAAATCCTTTATAACATTGTTTTATGTATTGAATAAAGAAAATATACAAAATATAGCACAGCTGAAATTTAAAGATACTGTACTTCACATTTTAATACTGTAATTTACATGATTTATAATTTCATTTATTAAATCTTGTTACATGCTTAGAAATTAATTCTGTTTTACATCTTTTTGCACTGCTTTGCAATGAAATTGCCCCACCAACAAGGAGCATATTTAGTGGGAGGGGGGGGGGTTCGTCTACCTCCGACTAGTACACGATTAGATGCATGCTCACGGGACATGACTATTTCGGTTGCTACAGGGTGTCCGGGTGCCTGTATAGGCTCATCAGTTAACATCTGTGCGAGAGGTTCCATGCAGTAGGGAGGAAGCAACTTTCTCGTGAACGTTCAGTACTGTAATCCGCACAACGGTCTCAATGCCGCGACGACGACAACGACCACCGTTCACGCAATTAACGGACTTTGAACGAGGTCGGATTATTGGCCTCTCCGAGGCTGGATGGTCGACCAGACGCACGGACGGTAGGCCGATGTTGGGGGCAATGGCGAGAGGAAGGTACACATGCCAGAAGACCAGGCTCTGGGGCCCTGAGAAGCATGTCAGCTGGTACCGATAGGCGGATACTGCGAACAGCGCTAGCGCACAGAACCATCACCCTGCGGCAACTGCGCGACAATATCACTATACCCGGTAGCGTTCAAGTGTCAATAGCGACAAGAGCACGCCGGTTACACGCCGCAACAATGTCTGCCAAGCGTCCATTGTTGTGTCTTCATTTGACACCTGACCACCGCGCGATACGACTGCAATGGTATCGTGAACGAGTGGGTTGGCGAATGGAATGGCGCCCGGTGGTCTTCAGCGACGAATCCCGCTTTTGTTTGAACATCGACAACAAACGCGGACGGGTGTGGCGCAGACCATTGGAACGTGCCAATGAACAATGCATCCGGTATCGCCAACGTGGACCAACACCCGGGATCATGGTTTGGGGCACCACCGGCTACGATACCAGAACGCCTTTAGTCACCATCCAAGGCACTCTGACAGCAGCACGGTACATCACAGAGATTCTGCAGCCCGTATTACTGCCTTTTCTGCACACCATACCGGCGCTGTCTATCAGCAGCATAACGCCAGACCGCATACGGCAAACATGAACCTGGCATGTCTGCATGATGTCAACTTCCTGCCATGGCCCGCGAGGTCCCCAGGCCTATCGCCAATTGAGCACGTGTGGGACATGGTGGAACGTCGTTTACGATCACCTTGCAATCTCCATGAACTGACACAGTAGATTCACTAGGCCTCGGCAGACGTAGCCCAAGATGACATACGCCACCTGTATGATCACCTACACCTGCGGCTGGAACAATGCATTGCCGCTAGAGGTGGTGCCACAGCCTACTGATGCTGCTTTCCGTTGGGACACGCTGTAGAAACGAGTGCACGTCTTGGCTCCATAACGTAATAAAGGTATGTTCAAATGCATCTCTTGCTATATACCTACTTTTGGTTCATTGGGTTGGGTGGGACAATTTCATTGCAAAGCAGTGTATTACTGAGGAAGTCATGAAAGGTGGCGATTGTCGAATTTCCTCTGAAGGCCCCCCTCCGTGGGCACTACCTTGACGTGGTGGAGGGGCTTGAGTGTCTCAGTGATGCTAAGGGCTATGCTGGATCGGGCCACCCATGCCAGACAGGCCTTAGCAGAGAGGCCAGACTAAAAGTGTCCGGTCGGTTGTGGACCCTCCCATAGGGACCGGTGCTCGCAATGGAGGCATGTTTTTTGACATGGCCTCCATTGCTACCAGTACGTCCACCTGCGTGTTTGCCGTGCGCAGCAACCCTACTTCTGGGGAAAGGGGGATCCTGGTGGTTGAGGGATGGCTTTCCGGAACAACACACCACTTTGGCCCCTGCTTCTCGGAAGAATGGGAGGTCTGGATGAGCCCGTCCAGATCAATCGGCTGGTCGTCACTCCTTGGAGCTTCGGCCACAGGGTTAGGCGCTGTCTATATCCTCCTCGTATCCCTGGTGCCAATGTGCATCCCCTTGTTGGGCTCGGTGGTGGGTGGGGAGCGAGGGAGATGAAACTTTACTCAACTTAATATGAGTAAAAATAATAAGAATGCTAATCAAAAGCAAAATAACGATCGTGCAAAGAGATCGAGTCGTAGACCGCCAAAAAATCCGAAGTTTTTGGTGATGAAGTTGGCAAGTGGGGAGTCGTTTAAGACCAAATACCCATTTCTAATTTCAAAAGAACTTAAACGCCTCGTTGGGGATACGAAATATGTTAAGAGACTTTTCGATGGCCATCTTCTTATCGAAGTCTCTAAGGTTAAACAAGCCACCACCCTGCTATCCTTGAAAAAGTTTGCAGGGAAAGCCGTTTCGGTTTCTCCCCATGCAACTTTGAATTACAAGAAAGGTGTCTTCACGTGCCAGGACCTGGAAGGAATGGGGGACGAGGAAATCATTGTCGAATTGGGAGATCAATTTGTTGTTGACATTCGCCGGATCGCTCCAAGGAGGAATGGTGTTCCTCATCCTACGCATTCCTTCATTGTTACCTTTGAGGGAACAGTTTTGCCAGATACCATTTACATCGGTTATATACACTGTCACGTGAGACCCTTTATCCCCAACCCGTTGCGATGCTCCAATGTCAGAAGTACGGCCACACGAGAATAAACTGTCATTTTAATGCAGTCTGTTGCAAGTGTGGCCTGCCCGGACATGAGATGGAAGATTGTTCTAACGAGTTCCGGCGTTTGTAATTGTAAGGGAGCCCATTCTGCCCTTTCAAGAGACTCCTATTTGGCGGAACAAAAAGAAGATCCAAGAGGTTCGTGTCCTCGGGGGTTTGTCTTTTCCGGAAGCACGTAGGCAGGTAGAACAGAATGAAGTCCGTAACTATGCAGCAGTGGTTAAGAGTCGTCCTTCTATTAAGTCAGTTGAAACAATGACTGATTTGAGTATTGCAAACTTTTCTTGTGGAACTTCCACTTCCACAGAACCATCTGATAGCACTAGTCGGACTTCGAAATCAATTGCACCACCTGGAACTCCTCCAAAAACTTCGGAGAGAGAAGATGGGAAGAAACGCTCGTCAGAGATGTCACCTTCCTCTGACCCCTCCAAAAAACGTATAGTAGAGACTACGCCAAACTCTCCAGTTCTGGGGGGAGGGCCAGACTTCCCTTTAAACATACAAGTGTCTCCTAATGAGGAGATGGAGTTATCTCGGGAGTTTAAACCTACATCTTAAAACCTTCATCATGGCACTCTTACAATGGAACCTTAATGGATTCTTCTGCCGCTTAGAAGACCTGAAGCTTTTAGTCAATAAGTTCTCCTTCTCCTTATTGGCTTTGCAAGGAACGTTCCTCTTACCATCCCAGTATCCGACCCTAAAAGGGTTTAATTTTATAAGGAAGGATTATACAATGGGAAGTAAAGCCTGTGGCGGTGTTGCCATCTTAGTTCAAAGATACTTGCCTTTTACTACCATTAATTTAACATCGAATCTCCAGGCGGTAGCAGTTAGAATGTTATTCAAAGACCTCTCACCTCTAACTGTTTGTTCACTGTATCTACCTCCGGATCAATATACGGACGAAACATCTTTGTCATCTCTACTGTGTGAACTTCCAAGCCCCTTTCTAGTTCTGGGTGATTTTAACGCCCATAACCCCATTTGGGGGTCTATAAAGCTCTCTGAAAGAGGATATATGATAGAAAAAGTTTTGAATGCTTTTAACATCAATTTGTTAAACGATGGCTCTCCAACATTCCTCCACTCAGCCAACGGCTCTCTGTCATGCATCGATCTATCTATATCCTCTTCATCTTTTACACATAACTTAGCCTGGAGCGTATTCTCAGATTTACATGGTAGTGACCATTTCCCGATAAATATTTCCCTGAGCTCTTCTACTTTTTCCAACTCTCTACCACGTTGGAAATTAAATAAAGCAGACTGGCAGGTCTTTCAATCCCATCTACAGTTTGAGAGTAAATCACCCTTTCCATCTGTAGATGAGGCTGTAGAGGATTTCACTACCCGCATCCTCTATGCGGCAGAACAATCCGTTCCAAAATGTCGATCCTCTTCCACGAAAACACCAATGCCATGGTGGAATGAAAAATGTGCCCTAGCGGTTCGAGAACGTAAGAGAGTTCTCCGCATTTTCTCCGCACAACCAACTCTTGAGAATCTTATCACTTACAAACAGAAAAGGGCCAGTTGTAAACTAATCATTTCCACAAATAAGAAACTCTGTTGGAGGGATTATATTTCCTCCATTAATAGGAACACCCCTCTTCATACCATATGGAACATGATTAGGAAAATAAATAGGAAAAGACTCCCGGATAAACTCCCTTCTCTCATTGAAAATGGTCATACATACTTTGACCCAAAGGAGGTAGCTAATATCCTCGGAAGGACATTTGCTGAGGTTTCACAGATAAAACATTACTCAGCCTCCTTTCAAAGACAAAAACGTATCTAAGAATGGCATGCTATAAATTTCAAATCCCGAAACCTCGAAAAATATAATCTTCCGTTTTTTTACGGGAACTGCATTATGCCCTTCGTTGCTCCAGTGATTCTGCGCCAGGCCCAGATGGAATCTTATATGCTTTCCTGAAGCATCTACCGAGGGAAGCTTATGCTCACCTTCTCTCGTTATTTAACTACGTTTGGTCATTAGGAGAGATCCCAACTTTGTGGAGAGAAGCAATTGTTATTGCTATTCCAAAACCAAATAAAGACCACTCTTGTCCTTCAAACTATCGACCAATAGCACTAACTAGTTGCATGTGCAAAGTCCTGGAAAGGATGGTCTCTGTCCGACTTATGTGGTATCTGGGAAAAAACCACCTGTTGTCCAGATTTCAGTGCGGTTTCCGCAAATCCCGCTCAACTGTTGATCACCTTCTTCGGTTGGAGCATGAGATTCATTTTGCACAGAGACATAAACAACATGTTGTAGGGGTGTTCTTCGATCTGGAAAAAGCCTATTATACAACTTGGAGGCATGGAATAGCAATACTTTTGCGGAAGTATAGCCTTATAGGACACCTTCCCTCTTTCCTGTGTAATTTCATGGCGAACAGAACATTCCGAGTTCGCGTTGGGTCAACGATCTCAGACCCTTTTACGCAGGATAATGGTGTCCCACAGGGAAGTGTGCTGAGTCCATTTCTTTTCCTCATTGCTATGAATGAGGCTTGTTCACAACTTCCATCCACTGTGAACTATTCCCTGTACGTTGACGATATTGCCATCTACTGTCGAGGGTCCTCAATGTTCTTTATTGAGCGTCAACTGCAACTGGCCATCAACAAGCTTGTAACCTGGAGCAACGAAGTAGAATTTAAATTTTCACCCCAAAAACAAGGGCCGTTCACTTTTGTTTTTTGAGAGGTCTCCATCCAGATCCAGACCCAGACCTTACACTTTATGGATCCCCTATTTCAGTGGTGGACTCACATAAATTCTTGGGTCTGACATTTGATAGAAAATTATCATGGCTCCCACATATTCGTAATTTAAAAGCGAGATGCTTACAAGCCATGAATGTTTTGCGCTCTATTTCCGCTACCAAATGGGGTGCGGATAGGAAGATGCTTCTTTTTTTATACGGCTCTCTTTTTAGAGCTAAATTGGACTACGGAAGTATTGTGTATGCATCTGCTTCAAAAAGTACTTTGAAGCTGTTAGACCCCATCCACAATCTAGGCATAAGAATTGCTATAGGAGCGTTCCGAACAAGTCCGGTAGAGAGCCTTTATGTAGATGCTTCTGAACCCCCGTTATGGTTAAGAAGAGCCAAACTCCTCCTGAAATATGCTCTTCGCATATATGGTGAAAGTCAGCACACAGCTTTTGCCTGTCTATTTGGTAAACCTAGAATCCCTCCCCATCACTCTTTTAGAAGCATCGACAATTGGTTCCAGAATCTTCTGGAGAGCCTGAACCTCTCATTTCCAGCCATGCATAGCCG
>JAHWFO010076723.1:97030-116881 GCA_023313115.1 Rhysida immarginata | reverse complement strand
CTGAGCACAAAATTTCAAATAGCCTTTTCCGAAGAGTGTTTAACACCGAGTTCAACCTCAGCTTCGGCAGTCCAAGATCGGATCTTTGTGAAATGTGTGAGAAATTTGGAGTAGAAAAGAAAATAACACTGTTGTCCGGAGATGAAGCCAAAATGAAAAATGTTCAGATTCAACATGACCTGCACTTAAGGAAAGCACAAGTTTTTTATGATGAGATAAAAAGATTTGAAATTGAAAAACCTGAGGAATATTTGGTCATATGCATGGATTATGAAAAGAATCTTCCTATTCCAGTGACAAACGCAGCGGGTGAATACTATCGCAGACAGTTGTGGATTCATAATTTTGGCATTATTGATTTGATTACTCAACAAACTTACTGCTACCTGTATGCAGAAAATATGGGGGGAAAAGGACCTAACGAGGTAATAACTTGTCTGAATAACTTCATACTAAAAAACAGGAATGAGACGTATAAACATCTCGCTATATTTGCTGACAACTGCTACAGCGAAAACAAAAACAGATACCTATATGGTTATCTGGACAATATCGCTGCAAAAGGAATGTTCCAGTCGATTACAATAAACTATCCCATCCCAGGGCATTCTATGATGCCCATTGATCGATTCTTTGCAGTAATAGAAAAAAAGAAAAGGAAGCTTGAAAAAATTTCTACACCTGATGAATGGTTCAGTCTGATCAAAGCCTGTAACAAGAAACGACCCTATCATGTTACTTTTTTGAATGTTCCTCTCCGGGCCAACTTGAAAGCTCGAGATGAGGATATCATCATTTCGATTCAAGACTGGAAGGCAGCTTTGGGGCCAAAAATAAAAACAGTTCCAGTTGCAAAAGTCAAGACTGTTATCTTCAATACAAACAGTCAGATACAAACTAGAGAAACGATGACAGGCTCATTCAACTCTGCCGTTCTGTGGAAGCAAGGCATATCAAGGAGGTCCAACATAATAACAAAGCCGGCCTATAATGGTGGCTTGCTACCCATTAAGCAAGCAAAGCTTATTGACATCAAATACCTCCTCCAGTTTGTAGAGGACACCGTAAGAACCTGTCAATTCTATGAAAACCTGAAAGGCGATGTCAAGAAAGATGAACCAACAGAGGACTGGGAATGAACATAGCATGCTTGAACACTTTTTTAGTGTCTACTTAAATTTAATGATCAATAATTGCTCATTAAAGTGGGTTACAAAGTATATATTAACCAAAATATTACAAAATAATAATTATTCTGTAATATTTTGGTTCGTATATAATTTGTAACACGTTTTATTTCTTGACTTGTGAACTTTTTCAACAATTTTCTTAAAAAGTACTTAAGTCCAAGTGCTTACTTTTTAAAATATAGTATAAAATAATAAGGTTAAATAAAGTATTCTACCGGTTTTATATTCTTAAAAGAATATACTTTTATTTCATATATCTATCTAAAATTTAAATACGCTAGTAATATTTAAGGCACGTAATGAAATCTTAAAACTCAATTTTCTCAAAATAAGAAAATATGGACATATAACCTTTTTGCACTTAATTGAAGATTAAGTCTCCGTAATCTTCTTGCAAAGTCACACAATTCTGTCATCGATGCTTATATGCAGATATATCCTCATTAAGACTGTTAAATCACCTCCCTAACTAGCTTCTTTTTTTTCCTAAACAAGAAGAAGTCACTGAGCCTCTATTTAGAAAAATGAATAAACCACTTCGTGGTAGGTGCCGTCTTAATTTCACAGCGATGATAGGGACATTTTTGCGGGTGAGGAGTTTTCTTTTTCTGAGCAGAAAACAGACTCTACAGTAATGGTAGTCATAGCTGAAATATCGATAGCAAAACTTGTGTTGCTTCAAAGTGGATAAAGAAGGATGTATCCTAATCCCATCAACGCTGAGCAGCGTATGATTATGCTATGTAGGCAAAGATACAATTTTTTTTGACCGCTTTTAACTATTATAGCCGTTTTTGCAAGCAATGTGTACGTTAAAATTTAACATTTTGATATAGCATGATAATGTAATCATGCATAAAATTAAGGGTGAAAAATATAAAGTAGACAAGGTGAAATTTTAATATAATGATTTTGCATTAAAGTTAATTATTAAGTTTTTAATATTTAAAAAGAGCCTAAATTATAAATAAATCCGTTTCTTAATAGGTAAATATTGACATGTAATGAAGAAAAAGATTATGGGTTCGTCAAAAACGTCAGGATCCAGAATTCACGAGAACTTAGAGGGAAATAGAGAGAAAAAGACATGTCTACGGGAAGTGATTCAGAGACCAGAAATAAACGAATTTCTAATAAGCAACAACATCAAATTCGAAGATGTGACCCTAGCGTGAGAAAAAAAGAACAAGCAGCTGACACTGAGCAGCGCCGAATGCAGAGACGTAATCCAGGAAGAAGAGAAGCAGAGCAAGTTGTCAACACCGAACAACATCGAAACAGGCGACTGAATATTCTTGTTAAAGAAAAGGAGCAAGCAGCCAACACAAAGAGGAGAAGAATTTGTTTGCAGAATCCTAATTATAGAATGGAACAAACGCGAAGAAACACAGAATGGCGTACACAAACTAGGCAATGTATGTCTTAGGAGTCAAGTGTAACATTGTATGAAGAAGCAATAAAAGAAGGTCCATGTTACCGTTGCTTTATTGCGATCAATTATTTTTCATAAAATCAATTAGAACAGTATCCGCCAAAAAAGATGCACAGAGGAATATATAAATCAAGTTTTGGCAATTCGGTTACCAAATGATAGAGATGTCAAAGTTTCTTCAACGTGCTATGCACAAATTAAAAGGAAAAAAGTACCAAGATTTGCCGTGAGTAATGGTTTAAAATATGCTGAATTCAATGATAAATCAGGCATCTAAATCCTCTTGATGAAAGATGTGTTGCTGTAAGAATCCCATTTATTAAAATTTTTATACTAGGATCTAATGGACAATTTGGAATCAAGTGTGGAGTCATTAATGTTCCTGCAGATTTTAATCGTACCATAAATACGATACCAACGGAATTTTGCAACACTCGAACTTTGCCATTTAAACTGAAAAGAAGAATTTCCGATACACAGCATGTTTATTTCGAAATTGTACGTCCTAGGATAATTTATCAAACAGTAGAAATACTTAGAAAGGAAACACCCCTTGCTAACATTGCACTTGATTTGAATTACGATGAAAGGGAAAATATTTTTGGTGAAGAAATTGAAAATAACGTAAATTGTCCAGAATTTTCACATGAAGCTCAAGCAAATATAAATATGCTTAGAACAAATAGCACGTCAAGCAAAATCATTGAAGAATTTAAAGAGTTACCTGATAACGAAGAAAATTTTGTATCTGAAGAAACATTATTAGACCCGAACGGAGGAATTGAATTTGCTCTAGGAGAAGGACAAATTCCGTTATCAATCCTGTTGGACGAATATGCAGAAGAAATGGCTTGGCCAACAGTTTATGGTGGTCATCCCAGATCTTTGTCATTTAATCTACCATATTGTGTGGTGTGCAATTCCGAAATTAGAAGGTATGATAGACGTGTTGCTCGTCCTGACCACCTTTTGTATGCATACCAAAAATCTCAAGTAATCCAAATTAAAAATATTATCTCCACAATTACGCGCAAAAAGGACAGAAAGCACCAATATTACTGCTGGCGATTTACTTAATCAAAAGTTTCTTCATGGGCTTACAAGAAAAAAATGAAGCACTACAATTTTTGAAAAATGTACGAGGATCTCCGGCCTATTGGAGTACACAAAGGAAAAATGTTCTGGCAATGATAAGCCAGCTTGGATTACCCACACTATTTATTACCCTTTCGACAGCAGAAACTCGATGGGTTGAATTACTTAGTAGAGAAAACCGTAGACAAGGAAGATAATGCAGATGTGACAAATTTAGATTTCCAAGAAAAAACACGGTTAATTCGATCAGACCCTGTTACATGAGCACTTTGTTTTGATCATAGATTTAAAGAATTAATGAAAACATGGAAGTCAACAAACGGATCATTTGGTAATTATAAAGTAAAAGATTATTTTTATCGTAAGGAGTTTCAACAAAGAGGTTCGCCGCATGTTCACATGACTGTGTGGTTGGAAGGATCACCGAAATATGATGCAGATGATCCATCATGTAAAACTTCAATTCCAACATTGTGGATTCAATAATTAACTGTTCATCTGCTGACGAAACAGTTCAAGATTTTGTAAACTATCAATTTCATCGATGTTCTCGCACCTGCTTGAAAAAAAGACAAAAGCTAAAATTTGTCGCTTTGGTGCTCCCTTTTCGCCACTTCCAGAAACGAAAATTTTAATGCCGTATACACCCATGAAACACAGCGAGAAGCAATTCTTAAAAGATTTGTATAAAAAAATTTAGATAACCTGTAATTTGAACACCCAGGAAAATAACGAATCAGCGAAAAAACTGCTGCTGAAAAATAAAGATGGATTAATAATAGGAACACTGTATTAACGAAGAAGACCATGTATTATTAGATATCGGCATTATAATATTCTATAAGATGAAATAAATTATTACAGAGAATTAATTATGCTATTTTGGCCGTGTCGAAACGAGGATGCAGACATAAACAAATTAAACTACAAAAATTCTTATCTATAACAGAAAGAATTGATTGATGAACGACGTCGCCGTTATTCACCAATGATTGAGATTGACTTGAAAGCAGTTGTCAGCGAAGAAAAAAGGCGAATTGAAGATCAACCTAACAGCGCTTTTACAGATTTAAATATGGAAAGACAACCGGAGCCAGTCTTTGATTATGATGAACGCATTGTACGTCGTGATATAATAGTGGACATAGCACAGTCGACTTAGCAAGAAAATTTATTGTCTCTGAAATGATAAATAATTCGACGTTTAAAGCGGTAATAAATTCTCTAAACACTAAACAAAGATTATTTACTGCAAGTTCTTAGTAAATTTAAACTGGGACAGTTACCAATACTGTATACGAATTTGTAAGTGGAAGTGCAAGAACAAGTAAAACTAGATTGATTAAAGCTATTTATCAATTCCTCTTGCGTGTTTCACAACTGTACCTGGCCCTTGTGATAAGATTAAAATACTCTTAGTTGCTCCAACTGGTAAAGATGCGCATAATATTGGCGGCGTAACTGCACATTCAGCTTTTAATTTACCAGTAAATCAATTAGATGGGTTTCGTCAAGAACTATCAATATATATTGCAAACAATCTATAGCCAAATTAAAATTAATTATGTAAGGCGATAATTCTATGTGCGGTTCCAAAATGTTGGCTAGAATCACTTTCAATTTGTGCAAAATTTTTAGAAAACATTAAGCTTTTGCAAATACACTGAACGACCAATTTCTTACGGAAAATGGATAGGCCTCCCAGTGACATCCAAACAATGGAACAGGCCGAAGCGGTGTATAAAAGAGATGCATTGGATCACAAGTTGCAGTCAGCAGCAGAGGTGGACTGAATATTGATAATTCCAAGGATTTGACTGACTTTGAACGAGGCATGATCGTTGGAGCTCCACGAATGGCTATTAGGTAATTTCTATCTATTTTGATATTTTTATACATGACATACACTGTCCCAAAATTTCAATCTCGGATGGTATATTGAAATGCAGAGTACACACATCCGAGTAAGTTTAATATAGCTATGTTATATACACTGATTGATGGGCATGGCTCACGAATTCACAGGAGTAACGGATTCTGGGAATGGACCATTAGACGTTGTGGGAAGAGCTTGTATAAGTGACTAATCAGAAATGGCACGTCGTCGCGAGTTGACGTCTTTTGAACGGGGTATGATAGTAGGTGCCCGACGCATGGGAAGTTCCATTTCGGAGTGGTGCAGGAATTTGGCTTTCCCCGCTCAACTGTCTCCAGGGTGTATCGGGAATGGCTGGATGAAGGCATCACAGTCCACAACAGGCACCATACCGGGCGTCCAGCTGCCCTGAATGACCGTGACCGGCGACACCTGGGACGAATGATTCAGAGACAGGAGCGCAACAGTGCAGCAAGTCACAGACCAGTTCAATACTGGCCGCACTAGAAACGTCTCTCGGTGGACAATCCGTCGGAATCTGCATGCCCTCGGGTTTGGCAGCCGTCGCCCTACACGGGTGCCAATGCTTACCCAGCGTCATCGGACACTCCGGCGTGCATTTGCCACCAACCATCTTGGCTGGACTCCGCAACAGTGGCGTAACGTCATATGGTCAGATGAGTCACGATATCAACTGTACCACGCTGATGGGAGGCACCGTGTGTGGCGCAGACCTCACGAAACGATGGATCCCGCATGCCAACAGGTGGTGGGGCGTCAGTGATGGTCTGGGGTGCATTTTCCTGGTTTGGAATGGGCCCTCTGGTTATACTGGACCAAACGTTGAATGGTCCACGGTATCGTCAACTCATCGGAGACCATCTGCACCCGTTTTTGACATTTCAACACCCTGACGACGTAGCAGTCTTTCAAGATGGCAATGCTCCACCACATCGCTCCAATGTCGTCCGCGAATGGTTCGAGGAGCATGCAGGAGAGGTCCAACGACTGAGCTGGCCAGCCCGGAGCTCTGACATGAATCCCATCGATCATATCTGGGATGCTGTTGAAGTCAGGCTCCGGGCACTGGATCCTCCACCCACGAACGGGCAGCAACTACCTTCGGCTCTGCAGACTATCTGGTGTCAACTGCCTCCAGAAGTGTACCAGGGACTTGCAGACTCACTACCACGCCGTATTGCTGCACACCACAGGGCAAGAGGTGGCCCGACCAGATATTAAGTAACTATCCCATGAGTTTTGCTAACTGAGTGTATATCCTTTGTTTCAGGGAGGAATTTTGGAATAACATAAAAATGAACTAATTTTAGCTAAACTATACATAATCATGTATTTTTATTCTCAAACTGCAATATTTCAATATTCAATATGGCGATGCTTCTCAATTAGCGGAGCTTAAAGTAACGTTGGCAACATTTAGTTATTTGTTTGGTAATTCTTATGTTTTAATGGTATGTGGTTATGGAAAATATTGTTTTCATGCTACACAGTTAAAAGGTTGAGAACTGCTGCGCTACGCGATCAAATTTTTGGGGCACTCTGTTTCTAACTTGTAGAGCTGGCAACACAACCATCATAGTCGCTGAGCTTCACAAATCTTCAGATGTTGCTTTATAATTTCAGATAAGTAATGTAGAACAAAGAAACTTTCATGAAATATTATCATGATATTCAGTATAATGTCACGTTAATGTAGATATGTAGAATATCAACAATTGCAAGAAACTATTAACATAACCATTTTAGAGTACATAATGGAGATACAGTTGAGGACCTTAAATCCAGATATCCATAACTACTTTAACGGTATAACTGTGAAAACTTTTTATTTAATAAATTTTTAATAACAGTCATCAGAAAGTATATAATTAAATATATACACACGAGTTAAATATATCTGGAAAATCATAAATCCGACCCGAGCATTCCGGTCCTGGCCTGTACTAATATTTTTGAAATAGATGTTTGCACTTATTAGAAGCAAACCTTGAATTATCAGTTGTCATTATATTCAGGCTACTAGTGTAGTTTTATTTCTTTCTTGTTCTGTCATTCGAACCGTAATCTCGAATAAATGCAATCTCCGCATAGGACCTGTATTCTATTTCACCCCCACTATTTATACTTACACGATCTCTTTATCCTTATCACATTTAAATGCTTTAGTTATTCCAAGTTTTGTAACAGTTTTCCAATTCACTAACAACTAATGTGTATTTTATTTATATCACAAAACTATTCAGTGTTTTCATTCAATATTGTTCTTCACAGGTGATTCTGGTTATCCCTTACAGCCATGGTTAATGACCCCTGTCCTCAACCCCTTGCCTGGCACTGCATCTGAAAGATATAACAAATCCCACATAAAAACACAGGCAGTTGTGGAGAAGTGCATCGGCGTATTAAAAATGCGCTTCCGCTGCCTCCAAAGATACCGGACAATGCACTTCAACCCAGAAAGATGCAGTAATATTATGCAATCTTGCACAATCTGTGCATCAAGCATAACATAACTTTAGATGGCCAGAACATACTGAAGATGCGTACGATATCCCCGTAATGAATGGTGACCCTGACGATCAGCATGTGGAAGAGGAAACCCTATGTGCTCGAGGACAGCGTGTAAGGGCAGGACTCATCCACCATATTTTCAACAGGTAAACTTTGCAAAAACATATTCATCTAATACATTTTAAAATGAATTTTTGTTTCATGTTGTTTTACTTATTTATTTTTTTTCTTTGGGTTTACTTAGGTGATGAAATGTGCAACACAATCACATACTCCTGACACTTGGAGTCATTCTATGGTGTGAATGAACTTTGCTGTCAATAGAAATAATGAAAGTTTGATAAAATAATCTAGTCATGAAATAAATAAAATGGAATAAATTAAAAATAAAAAGGTTCATGGCTTGGACTATAGGTTTCCATTAATTTCATATTAGCTGTTGTACTTTTGTAGAATTGATGTTAATTTTTTGAAGATTATCAGTTTGATGTACTTCAATGGAATTTGGATGTTAGTTTTTGATAAATGCACTCAAGGATAGTGAAAATTTTCAATATTCTAAAAGCGCATTTGTCCAAAATTAGCATCCAATATTCCATCCAACTTCATGAAACTGCTAATCTTCAATAAATCCACATCAATTCTACAAAGGTGCAACAACTAATATGAAGTTAATTGAAACCTACAGTCCAAACCATGAACATTTTGGACATTTGGTGAAATTTTATTGTTTTCAATTTTTTTATTTCATAATATAGGAGGTTAATTTATCAACCTAATTATCAACTTGTATATACAGAATTAACTTCTTATTTACTAATATAAAATTTGTTAATTATAATAAACTGCATAACCTCCCATTTCAGTCTTGTTAGTAACTTCTTTTGCACATCTAATTTATATTTTGTGAATAAATGTTTTCGATGACATTTAAATGCTATTTCTTTAAAAATATTTATTCAAAAAAATTTTCTATAATATCTCAAAGGAAACAAAAATTTGGTTAATAAGAACAAAGAAGAAAAGTACGTTTAGTAAATGATAATAATTAATAATAATGAAGGGGGAAAAAATAACCCTTCTTCATTCTCTCATCTGCTTAAACAGGTCTCATAATATTGTTTCATTGTTTGTAGTATCTTCAGAAAAAAAGACAAGACTTAGGGCCTGACAAAAACAATTCAAAGTCTATAATATCAAGTTCTTTACCTGTAGTTCCTCTTGTATTATTTTTTCTATATTTTCTAACCTGTCTTTGAATTAATGTTTCAGTTTTGGAATTGTGATCTATCATATGCTGCGCCATTGTGTGAGGCACTTTCGGCGTCGTTTTTGTCTGCCTATGGGAAAATACCAGTTATGAACTCTTATAATTGTGATTTATAGTTTATACAGTATATAGTAAATAACACAGAGGAAGTTGCAATGACTTACACTCTCCTGCATGAGAATCTGTAAGAATTGAGACATGTGGTTCAACTGGCGAACTTGTCGCCTATGGAAGAGGTGGATGCTCTTCATAGACAGCAAATGAATCATTTACGCCCTGTGGAGATGATGGCACTTGGGCTGACGGAATCTCTTGATACTAAGGGATATGAAAAACCTAATCAGTTAACCAAATAATAGAAGATTTCAGAAGAGTAAGCGTTCTATTTAATTATTCAACTCATCTACTGCATATGCGGTTTTCTGTTGACCCATTTTCAAAGTCCCAAATGGGTGTCTTGATCATGGAAATCCCAGATGTTCAGCAGAGAAAAAATGTGCAATAATTAAAAATTTCCGTAAACAAACTTTAACATTTTTGTTAAAGCTGCAGATGTAGCAAGTCGATAAGAGTACTGAATAGTAGTATTTTATTGGGAAATCGAAGTATACAGGGTGTGCCAAAAGAAGCGGGACGGTCGAATATTTCGCGAAATTTACATCGGATCGAGAAACCGAAAAACACGTGTTCAATATTTTTCAAAAATCTATCGAATGACACCAAACACGACCCCCACCCCCGGGGGTGGAGCGGGGGGCAACTTTGAAATCTTAAATGGAAACCCCCATTTTTTATTGCAGATTCAGATTCTACGTGTAAAACTGTATTCAGTACCATAAACATTTCCACCCCCCGGGGATATAATTAAGAGAAACTCAATTTTTTCAATGAAAATATTTAAAACAATTAAAATAATTAACATACTCAATACAGTATTTTAATGCAATATTGTAACATTGTTTAATTCTTGATAGATGGTTTTGTTATCATGGAAAATAAGATTTGTGAAAAAAAATCTAACAATGATAGTACGTATTTTCATTTTACAAAACGCAAATATCATCATTTAAATTAACATAATAAAATCCTTCAAATTACTCTTTCTTATTCTTTCCGTTTGTAAACAAATTCTTTCTTTATTAATAAATACGTAAACAAAAAGTGGACTATTTTTGTTGTGATTTTTTGTGCTTCATCCATTTGGTAGATACTTTTTAAATGACACATTAGTTCAACTGTTTAATTTGATTCAAGCAGATGAACCTTCATCTGTAAAGAAAAATTTGACTTGAAAAAGTGTTTTTTCTTTCAGAATGGCTCATCTTAATGAACAAGAAAGAATATCATTACTGATGATGGTAGGCTGGGGTATAGGAAAAGGTCATACTCGGAAGCAAGAGATATTTTCAATGATACTTTTCGAATTGGAATGGATCCTATCTCCAAATCGACTGTGGAGAGAACGGTTAGAAGATTCGAAGCTACAGGCTCTGTGAAAGATCGAGCTAAATTAGGAAGACCAAAGTCAGCAACAAACGAAGAAGAAGCGTTGAATGTTTTATTATCATTTACGGAAAATCCTCACAGTAGTCTTCGTAGAACTGCCCAAGCTCAAGAAATTGGTACATCTTCAGTCCGCAGGATTTTGTAAAGTAATAAATTGCATCCTTACAAAATGACACTTGTTCATGAGATAAGAGAAGATGATCCAGACCGACGTTTAGAATTTTGTGAGGACATGATGCTTAGAATAGATCAAGATCCAGACTTTCTTTACAACATTGTATTCTCAGATGAAGCAACATTTCAATTGAATGGTACTTGTAATCGGCATAATTGCAGGTATTGGGCAGACGAGAATCCTCATTGGCTGCGAGAGAGCAAAACCTAATATCCACAGAAATTAAACGTTTGGGCTGGAATAATAAATAATCATTTGATTGGGCCATTCTTTATCGATGGTAATCTTACTGCTCAAAGGTATGAAAACATGCTTTGAAATGAAATAATTCCAGCAATAAGGGAGATTGCTGGCGATAACTTGGAGCACGATTGTTTTCAGCAAGATGGTGCTGCACCTCATTACGGACGGAACGTTCGTAATTATTTAGATGAACATTTTCCTGATCGTTGGATTGGACGAAGAGGTCCGATCGAATGGCCTGCCAGGTCATCAGATTTAACTCCACTTGATTTTTTCTTGTGGGTTATTTAAAAAATCGGATTTATGAAACGAAACCTCAAAATTTAGATGAATTGCGTCAGAGAATAATTGATGTAGCTGCCCAAATACCTGCAGAATACTTAAACAATTCCATCGAATCTGTTTACCATCGATTAGCTTACTGCCAGGAAGTAAACGGTGCACAATTTGAGCATTTACTACAATAAAGTTATTGGCCCCGATAAGTGAGAGGCAAGGGGACTCACTAAAACAAGTATTCCGAAGGGAACAAAAAACTACTACGTCCACGTCGTTGTTCCTGGGTTATGCTAAACGTAGTTTTTTACTAAAGTCAGATACAAAATCAACGAAAGACGTTAACCTCATATTAGCTGTAGAAATACTTTCACTTGCGAGAAAGAATTGGTTTTGCAATTAGAGCGCCATCAATCGGTCGACTGTCATACTGTATCATTAGATAGCCTTTTCAAAAATACTAATTTTGTGTTCCGAAGCGTATGTCCCGAGAAATTTAACCGTTTGCAGACTTCTGATCTGTATTTGTTTTTCTGCGATTACAGCGCCATCTATCGCGAATCTAAAAACATTTTCAGCTAAAACTTGTTCACTTTTTCACGTAGAATCCGAATCTGCACTAAAAAATGAGGGTTTCCATTTAAGATTTCAAAGTTGCCCCCCGCTCCACCCCCGGGGGTGGGGGGTCGTGTTTGGTGTCATTCGATAGATTTTTGAAAAATATTGAACACGTGTTTTTCAGTTTTTCGATCCGATGTAAATTTCGCGAAATATTCGACCGTCCCGCTTCTTTTGGCACACCCTGTATAAATTTAAGAGTAAATACCCAGAGTATGGTGTGTACTCAAAGGTTCTTGAAGTAAATAATGATTCGTGGGATTGGATAAGAGAAGTTTCCAAAGGATATTTAATGTACCCATCTGAAAAGATCATACGGGTGTTTAACAAATGTAATGAAGTTCTTGAGCGATTTCATGGGAAAAGTTTACAGAAACAAGAATTAATTGTGACAACTGTTACAAATGTGGCATGTAATAATTGAAGCATTCGTGGATAAACGCAACTGGAGATGGCTTCAAAACGGAACAATAAAGAAGGAAACAGAGGCACTGATTTTTTTCAGCTCAGGAACAGGCATTAGCCACAAATAATCTAAAAGCAAGAATTCACAAAACCACTAACAATACTAAATGTCGTCTAGCGATAACAAAATTCCAATTGAAATTGTAAAGCGATTTATTCAAACAAGAACTTTCATTCGAATTAGAGAACTGAATAAATATCTGTCCGAACATAATAGAAAAAATTTTTAAAAAACTAACAAAGTTCTTAATAACTAAGCAATTTCAAATTTTATCCCTTTTATAAATTTTGTACTTCTTTTTAAAAAATTTGTAATTGTTTATGAATTTTGTACTTCTTTTTAAGAATTTGGTAATTTTTTATAAATTTTATGCTTTTTAAGAATTTTGTAATTTTTAAAAATTTTCTCTCTCTATAGTAAAAAAATGTGTACTTTTTGTATTTATGTTCTTGTTTTTAATAATTTGTTTATAATATGTTTTATGTTAGTAATAATTGTACATAATTTTTTTAAACTACATTGTAAGATAATAAAAATTATTTCATTTCAAAATAATTTGTTCATTTCATTTTATTCCATTTTTGTGGGAAAAAACAAAAATTTCTAAAAAATTCGGTTCGTGTAATCTGCTGGCTCTATGACACCACATTACAGTCAGTAAATTCTACGTCACAACTGGGGAAGGGGGAGGGGGGAGACATGCGCATTGGGTGACTTTGTATCTATGGACCTTGCACACACCTTCACCACCACATTCGAATCACTTGTGTTGTTCTCCACTTCGTCACGTTCACCTCCCCAATCCAATATGGTCACCACGACACCTGCTGCTACAGCATTGTCACTCCTCTAACCATTATTACCAGCAGCCCGCAGTGAAGGGGAAAAGAATAAGAAAAAACGAGCGCTTCGGTGTCCCCTCCGACTAGGGTGACCCAACTCTCAACCACGAAATTTCGGGACATTGACCAAAAATATGCGGGACAGCGCAAAAAACAACAAGAAAGGAAAGTATTTGTCGCAAGGAAGATGTTTTTCAGTTAACGTTAAATTTCGGGACAAAAGGCATCCCGCCAGATCAAATCTGGACCCGTCTTAAAGGCCACAAAATCGGGACAGTTGGTCACCCTACCTCCGACCCTTGCCATCACCCCGAACTCAGCGCAATAGCAACAACCCTGCAACGACGTCATATCTAAAGTGTCTTCGTTCGCACGACCAGCCTACGGAATCAGGTGATTATTTTAATCAACTTTATGCAAAACACAGACAAAACCAGCAAATCCTGGAATGCCAAAGTGAAGGGCGGTCACTGCCTTACCCATTTCATTTACAAAGCTGGAGGATGAAACGTGGGTCGTTTGGCAAGAACACGGCAGAAACTTCGAAGCGATAGCAGGGTCGGAGGATGAAACTGAATTGAAAAATGCCGTCGTGGCTCCCGTCAAATCACTTGACGTAACCAGTACGGTTCTCAGCCTTCTTCAGAAAAAAAATTCTGAGTTCCAAAAAAAGGATATTGCGCAGATTAGGTGACTCTCGTGCAAGTGAAGCGGCCGAACATTCTCTGTAGTCTCGCGATCAAAGAATATCAACAAGCTCGAGATTTATGGAGAGCGATAAAGAAATTGAAAGATCGGAAAGCGGTTGGATTAGATGTTTTTCCAGGAGAGTTTGTGAAGAATGCTGATCCAATAATAATTGCAAGACTAAGTGAGATTTATAATCAAATTTTTGAGAAAATGGAATTTCCCGATCAATGGAAAGAGGTGGTGATATGTCCAATTAAAAAGAAGGGAAGTGCAAACGAGGTGACTAATTATAGAAGAGTAAGTATAACTTCCGGCCTTTATAAGGTGTATACAAATATTTTAGAAGAAAGATTGAGAAGATGGATAGAAGAGAATAAGTATCTTGAAGATACACAGGCTGGTTTTAGAAGTGGAAAAAGTGTTATAGACAATATATTTATTCTGAACAGTATAATAGAATTAAGACTGATTCAGAAAAGAAAAAAGGTAATAGTATTTTTATGGACCTGAAAGCTGCCTTTGATCGGTAAATAGGGAAAAATTGTGGGTGAAATTAAGGAGGATGGGTATAGAGGGTAAGTTATTAGGAAATATTAAAAGTATGTATAAAGAGACAAAATGTAAAGTTAAAAGTAGAAACGGTGTTACGGAATCCTTTTGGATAACTAAAGGAGTAAAACAAGGATGTGTTTTAAGTCCTGTGCTGTTTATAATATTTATGAATGATTTGGGAATTTATCTGAAAAAATGTAATGAAGGTGGAATTGTAGTAGGAAGGGAGAAAATTTTTCAATTGATATATGCAGACGATGTGGTATTAATGGCAGAGGATGAAGAAGAAATGGGAAGGATGTTAAAATGTGTAGAGGATTTTTTGAGAAAAAATGATTTGGTGCTAAATGTTAGTAAATCAAAAATGATGGTTTTTAAAAAGGGCGGGAAAGATAGTATAAAAGAAAAATGGAAATGGGGAAATGAAAACACTGAAATTGTGACTGGGTCAGTGTGTGTTGTTCTGTGGTTTGGTTGTTGAAAGCGTGGCTGTGTTTTTGTTTAGTTCGTTTGGAACTCTTGTTATAAGATGTTGTATGGTGGGTTGTTGTTATTGTTGCGTTGCGTGTAGGTTAATTAGGTGTGCAGGTGTTTGGTGTGAAAAAAGGTGTGTTTGGTTAAAGATTGTCTGGTTTTATTAAGAAATTAATTTTGTAAGAGATTAATTTAAATAATTAAGAAGTTTGTTTTGTATCCTTGGAGAAGCTATGACAATGAATTAAGAAGCAGAGCGCAAGCTCTTGTTGTTGTCGCAGCTTTTCCAGAAAATTTTTGGTAACAACAATGGAAGAACAATTGTTTGCTTCGTTTGTTGTGGAGCGCGTTTTTTGTTTTTGTTTGGTGTGTTCGGTAATGCAGAGAAGCCCGGGGAAGAACGAATGTCTCCCTCGTATGAAAGACGCTCAGCAAAGGTTAAGTAGAACAAAAAGCTGTGTCTGGCGGAACTTGTGGCTACCCTTCGTGAAAGTTCCATAGACTCGTATGGGACCGGCCATAGCAGAAATTTCGGGAATGACAAGCGTCTACTACTCGAGGAATAAAGATCGTTTCGTGGACATCATGTTTCGGAAAAGAACGTCGGCCGCCATTCAACATAAGAAACTTAATCAAGATCATCTTGTGACTGGTGAGACTGTTCATTATTTATTTTGTCCCCGAGGAAGATAGGTTGATGCACTGTCCAAAAAGGTGTGGTACCGCTCGGTGAAATTTATTGCTGATTGAACCTACCCCGTCATGGCGGAACTTAAGAGTTCGTCAAAGAGAGGAACCCAAGGGTATCACTGCACCGTTACGTGACACTAAGAACGCTTCGCGTTCCTAATTACGAGACGCTTATTTCAGTGCTTGCTTTATTCATTGAAACGCTTAATGGTGTTGAACTATTAACTATAATTGCAATAGTTAAGGATAAGTCTTAGTTAGAGTTGCGTCAGAATTTAACACTCAAAGGTTAAACTGGTTAAACTGCATGCGAAGTTTGGCACATGAGAAACAAAAAGGATTTGTTGTCGCATTTTTTTAAGAAATGATTAAAACAAGTTTGACAACAGTGTGGGAAGATCTTAACAACGGTCCTGAGTGGGGGTAAAACGTTCTGGTATTGGTCGTTTTTCACGGGGTTACAGCTCTCCTCCCCTCTCCTCTCCCGAACCTTAAGGGTGGGAGTGATTAAAAAGGAGGGCGTGACACGTTCTTGTGTTGTTTTCCCTCACCAGAGTTGTTTGATACAGAGCTGAGTACCTCTGTACTTACCACACTGCGCATGACGGAGCTTTGTGTATGTTACGATGCCCAATTCTCATGTGTTAAGCATTTGTTGTTTTAGAAATATGACAGCTAAATGTTGGACTAGTTATTAATTCCATTTTTGTCTTTGGTTAATATGCTTAAAGGGAGAGATTTGAAGTAAATATTTTGCATGTTTCGTTTTATTTTTAATAGAAGAAAATTTGATCGGGGCCCCAATTTATTTGATGAATTGTACCAATTTTATGATTAAATATTACTAATTAGAATGATTTGTTCTCATTTCCCACCACACCTACCTTTCAGCTAAGCGTCACCTCCCCTCCGCGAGTCATTCTCTACAACCCGTCCCCATCGCGCGTGGTTAACTTTTTTTCGAGTCGGGGGGACTTGTTGCCCCCCCCCCCTCCCACGCGCGGGGGCACAAAATAGTGAAAGAATTTAAATATCTAAGTATGTGGTTTACTCCGAAGAATAGTTATGGGAAACAGAAAGAAGAAATACAGGTATTGGATGTTGAAACTGAAACACCTGGTAGAAATCCAAAATCTTTATTTAATAAGGTGTTGGGGCACCGTGGGCAGCCAGCACAGCAGTAACACGTCTTGGGAAGGATCGGTAGAGGTCCTACACAGTTTGCACCCCACACAATTACTGATCCACCTCCGTGTTTGACTGTGGGTGCCAAGCAGTCTGGGTTGTAGGCATCATAGGGGCTCCTCCAGACGAATACCCTCCCTGTTGTTTGGAAGACAGTGTAGCTGGACTCGTCCGAGAATATGACGCGTTTGAGGTCATCCATCGTCCAGGTTTTATGCGTCCGGCACCACTGAACCCGCTTGGAGGCATTTGTACTACTGATGAAAGGCTTCGGTATAGCAACCCTGCCATGGATGTTTGATTTTTGCAGGTAAGGACGGATTGTCTTCGTGCACACAGGTTCCTGGAGGTGTGTATTCATTTCTGCGGTGATTTCTGCTGCGGTGGTTTTTCGCTTTCGTGCAACAATCCTGGTCAATGTCCTGACGTCTCTTTCCGACAACTTCCGTTTTCCCCTGTAGTTGCTCCTCCTTCCTGTTCATATGCACACATCACCCAGGATACTGTAGCACGTGAGACATCACAAAGTGTGGCAGTTTTGGACACAGATGCACCTGCTAGACGCGCCCCAACAATCTGCCCTCTTTTGAAGTCGGATATGTCTCCCATTATAGCGCTCTGCACAGACAATTTGAAGCTTACTATCGAACTTTTCTACTGGAGTGACTACCAAGACCTCTGACACGTGATTCATTGATATGCATACGATTAATTACCTAGCAGAAGGTTCTATTCAGCCCTGGGGGTATCCAGTGCTATTTGCGAAGGTGTTTCAGTTTCAATGTCCAATACCTGTAAGTGAAAAGGCAAAATTGGCAATGAAACTGGTGTGGTCATTGGTGAAAAGAACAAAGATGAATGAGGTTAAAATAATGATAAAGATGTTCGATGTATTAGTTAAAAGTATAGTTGAATATACAGCAGAAATATGGGGATGGGAAGAAGATAAAAGAATAGAGAGTATACAAAATCAATTTTTAAATGGTTATTTGAACTGAGAAGGAGTACACCAAATTATGTAGTATTGACTGAAATAGGAAGAGTAAAGTTGAAGGTCAATTTGGTGAAAAAAGCTTTAAAATATATCGAAAAGATTGAAGATATGCAAGAGAATAGATTGGTGCAAGTATGTTGGGATGAAATTGAAAAAATGGCTAGAGGGGGTAAGGGTTATAGATGGATTGATAAAATAAATGAAAATATATCAGAAGAAATATATATATCAGAGAGATGTGGTGGGAAGATAAAGGAGTAAGAAAAATTAGTTTGCAAGAATTAAATAAAAAATAATGGAGACAATTGTGGCTAAGGAATTAAAGGAAAGGATGGATAATATAAATAATTCTGTAACATATAGAATATATAAGAAAATTATGACAAATTGGCAAATAGAAAGATATTTAACAACAGGAAATAATATTGGAGTAAAAATTTCATTTCTAAAGATTAGATGTGGAAATATTTTGGTGGGAAATAAAGTATATGGTAGGGAGGAAGAAAGAATATGTAGAGGAGATGTAGAAACATTGGAACAAGTTTTATTCGAATGTAGAATGGTAGAGGAAGAGAGAAAGAAACAAGCTTTAGAAAGAAAAGAAAATTGGGAAAAAACTTACCTAGATGGAAATCAAATTAATTGGAAAGTTTTATGTGTCATAAAAGATTTTTGTAAAAAAATAGTTGATTGGAAAAAAGAAAGGATATTCTGTAAAAGAAAATGTAAAGATCTGAAATAATGAAATGGCTAAATATTGAAATAGTATAAAAAATTGAAAAATTGAATGGAATAAATGGAATAATAATAATAATGATAACAAGCTCGAGATTTCGGCTGCACCAACGTGGCACTCGTCTGTTATCAAAAGGCGGGTCAACACACGGCCAGTGCGATCGTATTCGATGGACTTTTGCAGGGTATGTTCGAATGGTTCTTGAATGACGGAGCGTTCATGGATCCACTTCGCCTACCTGGAGATTCGCTTCTTTTAATTCTGCTGGTAAACAGTTAAAAAAAAAACGAATCCGCAATCGCAGATGTTGTTGCGAAGGCATGACTTGAAACCCATTCGAGCTAAGGATGAGAGGGTCATCGTGTCGACGCCCGCAGGAGCCCATGGGCATAGTGGTGGCACGGATGAAATGTTAGCAACGTTCATGAATCACACTACGACCATTGCCACTAAACATTTCCAAGTGATCAATGAAGTATGGCAAAAAAATTTTAAATTGAGTCTGGACTTCTATGTCTAATAACGAGGGTTTCTTCCTAACAAAACAGTTAGAAAAGCTCTTTGGTGAAGGCAGTAGCCATGGTGGGGGTTGCTTTGGTTTAATGTTAAACATGTTAAAGAGATCCAGATTTTCTAATAATTGTTTTAGATTGGATTGTCGGAGTGATTTTTAACGTCGTTGTGTTACAAAGAAGTCAGATTCTTCTTAAGCACCAAGGACCTGAAGGATTGAACTTTTAAGATAAGGCAAGAAATGAAATGTTTAGCATGTGCGGACAATTCATTCAGAGCGATGGCAGCTGGACAGAATAGAACAAAAATTGCTATGGAGAAATCAACCAAAGCATCAGATAGAATAGATGAGCGGCAGAAATTTGCTCTTGTTCAGGTAGTAGAAGAAAAGGGGCTAGCGGTTCTGGTTAATTTCTCCCAGGGAGAATATTCAAAAGACCGAGCCCTTAAATGGCAGCAACTTGCCGAAATCGTCAACTCAGAGGGCTCGGTACAG
>JAHWFO010076723.1:82279-96630 GCA_023313115.1 Rhysida immarginata | reverse complement strand
CAGAAGACCAGCGACGGATGGGCCAAATGTTGGCGCAACTTGAAATATCAGGTCCGGTAGAGATACATAAAATTGAGGCAGGATAGGGCAAAAACGGGGAACGGATCGGGGCAGACAGAACCTCCGCCTAAGCTAGCCCCGTTGGATGAGCGCATTTTGAATGCGTCCGGAAGGGACTGCGTGGACGGCACTGAATTCGTGCCGCCTCCTGACGGTTCAGCCATCTGCACATTCTCTCCTCCACTGCGAAGCCCGTCTGCTATGAGCGAGCCTTCCATTTCGACGCAGGTTAGTTATTAAAAATACGTGTTATATCTCATTTTACACCCATCATCCCCTTTCGCCATAGTTTCGAATAAAATATCGCCAAATCATTTGAAAAGATGCAGCCAGATGCAGGTGATCGTCCGACCTCGGGAAAGTGATCCTGATACACAGGTAAATACGCCTTCAAATATGTTGTCATATCTTCGTAGCAAAGATTTTTGCAATTCACATCACTGAATTTTGTATTTTTCCGATTCAGGCCTGCTTCGGTACCCCTAAAACAACGGGGATGACGACTTTTGGCTCAGGTAAAATAACATTTTCTCATTAGCTTACTTATGCTCTTTATAGCCTGTTGACCCAGTTATATACCTCCTGTATTTAGACATTAAGGTAAAAAATATATTCTTTTACTTTAGAAGTATTTTATAAATTATATTTGAATGAATACGAGATATAATTAATGACTTCCATAAATTTAATGATGTAAAAACTAATTAAAATAAAATAATAATAAATAATGATGATGAAGTTATTCACTTTTCAGTACATAGTTGTCAAAATTTTGCAGTGAAGATGATGTCCAAATGGAGCGATATGATAGGGAAGGTGAGAGCTTCCGAAGGCGTGTTGTGACTACCGACGAGACATGGATTCATCGCCATGAAAGCAAGCGTGCGAGCATGGAGTAGCGACACACTGACTCACCACGACCCAAGAAATTCAAGATGACCCCGTCGGCTACGAAAATGATGACGACTGTATTTTGAGACATTAAGGGTATCATTCATGTCGATTTTCTGGAAGAACGTCGAACCATATATGCACTCTACTGCTGTGACATTTTGAGGACGTCCCTGAAACCGGCACTAAGGAAAAAGCGACCAGAGCTCATACCAATTGCGTTTGTTTTCTCCAAGACAATGCCAGACCACACACAACCAAACACACTGACGGAACTCAAATGGGGCATTTTACTACATCCTTCATACAGCCCGGATCTCTCCCCTTGCGACAATCACCTTTTTTGACCATTGAAAGAGTTCTTGGGAGGACAGAGATGCGGCTCCAATGAGGAAGTGAAAAGGCTGTCCTGACGTGATTTCGGCATCAGCCTGAAGATTTCTACAGAACCGGTATCCAGATGTTCCCAGAACGCTAGAAAAAAAAGTGTAGAGAAGCAAGGAGAGTTCCTTGAGAAATAACTAGTTTGTGTTTATGGGTGTGTTTTTTTTATTGTACTTTCCTGACTTTATAAAAAATTAAGTCCAGGTCAAATTTGAACGCCCCCTCGCATAAGTAATAAATCAATCATAGTATATTCCTATTGAATAGTTTACGTAATTAAAAGTATACTCATGTATATTTTTAAAGTGCCATCAGCGAGTACATTTTCACTGCCTATTGACTTTCATGAAGCTTCTTCTGAAGAAATTAATTCATCACCAGAAATGATAGGGGCATCATCAAATATTGGAGTACAAACATCTACGTTTTTAAACAATTGATACTAAGAAAAAAAATCAAATGAATTTAAAATTAAGACGAGCAAAAAAAAATATTAGCTGCATGTAAAATAAAAAAAGAAAATCAAAATTTAAATTTATTATCTGCGAAAATAGTTGAAGCTGCAAAAATATACCTAACACCAAAGGCCAAAATTTTATTTAAATCACAAGTTCTAACAGCACAAAAGCATAGCAAAAGAAGAAGACAGTTAGTTGAACCCTATAAGATATTTAGTTGTTTGTTGTTTTTTTTAATAGTCCTCGGACGTACAATTATCTCTCCAAGATTTTGCTTATTCCCTTATCGATTTCATTAAAACGATGGATGAAATCGCATTTTTCTTGCCAACCTTGTTTATCCAAGCATTTGTTTCAACTTTTAAAACATAAGTTGGAAAATATGTCCAAACCAGAAAAGCTTTGTACAATATGCGCAGATGAAATATCACTTAAAATGGGATTACTTGCAGTACAAAAAAGGATGAAATAATTGGATTTGAAGATTTTGGCTTACATTTTAAAACACCAAAATTTGCTAACTCAGCTTTAGTATTCATGACTAGAGGTTTAATTCATAACTGGAAATTACCTTTAGGGTATGTTTTTTCTAATGGTCCATGTTCAAGTAAATATATTAAAACCTCACTGTTTGATATACGTATATAATCTGCAGAAATTGGCCTCGATATAAAATGTAATTTCTGATCAAGGCTCTAATTTTCAACAGTGAATAGTCATATTTCAACACGTCAGTTAGATATCGAGTGAATAGCCATATTTCGACATGGTGGCAAAACTCTATACGTATGATTCTCCTCATTTAACTAAAAGCTTCAGGAACAATTTATACAAATATGATGTAAGATTTAATGAAAAATTGCATTGTGGAATGGCATAAATCATACAACAACCCGATATCATTTCGGCTAAGTGTCGATGTATCGATTACGTATCGATGTATCGAGTACTTCGGAAAAACCCTTTTTAACTAGTGATCAGGTGAGTCGGGCAGTCAGTCAGTCGGGCAGCAGGTTCGCAATATTAATGAGTCGGGAAGAAAGACAGTCGGGCAGTAGGACGGATACCAATTATTTAAACCCATTGTTTTCTGAACAGATATTTTATTTCTTCATTATCATTCATGAATAAAAATAAATTTTATTTTTAATTTTAATTTTAGTGAGTGAATTAAGTGCCGAAAACCAAAAGAAAGTTTCTTCGATTGGAAATGAAGTTGAAAATGGTAAAATATTGAAATATTTATTAAAATGGTAAAATATTATTACTTTAGAATGATAATACACCATTTGTCATTCTTTTTCAACAATATGTATAACCTTTTTCAACAAACGCACAATAAAAGTAATAAAACATATGAAGTTTTTTCCAATGAAACATTTTCCACAGTTCCTGGCGTCCCAAATGTACACTACTGTTTATAAAAATCGCAACACCCTGATGGAATGGTCTAATCCATATGCAATTTGCAATATTTGCATACAATGGGTCAGAGTATAAATGATTAGATTTTCAGAGTAATTGCTTGAAAGAACACCATGCCTCGACGACGACGAAGGGTACCATATCAACAGCTGACAGACTTTGAAAGAGGACGCATAATTGGTCTGCGTGAAGCGGGATGGTCGTATCGTGACATTGCTGCTCGTGTAGGACGTAATGCAACGACAATTATGCGTGCATGGAGGCAGTGGAGCGAAGAGAACAGGGCACACCGAAGACCAGGCTCAGGAAGACCCAGCACGACGACACCGCGAGATGACAGACACCTCTATCGCATGTGTGTAGCAGATCGTACACCCACTTCCACAGTGTTAGCACAACAGTGGGGTGCTACAGTAGGCAGGACAATGTCTGCTAGCACTGTACGACGCCGTTTGATTTCCAGAGGATTGATGGCACGAGTACCATTGTTGCGGATTCCTTTGACTCAAAACCACCGGCGCCTCAGGTTGCAATGGGCCCATCAACACCAACAGTGGCAAGCTGAATGGCAACAAGTTGTGTTTTCGGATGAGTCAAGGTTTAACTTGCAGCACCATGACGGCAGGATACGAGTCAGAAGACATCGTGGCGAGCGCGACCTTCCAGAATGTATCCTGCAGCGTCATTCAGGACAAACGCCAAGGGTGATGGTGTGGGGTGCAATCAGTTACCATGGCCGTTCCCGTCTGATCAGAATCCATGGCAATCTGAACAGTGACCGGTACATCAGGGAAGTTGTGCAACCCGAGGTCATCCCCTTCCTGCAGAACCTTCCAGGCGCTGCATTCCAACAGGACAATGCCCGACCGCATGTGGCCAGAAATGTCCTCGCCTTTTTCCATGCACATCAGACGCCTTTGTTCCCCTGGCCTGCTCGTTCACCAGACATGTCCCCAATCGAACATGTGTGGGACAGGGTTGCTCATCGACTGGCTCGTCAGACTCCTGCAGCAGCAACTGTGGATGAACTGTATACCCGTGTAGACAGAGCATGGCAGGACATTCCCCAGGCCCTTATTCAGAGCTTGTTTGACTCAATGCCACGGCGTTTAGAGGTTGTAATTGCATCCCACGGTGGTTTCACCCGATACTACACTAAGTGACAAAACTATGAAGACACTCAAAAAACTCACTTTTACACTTTTTATTAACATGTTTTGTTTTTTGAAACAAGTCAGTTTATATTTAAAAGAACATTTCAAATTGAAAATAAAGAAAAGAGAACGAAATTATGTTAATATATTAAAAATTCTGACGGCTGGAGATAAACGTGATGACAAAACTATGAAACCACCCCTTGTCATTGTTATTGGAACAGTCAAATTTGCATAAAATTTTTTACATGGCTATATATATGGGAGTTAAATATCTCAAGTTATTCTGCACATTGATTAAAGTTTTCAATCAGCCATGCCTTCAGGTGTCAGATTAACAATGTATGAACGTGGGAAAATTGATGCCTTCAGAGCTACTGGATTGTCAAATCGGAAAATAGTACGTTTAATTGGACGATCAGTTACAGCTGTTAGCAACTATATTCGAAATCCCGAAAAATATGGTCAGAAAAATGCTGGAGGTCGACCAAAGGCTACAACAACTTCTGAGCGCCGACACATCATTCGCAGTGCAAGCAACAAAACTACTACAGCTCGAAAAATTAAACAAGAATTAAACATCAGTGCATCTCTACGAACTGTATAAAGGGTGCTGAAAGAGTCTGAACATCTTCAAAGAAAACGCATACGACGTAAACCAGCCCTCACAACCAAGCATAAAAGTATGCGACTTGATTTTGCCAAAGAGCACATGTCATGGACAACCCAGTGGCATCAAGTTGTTTTCAGTGATGAAAAAAAATTTAATTTGGATGGACCTGATGGACTTTCATGTTACTTTCATGATATCAGAAGAGATGAACTAATTTTATCCAGAAGGCAACAAGGTGGTGGATCTCTCATGGCCTGGGGGTGCATTGGTTGGAAGCGACAATGCCCCCTAGTCTTTATCAACGGTCGAATGGATTCTAAAAACTATCAAGACATGTTAGAAACCAACTTCTTATCGTTTGGGCCGCTGATGGGAGGAAAAAAGTGGATCTTTCAACAAGATAATGCGCCGATTCACTCATCCACTGCAACAATAAAGTGGTTGGAAGAGAAGAAAATCACCGTTTTGCCTTGGCCAGCACTTTCGCCAGATCTAAACCCAATGGAGAACATGTGGTCGCCAATTCTCATCAATATCTCAGCTGAAAGCACATATTGTCGATTGCTGGGAGGAAATGTCATTAAAAGATAGTCAAAACTTGATTAACTCGATGCCTAAACGCATTTTCGAAGTAATAAAGAACGGTGGAAGTTACACCTCATACTAAATAATGTTTTTAAGCTTATCATGTTATTTTGTTTTACCACTTTCATATGTGACTTCAAAGTTTTGTCGCCGTGTTTATCTCCAAATGTGAGAACTTGATTAAATACTAAAGTAATTTCGTTAATTTCTCTTTATATTCTATTTGAAACGTTCTTTTTAATATAAAAACATCTGATTCGAAAAATAAAACATGTTAACAAAATGCGCCAGTGTAAGATCTTGGGTGTCTTCATAGTTTTGTCACCTAGTGTAATGTGACAATAAAACGCATTGTATTGACCTGAAAATCTAATGGTTTCTTTTCTGACCCATGATATGCAAATGCTCCAAATTTAATGCAGATTGGGCTATTCCATCAGGGTGTTGCGATTTTTATAAACAGTAGTGTATTTGAAGGTTATTAACACTTTAAATGAATGGTTTGATTTATTTATTCGTCCCAAAAATTTGGTAAATATAACTAGCAAATACGTCTGGAATAGATATTTCGGCAGAAATTTATTGTTAATGACTTAGTGACCAAGATAAAAATTGGGAAACGTAAAGCCTTACTACCTTTTCAAACAGGAGTTTTGTTAAATAATTCCTCCTTAATTGACTTTTAAGAACATGTTAAAAGGGAATATAACATGACATACATTTTAGCCCAGATATTAAATCAAGATAAATTCGAGAATTTTTTCGCAACAATAAGATTAATGGGAAGTACGAATGATCATCCTTGTGCCTTAAATTTTAAACAGATTATGCTTGTAATTTTAATGCAGACATTCAGAGAAAATATTAAGCAGCAAGAAAAATTCACTAACCACAAGTGACGAGGTGCAGTTCATTCAATTGTAAAATCAGAACTTGAGTGACGTTTAAATTACTGATTTGCTTTTTGAAAATCTAATTAAGAATGCAGAAATCGGACGATAACAGTCACTAATATCTGAGTGTTTTTAAATTAACTTAGACGTGGTATTTACTGAAGAAGATTACTCAGAAACGGATTTAACTGATTGTTATGTGTCAGAAGATTGTTCTGATTAGTTAAAAGAATTTGAGAGATGCACTGTTGCCAGAGAGTTTAAAATACGGAGGGTTGATTCAGATAAAATGAGAAGACTTTAAACGCCGCGTATGACCTTGACGGAATGTGATTTGCACGACTCGTCCATTTTTTATGGGGATTAGCTTTGTATACACTTGTTGCTGTTATTTGGGACATTTCGTGCTGAAACATGGCTTCCAAAATCTCAGCTGTTTGGGAAGGGTATATGTTTGGCCTTTCCGACGCTAACTTCAGTCTTTCGTGCATTGTGGAATTATGCAAACGAAATGGTATTGTGGTATCCAAAGCTATTGTGGGTCGAATAATCAAAAAGAACAAATTGCGACCATCTAATAAACGTGGACGAGCAGAGAAGCAGACCAGAAACAAGCCCCAGCCAACACGCCCAGCTCAGGTAAGAACACGGCAGAAAGAAGTCCAAAATATTGCATGACTTCGGCTTGGGATCCATTAATACAACCCACACGAGGCTTGGGAACCTCTGGTAAGAAACTCACCTGTGGCTGGTACTGCACAGCTAATTGGGCATGACCCCTACGGCAACGGGGTTATCAGTTCAAACTTCTGAACTGACAGTGACTTTGTCACCATGGGCCAACACAATACATTAGAGTAGGTTCTGCGTAGGTAGTAATTAGGTAGAGTATGACGGTATAGTGATAGGTAAAGCTAAGAGGTTACAAGAAATTTGAGTATTAATGAGCGAAAGGCTGAATATCTGACAAAAAATCACGAAAAACTATCCATGTGGTTGCCATGGAAAAAGGCCCCCTGCAGTGCTAGTGGTTGCCATAACAGTTACTGCCAATTAATGATTGCATTCGCCTTGGTATACAGTTAGCATATGTATCCAAAGACAGTCGAACCTCCATAACTCGATTTTTCTTTAACTCGAACCAAAATCAAATTACCGAACGAAAGCTTTAACACATTAATGTGTTTTTTTCTCTTTAACTCGAATTTCGCTAAGTCGAATTTCTCTATATTTCGAAGTCATTTTAAATTTCAGAAGATGAAAATCTGCTGTTATTTTGCCTCTTTAACTCGAAGTACTGAATGTTACACGATAACACGTTTTGCTCACGTGCTCGCACGTGATCACACTCTCCCTCATTGCACGTGATCACACTCTCCCTCGTTGCACTCGCCTGGATTGTTGCATTGCAAAGCCATGTCTCAATCAAAACGTGTGTGTAAAACTTTGACCATTGCTGAAAAGTTAAAACTAATCCAAGAGGTTGAAAAAGGAGCAAGAAAGAAGAAGGAAATTGCTGCAGATTTTGGGATTCCTCCCAATACCCTTTCAACGATCCTGAAGAATAAAGAAAGCATTCTGCATGCTTCTGAGGAAAGTGCTTTTGGACCAAGTCGCAAACGCCTGAAATTATCAGCCTTGCCTGATGTTGAACAAGGAATGTTGAAATGGATGGAAGGTGCCCGCGCAAAACAAGTGCCAGTATCTGGAACTTTGATTCGAGAAAAAGCTGAAGAATTTGCAGTGCAGCTCGGCCATAGTGACTTCAAAGCAAGCTCCGGTTGGCTACAGAAGTTCAAAGGTAGGAATGGAATTATCCAGAAAACAATTTGTGGTGAAACTGCTGCTGTTTCCAACGTCGAGTGTCAAAAATATCGAAGTGATATTATGCCATCATTACTGGAAAATTACGAACCATCGGACATCTTTAATGCTGACGAAGCTGGATTATTCTTCAAGTGTTTGCCCAACAAGACTTTGGCTTTCCGCATGGGGGCAAGAGAAGCAAAGAAAGAGTGACCGTGATGGTGGCAGCCAACATGTCTGGGGCTGAAAAAGTTAAACTCCTGGTTATTGGCAAATCCAAGAAACCACGTTGCTTTGCTGGTGTTAAGTCACTGCCATTCTGGTATGAAAGCAACAAAAAATTCATGGATGACTGGTGCAATTTATGAGTCCTGGCTTGCAAGACTGGACAATAAGTTTGAAGCTGAGAAAAGGAATATCCTTCTGTTTGTTGACAACTGTCTCGCACATCCCAAAGTTCTGATTAAAAAATTGAATGCTATCAAGATCGTATTCTTACCACCTAATGCCACTTCAAAGCTTCAACCTATGGATCAGGGCATTATAAAGAATTTGAAGCATTTTTACAGAAAGCGAATTGTTCGTCGTATTCTTCGCGGGCTTGAAGAAAAAAGTTCACTGCAAGAGATCAATCTTCTGAACTGTATCAGAGATCTGCATGCAGCATGGGATGATGTTAAGACAATAACGATTTCAAACTGCTTTCGAAAGGCAGGCTTCATCAAAGGTTCTCTGATAGTTCAAGATGGTGATGCTGCTTCAGAGTGGGATGAAGATGATGAATTCCCATTGTCGACACTTGAATGGTCCACATTCAGAACTCACGTACATGTGGATTGTTCTTTTGAAGACTTTGTGGAAGTCGACTCTGATGTCATCATTGCTGACATTCCTTCTGATAAGGACATTGTTGACGAAATACTGAATGCGACAGTTGAAGAAATTGATCTTCAAAATGAAGGTGACGACAACAATGAGGATGAAGTTTCTGAAGATAACCCAGCAAGCCTTCAAGAAGCATTTGCAGCTATAGATGTTATTCGCAGCTACGTTCAAAGCATTCCAGACGTTAATGACGAAACTTTTAAGCCTTTTTTAATACTTCAAAAATTTTGTGAGTCTAATGTTATAGGGAAAAAACAATCTAAAGCTACCGATTTTTTTCCTGATACATCAACAATGTAAATGTACTGTATAAAATTGTAGTAAAGTTCATTGCACTGTACTAAGAAATAGGCTTACAGGCTTACTTCATATACACACTATCATACAGTATATGTACACCTACAACATATATACGCCTTTATATTACAGTACATGTACACTGTAGTGTAATTTACAGTAACATGTACAGTAAATCTGTAACTCGAATTTTTTTCCTCCTCCCCTAACGCTTCGAGTTATGGAGGTCCGACTGTAATACATGTTGGGGAAAGCCGTATTTAACAACGTTATAGTATACGCCAACGCAATAACAGCGCCCCCACTTTTACCCTGTTTTATGGCCCTTATATGGTCGCACTGAAAGACGTGATCCACTGCCATAGGGGTTTTCAACTATGCTCTTTCGAATCAAATAGGTTTCAAGAAGATTCTGGATGACTTTTTCGCAAAATCGGTTTGAATACACCATACTTTTAGCCACTTTACAAAAAAAATGCCGAATTTACACTCAAGGGGTAAAGTAACGCGAGTAGCTAGGAATCTCAAATTGCACCTATGAAAACTTTCTTATGCATAGATTCTGTCGACAAAGTCTCACGCCTGCAGCTGCAATAAACCACTGGCTGTATTGGGTCAAACTCGAAACTTTTCTTGGAAAACATTTTTTGTCCACTTTACACACTTGTGTGTAAATTGTAAACTTCGTTCTTCTGAATAGAGAAGTTTGCATAGTATGTGCTAACAAAATTTATTTCAACTGTTTTAGAGTAAAATTCATGGAATTATTGACACTTGAAGTTGATCGCATGTTATTGACACTTGAAGTTGATAGCTTACAGTAACTTGTTCGGGTTAGGGGTCAAACCGAGAGCCATAGCTCCATGAGTATTGCATCGATGACCCTAAAATTTTAGCTTTGTTCCTTCTAGACATGGGTGGTCCTCCACGCATAAATTTGAGCTAAATCAGAGATGGTCGCCCGGGCCACTTTCTGAAAATCTCATCACTTGACATGGAATGACCCACAGGCATACTCATCTGACTGTGAAAGAAAAACTTGAACTCATTTCTAAATACGATTCAAAACAATTACGTAAATACCTTGCTAAATGTTATAAAGTGGGTGTGTCTACTGTTAATCAAATACTTTGTGAGCGTTCTAAATTAGAATTGAAAAAAGAAAATCAGAGGAAAAATCTGCCAGAAAAATAACAGCAAATCAAAATGGCCTATTCTCGATGCAGCTCTTGATGAATGGTTTCGCAAATTTCGTGCAAAAGGTGGACTTATTGGTCAACACGTTTTTAAACTGAAAGCAGAAAAGTTAGCCAAAGATCTGAACATCAGTGACTTTAAAACAACAATGGTTATCGTCAAAATTTCTTCAAATGCATGGAATTTCAATGGCAACACTTCACAGCAAGTCGAGTTCAGTTGATATTGAAGCTGTTGATGAGTGGAAGTTAAAATTAAACGAATTAATTAAAAATTATAAAGACGAAGACATTTTCAACGGATGAAACTGCCCCATTTTCGAAAGTGACGAGAAATAAGAGTTATGTTGTTGATGGTCGTCATGGAGAAAAAATTCCAAAATCTAGAAAAACATGTAATTCAAAACCAACATATCCAGCAACCAATCAGAAATGGCCATCATTGGACAATCAAAGCAAGATCATGTAATAAAGTTGAGGCATTCAGATTTTACAACAAAACTGCCTGATTGACAGATCATCTTCGAGCAGGGGAATGTGAAATTTGGACTTGAAAATGAAATCGCAAAATCGGCATATTCTACTATTCTTAAATAATTTTTTTGGTCACAAGTGCTTTGAACAGTTGACTAATGTTAAATTTATTTACCTCCCACCAAATGCAACATCAGTCAATGGGAAAAAATGTTGCTAAAATACGAAACAAATGGCGCTTTCAAGTATGAAGCTCTTGTTCTTAAAGAATCCTTTGAAAATATTCGACCGCGTCATATATTGGCATACTACAAGAAATCTGGTTTTATCTTTGAATATATAGTCGAAATAATGAATAACACTCAAAGTAATGTGCGGGACTACGATTTAAAACAATATTAATCAAGAATGAAGATAAGATATTTATTAAGATCTGCAGTTGGAGTTTTATTATAATAAAATCCCTAGCCAGCGTTTTTTTTTTATTCTCTTGTAACGTGAAAACAGGATATTGAGGAGCCAAAGGGAGGGCCAGAAGACACCGTCGGGAACGCTCGCCTCTCCTCGGGAGTCAAAGTCCAAGAGCCCATCACATCTTCTATATTTTACGTCAGCAAGAGAATATTCTCTTCCTATTCCCGTCAATAGCTTCTTAACCAATAATTCAGGATTTGAACGCCGCGCGACGCGATTAAGAACGACTTTTTGTTTTCAGAGACATTCTGGAATGCAGACATTGAGAAGAGAGATGTATTTTGGAAGCGACTGAAGTAAGATGTGCTAAAATTGTCCGAAGGAGATTTATGTCGGAACCTTTTCGAGGTAGACGTGTGCCGGAATTTGTCCGAGGAAGAGTGCTGGTAGAACTATTGAGGCAGAAAATGTAGCAGCTGTCCAGAGGAATAGTGCCCGGACTGGTAGATATAGACAGTCTGAAGAAGGAAAAGATGCCAGCGAAAACAAAAACACGAACGCCTGATCAAGCCGCCTACATCGCCGAGGTAGGAAGAGCAGATCCGAGCGAGGTTCCGAGCAGACGCCGATAACGAAACCGTCAGAAAGCCGTGCCCTGATGGACGCCAAGAGTCAGCCTAGAGCTGACGCCCTTGTGTACCTATTTGCCGCCGAGCCCAACCTGACGCCAATGCCAGTACGACGCAGTTTTAACTATGTCCACAGACGGGTAATGATCTCGAGACAATCCCATCATTCTTTCATTATTATTCTTACTTTAAATGGGTATCAGAGTCAATTGTTATTTATTATAATAAGAGTAAATTCCAATTTCTAGAATAAAAGTAATAAAGGAGTATAATGGGAAGGAACTTAAAGCAGTAAAAAAGGGTTATTAAAAGGGAGGTAATTATTATTAAAAGCCTATTGTTTACTTATTTCACTACCTCTCTGGCCGGACCTGTGAGCCGGAAAGATATTGCGTGTCTGAAGCGCCGGGCTGATTGGAGAGCTGAACCCTATGGTGTTTAAATATCATTTTAGTAATTTTAAACCACGATTGTTTTGTGTTCTCTTTATGAGTGAAAGCCGCCTTAGTTTGGGCGCAATGAAAACTACTAGTAATTGTTTATTCCAATTGAGTCTAGTGTCCCACAAATGAAAACGAATTGGTTGAACTTTGGTATGCAGTCAAGGAACATTGTATTGTCAAGTTATCATGATATTAGTGAATTTGCAGTGATTGACAGTAATAATTTCACTAACGAGCAATTAAATGATAAACAAATTCTCGAAAATGTAACTGGTGATAAGGATGATGATTTGGAACCAGTCAACGACGTTATTGTATCTCATAAAGATGCTCTCAAAAGCTTATCAATGTTAATTAACTATATTTCAAATCAGTGTGACGGTAGTGATGTTGATGCAATGATTGGCCTCAGAAACGTAGAACATGTTCTCATAAAAGTTCAAAATTGGGTCGAGTCTCATTTAACAGATTACATGTCCTTTGCTATCGCAAATAATTATTGAACTCTGTTTTTACAGCCAAACTATTACGTGTATTTCGAAAAAGCAACAGTTGGACGTTGACTTGAACAATACAGATGTTAAATTGTTTTAACGGTGAACAATGCTAACTCGAATTAACATTGAACTCTAACAGCAAAAAATGCTCGTGACTTATTCACTATTAAATCAAGGTTTTATTATAGTAGGTTCAGCTATTTTGTATGTTTGGATTTCTCTAACGTAACAAGATAGGAGACAAATTGGATCTTGCAAGTATAAAGTAGGTGACAATATCGGAGGAACTGAAAATCAATCCGATCACTTCACTTTGGGGGATATGATTAATGAACATCTTTTCATGGAAACATGTTCTCTGCAAACTTTGAGCAGCTTGAAAATATTCTATTTGGATTTGAGCAGTCGGTTATGTTGTGGTGTGGGCTTACAGAGTTCTAAAGTATGACAATGTTAGGCTGATGAATGCACTGAATGGAATTGCAATGTGAAGAATGGCGTCGAAAGCTTGCTATCTCACAAGAATTTGGTTGGAAAAGGACTTTGAAAAATGATTTACAATAATCAGCCGCTGGAAGTGAGGGGTGATTTTGCAACATGGATGTGTTGCCGGATACAGCACTGTTGATTGTATTGTTCAACATGTACGCTCATGGGGATGCCTGCAATTTTGCAAGCAATAGTCTAGTGGTGTGGTATGTTAATTTCTGTAATGTTCTGCATGACCTGAGATAATTCATTGAAGGACCAATGGCAGTAATTATGTAGTGTGGTACATAAATTCCCTCTAATAAATTTTGGGCGAACTGAGAAATTCATAAATATAAGTCTAGGCTGATCATGTTTTCGCATAGGTGATCTTAAGGAGTTGTCAATGCTCAACTCCTCAATAATTTTGAAGCGATGCAGTTGTTCTCCAGGTTTAATGTGTTGCTGTTATGCTCATTTTCCTTTTCCATCCAAGCTGTTATACTCCAAATGAATTGAGCGGTGGCCGAAAGACAAGGATTTTTCTCACTTTTTATGAGAACAGCAGGGTTCAAGGTGGCCTGTACTTAACAAGATGCGTCGAATTCTGTGCACCTTATAATCTTGGGAAGATTTGAGAGAGAAAGTATCTACAGGATCCTTCTCTAAATAGGGTCATTGAAGAACACTGCTTACCTTTTGGTACTATGCTGTAATTTAGCAGTATTAACGTGCTTTTCAAAAAAAAAAAAAAAAAAAAAAAAAAAAAAAAAAAAAAA
>JAHWFO010076723.1:15460-82179 GCA_023313115.1 Rhysida immarginata | reverse complement strand
CAGTCATACAGCTTGTGTAACAAGAACACTGTAAAACAAAAGCACAATTCCTATGGAATTCTGGTCTTGTTGGAGAATTAGTTCCGTTCGTAAAATTAAAATAGACACACATTTGGTAAATTTCATTATTCCCTTTTGTTCGAAGTTTAAAAAGCAGTGATATGACGAGCATGACATCAACTTCAATATGTTTGTTAATCTGAATAATTGCTTTACATGTTCAATTTTTTTTTTCATCAATAAGCTTTATCTTTTTTATTTTTCCTTAAACTTTTAGAGAAATACTCTCAAAGCCACTTTCCTGAGCAAGTGCAGCAAATACGAAATGATTCATAGTATAAGATATTGTTCATATGAGTTGAATTGCTGATCTTGAAGGAAGTCACTATCTGATGGGAGGTAGAGATAATTATTCACATTCTCCATAATATAACATTGTTCTGAGGAAAAATGTTACTCAAAGACAATCTATTTCTTCACAATTTAGCAAATTTTCACTTAAAAATTAATTTAGAAATAAATTTTTAGAGTTGTGTGTGCAATTTATAGTTTTATAAATTAGGCGTCTTTGAAATCTATGTTTTGAGGAAGATGTGTTTTTGCGTATGATTTATTGCACAAGTTCTTCAACAGTTTCCAAATCATGGGGCTCGACAATGTTTTTATGGTTGTAACCAATTGGATTCAAGGTTTAAAATTCTAGTAGCCTGGTAACAAAATTCAATATTTGACATTAAAACAATATTTCAAGTAGTGTTATCTCAAGTATTCCCAAATTACTTATAGCAACTTTTTTCATTAAGGCTTATGAACAAGGCGAGTGCATGGTATGTTTGGATAGCACTGGTGCTTTGTTGGTTTTGGATCAAACACAGTTATAGAACAATGACTGCACTTTATTTTTATGACTGTTGATAGAGTGTCCACATCCAAGCAGTTCCCTTGGCATGTTTGATTTGTTTCTGTACAGAAAACATCCCTTCACAAAATGTTGTAGATGCAGCAACATTGGAAACAGCTTGAAGTATTATAATAAAGTTCAATGCGGTCAGTATCAAGCACAACACATCTAAGATCTTGAATTTTTCTTGTAGATTAACAGCTTAATTTAATACGTATGTAGTGTACTTTGTGCAAGAAAAATATTAAAAAAACTTGATCTCATGTTGCATTCACTTGCTTCCCAAATTTAGTTTAAGCAAAAGAGCGCATCAACTCAATGAAGAATCGACAAAAAAAAACAGCTACATACACAAAGAATTTGTTCATCAAAATTACCTGGAACCTCAGAAAGGCATGCAGCTTTTGTAGTTCTACCACTTCACTCTGTAAAATAGCTACCTGTGTATCAGCTACCACAAAATAAATTTTAGTAGCCACCTCAGCATATTTAATAGCATTTGTCCACACGCAACCAGTTTTGCTAAGCCTCACAGTCAGCAATATAAAGGAAAATTCTGTTTTAATTAATTTAGAATTTATAGTATATGTCATTGTTTTTACTGTTGTTCAACAGTCGAATTTTTATTATTTGGACATTTGTTAGATTCATTTTAAGTTTTGTTCTTCTTGCTTGTACTTGAAGATGGATATGATGGTACTGATGACTCCAAAAAATTCAAATAATAGACCTTTTGGAATTTCCTAAATCTTCCTTTCATACAATTATTTGTTTCTCCGTTCCACTAAGAAGTTTTTCATGACGATTCTAAACTGTAAGTAATAAAAAAATACATTTCAACATTTCAAAAAAAATACAAAATAAATGTCAATGATATTAATAAGAACTCTTAAAATTAAATTTTCACCATTAATCTATTTAATACATGTTAAAATTTGTTTATTTAATACATGTTAAAATTATATACATTCTGTAAATAATTATTTAGTTGAATGTTTAATGGAAATTAGATGTATATTCTATTGTATATTTAGTATAAATTCCATGAAATAATATAAGGTAAATAAATAAATAGTTCAAAAACGATTGTACTGCCATAATTGGACTGACTGTTTTGAACTATTTACTAATTTACTTTATTAATATTATGTCATGGAATTTATATAAAATAAAATTTATTATATATGATCGAAGGTTATGCCATGCGAAATAAACCTTACCCCTTCATTTCTATGCTGAAGGAACAACCTTCTTATCACTCTAATCATACCTAAGACTTGGCGGATTAATGTGTAGAGGTGTCAGTATTGAATGTCATGTGACCTAATTCTGGTGCCATGGAACAAGAGGCTCTGCTTCCTCTATTTTTATGCTCAAAGAATTTGATATAAAGTCTCTTTTCAGGTTCAAGAGCAATGTTTGTATAGCAAACTGAAATGTTTCAATGCAGATGGCTGAAAATTGAAGATGGCACTAACAAAGCAAGAGGAAACTGAGGGTCCTGATCTCTGGGGGAAGTTGCAGTCGAGCCAAAACAAATGATTTCAATTGCAACCCCCCCCCCCCTCCAAATAGATCAAGAATTTCTCTATTTCCTGTGTATTACCTGTCCAAATTCAAAAAACAGGAGATGAGAGTGATAAGCCTCAGAGTAGCTACTAATGGTGAAACAGCAACAATGGTCCTAGCAGCCTTTCCTAAAGCCCCGTAGCACAGAATTCAACAACATGCAACAGAAAAATGGCGTCAGCCATTCATCCATTTTACGGATTCTTCAAATCCAAAAGAGGCATCTTTACAAAATTAAATGATAGTCACTTTCTTGAGGATGACTCAGACTAATTCAACACCCCTCAACTTCTTCCTGAGAGAATACTTGAAGCCCATCGTTTGCGCAGATTTCAACCCGGGTGAGCATATAAGAAAACATTTATTGTCAATTGGAAATCAAAGTGGATTGTCCATATACAAAATATAGTTTCAAATTTTTGAGTTGTGAATAATAGGCACAATTTTCATTTTTTGTTCACAAAATTCGTTTTTTTTTTTAAAGTAAATTCTACAGTCAATACAACTTCGTTTAAAAATAAAGATGAAAGTCTAAATAATCAATTAGCATACACAAAAATTTTCAAGTAGCACTCAAAATTATTAAAATATATGAAAACTTTCATTTCCCCCCTCCCCCTGTGATCGACACAGACAAGTTTCCATTCCTGTTGAATCACCGACGTCTATAGATAAAGAGTCCAAAAGAGTTTCAGAATCGTGACGAATACATGACGTCATACATTGCAATGGGCATCACCGTTTTTTGTATCTTATCAGGGAAGATACATAGCATCGCGGGGAATAAGAGTACAAAAACAAGAGTGATAGTAATTGTGGCGATACGAATAACGATGACAATGATATACAAAGGCCGTTAGCGGAATTAAATGCAACTGCAATACAATCCTATCCATTTAAGTCATTGAAACAGGATCACTCAGAGTTGGTGGAGGTTCCCCTGGTGTATGCAGATTCCTTATAGCAGATAGGCCTATCTCTTTCCTTCATTGGTTAGCACATGACTGTCATTCTTGAAGACCAGAATTAAACCTCTTTCATGTAGAACAGAGTCTAGTTTCAATAATGATGAACAGAGTTCTCTTTAATTGATAATTGACGGATGTAAGGAAAGAAGGACGAGACAAGAAGCCTGAAATACAATAAATAGAAATTTAATAAAAAATAAAATAAATAAATCAAAAATAAAAAGCTGACGTTTTGGATAGAGGCTATCCTTTGTTAAAGCAAGGAGGATAATTCTCTAAAAGCAAGGAGAATATTAAGAGAATTATCCATTGTACTCGTGCTCCGGGATAATTGTGTTCCCGGAGCACGAACACAATGGATAATTTTCTAATATTCTCCTTGCTTTTAGAGAATTATCCTCTCTGCTTTGACAAAGGAGAGCATTTATCTGAAATGTCAGTTTTTTTTTTATTTTTGATGTATTTAAAATTTTATGAAATTTCTTTAATTGACAATGATTTTAAGACTGCAGAATCATGGAAAAAGCATGACTCTCCAAAATGAAAGGACTGTGACATGCCACCCCCTTACCTTGCGATGTATTGCGGGACCACCACAACAGATCGTGTTGAGCCTATTTTAATTTCAGGTAAATAATACACTAAAAGAAATATACATCATATGTTTGTTGCAACTACTCACATGCAAAACAGAGATGCCCCTCTATCGAACTCAATGGACTCTACATCTAACTCTCGCACCCCTACCTTTGATGCCCTAGTACGGAAGTGGGCACGCAGGTCGATGAGAGCCGTATTCTGTTTATATATTATAAAGAGCCACGCCATTGTTATATAGGATGTGTTTGTTTAGTGCGACGAACCTGTCACAGTCGTCAGAGTGACAAAAACGAACGAATTTGTCGAGCCGACTATTTTTTAAATTGCTTTCTATGCGCATAATTGCATTTACACCGATTTAAGCCGAAAAATTATATTGGAGTAAACTAAAATTATTACGTTGAATTTACAGAAACCATTTATATGATGAAAGATTGCTAGGTATATTTTCAATTCATCCTGCTTGCTTTGGTTTCGTTGCGACTTGAATATGGCTGCTTGAATCAGCTTGAATGCTAATCCCGCAGAAGCTGCCGATTGATTTAGCTCGTCGCCTTAGTCGATTGGCATTAACAAACGGAAATAGTCGATCTGACGAGACTAAACAAATGCTGCCACGTTACTTCATCGCTTTCGTCGCACTAAACAAACACACCCATAGTATTGAATATACAAATTCAAAGAAAATTTTAGTTACTCAATTTTACAAGATTCAGTGAAAAGATTCTGAAAAAACAAATTTAAATTTTCAATGGAAGTCACATTTGCCCACTCTCTGGTAAAAGCTCAAAGAATTAAACTTGTAGTTAATTATACTCCCACCCAGGCCCACAATTTTGCCAAGGCTCTATCTAATTTCCGATTCCATCTTAAAATCTTACCCAACAAATACAATGTAAAAATAAACATACACGTCCTACAAGAATAGCAAACGTCAAAAACCACTAATCCACATCAAAATTTTATTCGAACGAATGCGCATTTCGGCAGCCAAGCTGCCGAAGTCAGCGTATATAAGTAATTGATCTGTACAGAAAATTCTGTTCAGATGAAGCAAAAGAATTACAGAGTCATATTTATAGTGAGACAAAAGTATATACAATCCAATTACAAAATAAGTAAATAGTAGATAAAGCCCAATTGGTCAGTCCAATCCAGGTTCGTCGTTTGTGGCTCCTGTATTCATTCCATTGGTCAGTTTGGGAAGATGAAATTTTGCTACTTCCTTCAGTTGTGTCATGTCCAAAGGGCCTGCGTCACTGTTCAGTAACCTGGCAGGGTCTTCACTGGTGATAGCACGTGACTCCAAGAAGTTTAATAGCCTCGAGTCACTTGTGCTGTATATGATTTCAAAATCTTCTGCTTTGTAGTCATAATTCCGGTCTAGAACGTGGTCCGCGAATCTCGAAACAGCAAATTTGCCATTACTGATGTTCGCCTACCTCGTTTTTATTGCTCTTTTCGATTGCCCGTAATAGACCGCATCACATTTGGAACAAGGTAGTTTAGGGATAGTATCCTTTGGGTTCATTAACCGTTTTCCCGTTGTGTTAGAGGTCTTGTAGATTACAGAGAGGCCAAACTCTTGCGATCCTCTTCATGCCTCTATTTAATTGTTTATTGTAGGGTAGGGTCAACACCTGTCCTGGTGTTCTTTCTTTCTGCAGTGTGGTGATGTTTTGCAAAATCATTTTATGTTTAACTTTTCTGGTGATGCTATTCACTATTTCTCCAGGATAGCCGTTGAATCTTGCAAAATCTTTAATTACTAGGTGTTCCTTGCTTCTACTTTCTTTGTTTAGTGGGATGACATGCGCCCTATGCACCTACTGCTTCATCTGAACAGAATTTTCTGTACAGATCAATTCCTTGTATGCACTGCCGAAATGCGCATTCGTTTGAATAAAATTTTGATGTGGATTAGTGGTTTCTTGCTATTCTTGCCGTTCCGTGTCCACAGTGTCTGGCTCCATTTCTAATTATACACGTCCTATCTACAGTGGGGGACCATGAATTCGGAAGACCGCGAACCCGGAAATGGGTTTGATTACTGGGGGGAGGGGGGGGGGGGGAATCAAATGCGCATTTCGATCTCAAATGTGGTTTATATCAATTTTTATTTTTATGCACTTTACTTTTAAAGCGTAATATTTTCTATATAGTTATTAAAATTTTTATGCGTACCGTAAATTAAGTCGCCTATCTTTATTGTGTAATGCTAAAATCGTCACAATTTGGTGAACAAGAAACTTCGCAAGAAGCAATAGGGCCACGTGATCAGCCACCGCAGGAAAAAAAAAAAATTATCCATGGATAAAATTAATTCTCCATATCACCCATATAACGTGCACAAAAATAATGCTAAACATTTAGGGAGGACGAACAAAAAAAAAAAAAATGCGAACATTGAGTGCTGAAACATTAACGGATGAAGAATGTTTAAGACTCGTGGATTGCTTAGTTTCATATTTGCTGAATAAAATTTAGTTTTAATTAAAATTCCTTAATAAATTATATTCGCAATGCATAGTTTTGAGTATTTTTGATGTTTTAGTGCATTTTCAGAATAGACTGTTAGGCATGATCGCTAACAATTTACACATTCCGATAGGCCTAATTTACCGACGAATTTGCTGCCCTTTTGAAACGTTGATTTAACACAGATCCTAATTGAATTTTCTTGCAATTTCTAACACTCTCCTGATGATTGATTGTACAGATTGATCTGAACATGCACTGTGCTACTATAAATATAATTGGCCCATTGCTCTTCTACTGGATTATCCAGTAACCAGACTGGATACGGTAGCCAATCCGCTTTCGAGATTTGGCGCTAGCTTTCAAAATTCTAAGGAGCTTTCACAGTTTTTAGGTTTATTTTCTCTCTCAATTAACTTTGTTTTTCATTTCGATAGCTTAAAATCTTGCCAGTACATAGTTATTTTTTATTTTATTGAAACACAAAATACAGATACAATTTACTACAATATACAGTCGTCAAAGGGAAATAATCCACACTTGAATTTTACTCTAAGTTTAACCGTTTCAATATTAATTTATTTTTAATAATTTAATATTACATTTAGAGTTAACATTATTAAGATTATTAAATTTAAATAATTATTATTAAAAAAAGCTATTTAAACAACACATTAGCATGAAATGTAATATTAAGTATGAAACTCGTGTAGGATTATTTCCTTTGGTTGACTGTACCATAATTTGGAAGGAATTTTTTTGGGCAGTTTTTGGGCTGCTTTGTGCATGAGTTTTGGGATTTTCGAGGTAGGAATATCTGTCAACACTGTCAATTACTGATTATTTCAAATAAACAGGAGAGTTGAAATGTTTCTTTTCATTGTTTTTTTTTCAATACATATGATTACTGATTACCCATAATCCCAAAAATTGTATTCGTTATTTTACACATGTTGTATTGTATAATGTATACAGTTATGATTTTTATCTAAACATTAATAAACCATTGTATTGTAAAATGGATGTTATAAAATTATAACCAAAAGATAGTGTTTAGCATAATGTGATTTAGTGTGTATAAGTATGACCAATATCGTAATATTCAAATTATCGCCTAATTCGAATTTTTTTGTTGGTCCGTTTGGATTCGAATTACACAGAGTTTACTGTACCTTCATCAGGGAAACATTTGCAGCAAAGTCATGCCAACCCTACATTCACATTCTCCAATTCATGTCTATAAATGATTTTCTGATGTTAAGGCTACCTGTGATAAGTAAAAATTATGATTTTCCCTTACAATGAATGTTCTATAGCTTGTCGCCGACTCATTTTCGATTACAACGTTATTGACAAAAAATGCTAATCTATATCCTCTCTCTCTACCTCCCTGAGAAGTTTGGGTATGATTTTCCGAGGCACCCTGTATACAGAAATGACCTGTATAGTTGTACCGCAAGATTCAGAACCCTGAGTGGAATGCTCGATTAACAGAATAAGGGAAGTACGGCTTTTGTTCAAGACCATTGTTGAAACCATGAATTATTTCATATTGTTGGATTTTCGCTGTCGCATTTTCTTCAGAGCAATAATTAAATTTAATTGTTATTTTACAAGATTTTATTTTATTAATTTATGTATTTATTTTATTTATTCATTTAGGCTAGTTTATTTAATTAATTAATTATTCGCTTTATTTATTTTAGTTTATTTTTTGTATTTATTTATCATATAATTAATGTATTCTTATATTAGTTATATTATTTTATGTATTTAATTTATTTTTATTTATCCACTTCCATCATAATTTTTTCATTTTATTTACACATTAATTTTTATAACTTTTTCATTGAAATGCCAAATTGTATAATGCATAAACATTACCGCAACGCTGCTCTTGAGACTCGTTCTATGCTTATAAAGAATATATATCAACTTTGGATTCAAATGTTTTTGGTTCATCTTTGGATTTTATGGTGTCTAATCATTAATAAAAATAGACTCATTAAATTAATCACACAATTATAATTCTTTGAACTTATCTTATTTTTAACTTAACAAATTAATTTAAAAATAAAACCGTAAATTCGGTATGAAATATTATAATATACGAATCCTTCTTTTAAAAATAACATGAATTTAGCTTGATTTTAGAAATATCATATTTAACATAATTTTAAAATAACATGCATTTAACATAATCGAAAATTAATAAAACAGTTTTTAATTTTCTTGAAATGGGATTTGAATGGATTTTCAGCACTCAGTGTGCGATCTTCGTCTTCTTCATCATCCCACCAGTCGTCATCAGAATCTTTAAAAATTCCTGTTTGAATAATTATGCAGTCAAACCTTGATAAGTGGATAGCCTCGAGATCGGAAGAAAATAGCCACTTATCCGGAGTATGGGGTTTTCGTTTTAAAAAAGTACACTACTTAGTACTAATTGATTTAAACAGTGTCTAATGTTTAATTTAACAATATAAAATTATCATTATCACAAAAGAATCTTCTGCTTCTGCATTTGTTTATGGATTTTTTTCAACTACTAATCCCAAAAGTCTCCTCTCGTGCTTTTTGATTTACCTCATAGAGTAAATTAAGCTAACTAGACGGTATATTTTAGAGAAAATTTACGTGGTGTCTTCACAGAAGGATGCTGTGTACTAAATTCCGAATGACAATTGACAAAGGAAGTCACCATAATATCACTCTTCATAAACGTATTTCAAAGGAAGTCTGATGTACCCACAAAGGTCATCCACTGTATGAACGAATAAAATTACCTCCTCTTGCTGAAGGGAAATCTGACTGACGATTGTCTGAGCTTGGAGTATATCACTAAATAAAAAAGCTTCACACACGAAAACCAGGGATCTGACAAACGAACAGTGAAGTGTATATTTGTTCAGGTGGGACAGAAGCAGTGCTATCACGAGGCTCACCCTTCCAGAATAAATTCCAAATGAAATCAAATGAAGTAGGCAAGAAGCGTGACTAACCCAAGAGGTCTTCCACATTATGAAAAAATAAGATGATCGAAGATTGTCAAAAGACTGGGGGGGGGGGGGGCCCTCTAAGTTGCAACCACATTGGCAACATCTTCCAATAATCCAGGAAGGAGACGTTGCCAATGTCTTCAAAGTTGACGTTAAGAATATGCCTCGGCTCTCCATATTTCATATGCCATTTCATTTCCAGAAATCTGACCTCATACAGACTTTATTTTGTGGCTATTACAAGCGGAGTATGCTTATTGCATAGATGAAAGGTTTGGCATTAAATTATTTGTTAACCATTTTTGAAAATTCTCAGAATTCACTTATTCATGCTAATCACCATACGAGTTCCAGATACGAAAACAAAGCCAGCATTTTTAACTTATCTTTTTTCCCCTCCTGCGTGAACAATAAATCCTGCTCCTTTACTACAATTTTCAAAAACTTCATTTTCATTGTCATTTTGCCAGCACTTTCCGAAAACAGCAATTATATGAATACACGTTTCATCCAAATATATATGATGGGTTTGTTTTCTAATCTCTTCCAGAAACGACGCCAAGCTGCCATTATTTCAGGCTTTTCTACGAAAACGCATCTATTAGATTTGCATTACATTTTTTTATGCAAGCTCCCCTATTTCTTCTTCTATCATGATTATACTCACTCACCAAAAGTCATGGCACATCTGCCTAATAACGTGTTGGGCCAACGCCACCTAGAGAACAGGTAGCGTTGGTTGGGCCCCCTCTGGCCCGGATAAAGGCGGCGACCCGTCGTGGAAGAGAGTCTACCAGTCCCGGAACACAACCACAGACACAGCAAGCCATGCCACCTCCACTGCACTCCATAACGATGCTGCTTTTACCAGTTGTGTTAGTGGCGACCTGACAGATCGTTCGATTACGTCACACTAATGTTCAATGGGATTACAAACTAGGGAACGTGGAGGCCAAATCATTGTCGTGAAGTCGGTAGCATGTTCCTCCAGCCACTGCCGTGTCACAAGGGCCGTATGTGTATGCGCATTATCTTGCTAGAAGATGCTGTCACCCGTGGGGTAAAAACAGTTCATGAAGAGGTGCAGGTGGTCCCCAAAGAGATCGATGTAAGAAATAGCACTCAAAGTGGATGTCACATGCCACAAGAAAACATCCCAGACCAATAGGAAGCCTCCACCTGCCTGAGTGGTCCCCACCTGACAAGTGGGGTCCATGACTTCGTGTGGCCTGGGCCAGACAGATACACAACCACCAGCCTGATACAGTTGAAACCGTGACTCGTCGGACCAGACAACCCTTCGCCAGTCCTCAGCAGTCCAATGTCGATGTTGGTTGGCCCAGGCTAGGTGTTGCCGATGATGTGCAGCTGTCAAAGAGGGCACCCGTCGTGGCCTCCTGCTCCCAAAGCCTGCAACTGCCAAGTTCGCCGAATTGTCGTCACGGACACAGTTGTGGGACGCCCCTGGTTGTACCGCATGGTGATTTGAACTGCCGTCGCCCTTCGGTCAGCAGTTGCAAGCCGGGTGACCTGGCGAACACCTCTGGCATCAATGAGGTGTGGGCGGCCTGTCCGATGTCCAATATGGGTTGTAACCCCTCGTTGGGTGTACTCTCGATAGACACCTTGCAACGGTTGTGCGGAAAAATTGCAGAGTGTTGGCTACATCTGATATTGAGGCACCCATCCGTTTGGCATCAACAATCATTACCAGTTCAAATGTGGATAGCTCTCGGCATGCTGCCATTTCTGCAGCTAGTATTTTGCTCACAATGATTGTGTGATATCAAGGAAGTCTGTGCACCTGCATTCCGAGAATGGAAGCAGCGGGATATGTCTCATTACGGACAGGGAACCTGATTGGAGGGGTGTGCTATGACTTTTGATGAGTGAGGGTATATGAATCGCCTTTATTAATGTTAATGATAAAAATAAAATATATACACTGAAGAGTCAAAACATCATGACCATCCCCACATTGGTGAATGAACTCGTCTGGGTCACGTGGAAGGCACATATTTAACTGCTGCTGGAGAAGATAAGGAATCGGTCTTGCACTCAATAATGCTGATCTAAGCGAATTTGATAGAGGGCAGATTGTAATGGCCCGAAGACTCGGAACGATTATCTCCCAAACTGCACGACTGGTAGATTGTTCACGATCTGCCGTTGTTAGAATTTTTGCAAAGTGGATAAATGACGGTGAAACCAGCAGTAGACGCCAAGGTGTTGGATGCCCACGCATCATGAAAGAAAAAGGACGTCGGAGACTGTCCCGCTTGTAAAGCAAGATCGGCGCCAGACAGTTCCAAGTGCAAGTGTTTCGGAGCACACAGTTCAGCAGACACTGTTGGATATGGGACTGTGCAGCAGACGTCCCACTCGTGTGTCTATTGACCAAGCGTCATTGTCAACTACGCCTACAGTGGGCCCGGAAACATCGAGACTGGAACATGGATAAGAGGAAGAGTTGCCTGGTCGGATCAACCACGATTTCTTATCACATCGATAGTCATGTCAGGGTTTGCAGACTTCCAGGCGAAGAGTTGTTCCCCTCCCCCCCTCCTTGAACAGCAGGTCACACACAGGCTGGTGGTGGCAGTATTATGCTTTGGGGGGCCTTCTCATGGGCAGCTCTGGGACCCGTAGTTGTGGTAGAACGGACCATGAAAGCTGCAGACTATCTGAACATCACTGTGGACCAGTTGCACCTTTACATGGCGTCTGTCTTTCCAACTGGAAATGGGATCTTCCAGCAGGACAACGCCCCATTTAACAAGGCTCGAATTGTGTTGGAGTGCTTCGAGGAGCAAAAGGATGAATTCCAATTAATGTCCTGGCCACATAACTCGCCAGATCTAAATCCGATAATGCATTTGGGATGTCATGGAGCGGCAGCTCAGAGCTCAAACATCACCATGTGGGAATATCTCGACTTTGCGTGATCGCTGCTTAGACATTTGGTACAATCTGTCTCCAGTCATCTACCAAGAACTTGTGGCATATGCTAAGGTGAGTTGCAGCTGTTTTGCATGCCAAAGGTGGTGCAACGCGTTATTGAGTAGGTGGTCATAATGCTTTGGCTGTTCAGTGTAAGTTCTGATGAAAGTAAACTTGTAGATAGAAGAAATTGCAAGAAGTGTAAGAATGGAAGAAATTGCATCTTGTAGATAGACAGACGGAAGATGGGTGAAATACAGATTGAATACAGAAGAAATGTTGAACAAGGCACATGTATTGTAGGAAGGAAGGTGGTACAGTTGGAAGACAGAAGAAATTTTGACAGAAGGTACAGTTAGGAGATAGAAATGTTGAACAGGGCACTGGAATGGATGTAGAAAGATGTAGATGTCTTGATGATGTAAAGATATGGTTCAAAATTGGGAATTTAAGAAATAATAAAATTTCTCTATAATATAGCATTTAGTTAGCTTAATTTACTCTATGGATGACAGGATATTTGTGCGATCAGTGATTGAAAATAAATCCATCAACAAATGTGAATACAAAAGTGGAATATTCTTTTGTTTTGTGATAACTAATAATTATACACTGTCATATCACTGAATTATGATCACCAGTCATGGGAGTAGCCACCCTTCGCTGCTAGGTGCCGTGGCATGGACACAAGATGTGCGCGGTATGTGTCCGATTTTATGGTAGTCCATTCCGCTTGAAGCACTGTCCACAGAGCTTTGAGAGTCATAGGTGGAGGGTCCAGCTGCCGTACATGGCGATCAAGGTGCTCCCACAGATGTTCGATTGGATTGATGTCCGGTGAATTAGCGGGCCAAGGGAGCACTCGAAAGTCAGTAGTGTTCCTCGAACCAATCCAGTAGGAGACGTGCCTCGTGGCAGGGTGCATTGTATTGCTGGAACACACCATATTGGGGGAACATCGTGAACATGTATGGGTGCACTTGGTCCGCTACGATTGACAGCTAGCCACAGGCATTCAAATTGCCCTCTAGACGAATCAGTGGACCTAACTGCTCCCAACAGAAGATCCCCCACACATACACACTACCCCCACCAGTCTCTTTCCGGTCCACAATCAACACCTCCTAGAAAGAAAGCCTGTGCACTGAAAATTCATACATTGCTACATGATCATAAGAAGTCATAATTTAGAGCTTATTATTGGTAGAAATACGATTAACAATGCCTTTTTATGATGTAACAATGTATGAATTTTCAGTGCATAGGGTTTCTTTTTAGGAGGTGTTGCCACAATAGCCTCCTGCAGTCTCTTTTCATGGGGTTCACGACGCGCTCGCCATCGCCAGTCAATCTTATGGAGCAAAAACCTTGACTCGTCGGAGAAGGCGACCTTAGCCCACTCGTCTGTGGTCCAATGGCGATGCTCACGTGCAAAGTCTAGGCGTCGTTGGCGATGACCCCTGGTCAACATGGGTGCAGCAACCATGCGTCGACTGTTCGGGCCCGTCCGTAGCAGGGTGGTTCAACAGTAATGTCGGATACACGTCTGTTGGCACCACTGTTGAATCTGGTCAGTTGATGGACTGTGGCTCTCCTGTCACCTTTTACGAGTCGTAGTAGGCGCTGCTCACCCCATTGGTCGATGGCTAGTGACCCTTTACAGTGATGGCGTTGGGACGCGATTTCTGTCCCTGCTGTCCACTCTTTGTATACCTTCACTGCAGCAGCCCGTGAACAGTTCACAAATCGCGCAGTTTCGGAGATGGTGCCACCCTTGCTGCAATAGCCTATTATCATCCCTTTTTGGATGTCCGCTAAATCCGGACATTTACCCATCTTGAGGCTCGTGCACCCGCTGTTTGATGCACCAGCTTTAAAGCTTTCTCAGGCTGTTATGCAAATTTTGAATGTGTAATCGTTGTTGGGGCGAACCATGCGTGTGCCTTGAAGGAGTGCTGCTCTTAATTTATTGATATGACAGTGTATATTGTTAAATTAAACATTAGACAATGTTTAAATCAAATAGCGTTGAGTAGTGTACTTTTTTTTTTTTTAAAAGAAAACTCCTTGCTGAAAGTAGATATTTTCTTCCGGTCCCGAGGCTGTCCACTTATGGAGGTTCGACTGCATAATATTTAAACAGGAATTTTTAAGGATTCTGCTAACGACTGGTGGGATGATGAAGACGAAGATCACACACTGAGTGCTGAAAATCCATTCAAATCCCATTCAAGAAAATTAAAAACTGTTTTATTAATTTTCGATTATGTTAAATGCCTGTTACTTTAAAATCATGTTAAATTTGTTATTTCTAAGATTGTTAAATTCATGTTATTTTTAAAAGAAGGGTTCATATATTATAAAATTTCACACGGAATTTCCGGTTTTATTTTTAAATTTGTCTGTTAAGATTAAAATAAGATAAGTTCAAGCAATTCTTTATAATTGTGTGATTAATTTAATAGGTCTATTTTTATCAATGGTTATAGATCATAAAATCCAAAAATGAACCAAACACTTTTGAATCCAAAGTTGAATCTCTTTATAAGCATAGAACGAGAATCAAGAGCAGTATTGCTTTAATGTTTAAGCATTGTACAATTTGGTATTTCAATGAAAAAGCCATAAAAATTAATGTGTAAATAAAATGAAAAAATTATGATGGAATTGGATAAATAAAAATAAATAAATAAAATAATAGAATATAAGAATACATTAATTAAATGATAAATAAATACAAAAAATAAAAAATAAATAAAGCGAATAATTAATTAATTAAATAAACTAGACTAAATTAATAAATAAAATAATATAAATACATAAATTAATAAAATAACATCTTTTAAAATAACAATTAAATTTAATCATTGCTCTGAAGACAAATGCGACAACGAAAATCTAACAATAAGAAATAAAATTCATCGTTTCAACAATGGTCTTGAGCAAGAGCCATACTCCCCTTTTTCTGTTAATCGAGCATTCCACTCAGGGCTCTAAATCTTGCAGTACAACTATACATGTATTGGTAAGCTTAAAGAGATTTATAACAATGCAAATGTATTTCATCAATGATTGTATAGTGTAAGGAGAGTGGTCACCACAGCTGTTTATGTAAAGTTTTCTGTTGTAATGGCAATGATGGCATATGCATGCTGGTACAGGTGATATTCATTTGTCATATTCCTATGATAGCATGCAATCTGATGCTAAGATGTACTTATGAATTTTTTTCTAAATTTTTATCAAGATAAATACGGAAGATCTCTGACGAGATGTTAAGCTATGCTATCTGGACTGACACTCACAAATCCCCAACACATGTTAATATCAGTAGGTGAAAGGTCTTGGGCTCACAGAGATCTCTCAAATACAACCCATAAACTTTTAAAGTAATTATATGCAGAAAACTGCTTCCAGCTCCAATTTGAGTTTTTTCGCTATCTTTTTTCGTGTTTCAAATCAAGTCTTGGATTCCTCAGTCCTCGTTCGCCCCCCCCCCGCAAAATATTCCATTTTTAAGTGGGGGAAGATAGTTTGATGTGCACCTTAACCTACGTTTAGTGACGACATTGATGCCAACAAGTTTCTGTGCATGCGGCACCACCTACTGGAAAAAAGTAGTGACCATTAGCCTCCTGTAACTGCCCCCTGTAATCAAAACAGGTTGATGTGTTTATTTACGTAACTACCAGAGGGGGGATGTCGTAAACAGAAAATAGTAACTGAGAACAGTGACCAACAAGGCCCACAGGGCCATGAGTTTAGGCATAGCCCCAAGTTATTCTTAGACTATGGTTATTGTGAGGCGCGAAGCACCGCAAATGGTAAAAGTTTGCTTACCCTCACTGGCTTAAAAAAAAAAAGAATATTTCGTTCACGCCTCAAGAAAGACCGAAGAGCCCTAAACTTAGTTCGAAAAAGTAAAAAAGCTAGTGAAAAACGTACATTCAGCTGGAGGCCATTATCTGCATAATTACCAAAAAAAGGGTACCAAACAAGCTTTCAAAATACCGGACAGGTGACAACACTGATCGTCAAGGAAATCGCGTGTTTTTGGCCAGTTTTAGAGAAAAAATTTCAGACATGCTGATTTGAAGCGAAGTGGATTTACCCCTGCATCCTTTAAAAATTTAAAAAAAGGGGGGGTTGATTAATTCAACGTTTGGATTACAATAAAAGGTTAATGTGAACTATCTGCACAATCGCAAACGCAAGTCCCACTCTCGGCCCTGCGGGCCTCGCTGGTCGCTGTTTTCCGTTACTCGAACGCCAATCCCACTCTCGGCCCTACGGGCCTCGCTGGTCACTGGTTTCCGTTACTCGAACGCCTTCGGCGTTCTGTCTACGACGTCCCCCTCCGGGGGCAAATAACTGATATATACCCCAACCTATTTGGTTACAGGGAGCAGTTGGTTTCCCCTCGGCCGGTTACAGGAATCGCGACAATTCAGTTTGCGGTTTCAGCCATCGCGCGATTGTGCAGATAGTTCACATTAACCCAATAAAACATTTTCCATACAAACAAGTGTTGAATATTGATTAAAGACGTCAACACAAGACCTAACTTTCGATGTAATAAACTTTGTTATTTTAAAACTCTTTTTAGGCTATTAAAATATAACTCTTTTTAAAACCCACCTGTATAACGGCAGATACGAAAATACGCTATGATTTGCGCTTCAACTTCATGGAAGATAATATTGTATGGAAGCTCGATTAACAATGGCTTTGATCGGATAATATTGCCAATAAAGGAATAAAATGAAAACAGGCGATGGCGCTGAAAGAGGCGGACAAATTTCTTATTTTCACAAGAGTTTATCTTCTCTAATGAACTCCTGTTTCAATTTGTGATATCTCCTCCAAGTCTCTACCTTCGTTCTTCAGCTCACATTTTCCTTCCTCTGTTCTTGCATCTGCCTTGCACGAGGACATAAGCTAATTTACGCCTCTGAACCTAGCTGATGAACTTCATTCCTTTTCGTTAATTTAATAAATCTTAATCTGTAACTGCTGCATTAAATTGTAACATCAGAAAATTATCAAGTATGACATTCATATTTTTTTTGATAAAATTTACCCAATCCTTATATGAAAGGAAAAGACAGGATAGAATCTGAGATAGAAGTTCTATCAGCGGAGGTGGTTTGGAAATTTGGAATTTAGAGTCCAGACGAGGAACGAATACAATATTCACCAAGGTTGTTAAAAAGAAGGTGGCCTCTATCGGCCGATTTCTCTCAAAAGCACTCGCATTGCCTTCTGGGATTGTGACGTCACCTGGCAGGCGATCCGTCCCTTTTAACATAACAAAGCTGAGATAGCTGGAGTTCCATGTGCTTTTGCTAATAATACTCGCAATTATTTATTATTTTTAGTCCAATATTATAATGTAGAGTGGATTTATTATATTTCCATGCATTTATTCTTCTCATGGCAATAGATACGAGCAAAATTTCATTAAATGAGCAAACTCGTAACGAGCAGGAGAATTCCTGAGCAGGAGATGTGCTCTTGATACGAGTGTTAAAACGCAAAAATCCAACAGATTGCACTACGAGAAAATCGAAAGTTAAGAGAAAATTTGGAATCTGAGAGAGAATTTTAGAAAATAAAATATACACAAGACTCTTCGCTTTCATCTTCACCTCCTTCACTCGTACCAAGTAATTAAAACTGTTCAGTGGCTTCAGATTCATTTGAAGACTCTGTAAACCACGTTGGGAAAAACGACGAGGTGGGATACGCTTTCACTCTCAAATTGTAACATGAGCAAAACGAAAGTGTATGTAGGCAAACACTCAAACAGAAAGCAAACGGGTATGTAGGCATTACTTTTTTTTTCTTCTTCCTATCATATTTTTACAATTATACATTTATCGGCAGATGTTTTAATGCTGTACTAGCACTTAATGCTAAATGACTGAATACTGTAACAGGTTGATCGTTGAATAATTGCTTTGACGAGGTGGCCTCGCTGTTGCAGTATTTGCTTTTGTATTTCAGTGCTAAATATATATAAATAGGCCTGTTATTTGCAATCTCTGAATTTTAAACACATATTATTCCAATAAATTATTTATATAAAACCTTAGCATGGTTTTTTTTTTCACTTATATTGGTGATAGATAATAGAAATAGGCTGGAAAATAAAGGTCCCCCCGCTATTCCCTATTGTTTTCTATGGCGTTCGTCTGCTCCAACCTTCCAGTTGACGTCACACGTCAGCAGCCAATGACCATCGATCACCCCGATAGAGGCCACCTTCTCTTTAACAACCTTGAATATTCACAACATTTCTAGGTCTCGGAATTAAAGGAGTTGGCCTTTGAAAATAGCTCACCAGATGGCAGCTACTGTTTAAGTGAAATCTTCATGCTCTGGCTTCAATAATGAAAAAAAAAGTATTACGATTAAGATGGCGGAGTTTGTTTTTGTAATTAAAGAACTTAAGCGCACGAAAATATGATAGCATCTCCTCGCTATTTTCCTTTGATAACTTAAATTAAAAGGGACCTAGTTGTGAAATGATTGTCTGTAAATATCCAGAACGCACTACGTATCACAGAAGATTGCCGAGTAATCCAACCTATAACATCTGGAATTCGTGGTTGTATCAACGTGAAATAGGTTGCCCACCTCCAATTGGACTGAAAGACAGACAACAAAAAGACGTTTACGCTTCTATTCGACCTATTTGCAGTTGGGATCAGTCTAAATCATCTCATCCAAATCATGGTGGAGTTTTTAATTTGGAATTTTCTCCCGATGGGTAAGCTTGGGGTTGGTAAGCCACAGGCGTTGGGTTCCCTTATTAGAATAGGCCTATGTGTGTGCTTCTACATAAACATTGAAGAATTTTATGTAAGTCTAATGTCTCTGTCTAAATTCTGTACCTTCTTGTTTGTTTGGTTTTTATAATAGACGTATTCTCATTGCTGCATGTGAAAGGAAAAGCATTCTCGTTTTTGATGCACTAAACGGTCGCCCAATAGACCATATTGATCATGCTCACAACGATTGTGTCAACTGTGTTCGGTAATACTTTTTAACTATATTTGTTATTATTTTTATTTAGTTATGTTAGATTAGTAGTATTGCATACCGTATTGCATTAATAAAAACAAAAACAAGCGATGGATTAAATGAAACAAATGTCACATTTTTGTTAAATTTTTAAAATAACAAAAGTTCATTTATTTTTTTCATTTTATTTTTTTAAGTGAATACAATAATACTTGAAAAATTGATTTACGATAGTCATGACTGATTTTATTAAATAAAGCACAGGAAAGCATTCACTATTAACTCTTAAAATTAACTTGAAAGTAATAAGACATTTCTGAGTCGAAGAGAACCAATTCCCCACAGTTTTAACATGCTGAAGATGATCCTGACAAATGCTTGATTTGCTCTTGTTTAAAGATAAACTGTGTTCAGGTGGAGCAGCAGTGCATTGTGGTCTTTGGTTGCAGAATTGTTTCTTTCCTTTATTACAAAGTTGTTTATGTAAATATATATTCAGGAAATTAGTGCTTTGAAATTTCCCAAAATGTTGCTATTGCATCAGCCCACTATATACGTCTTATCCTGAACTGTGAGTTTAATTTTTGGTGCAGTGCAGTTGACACATTATAATCAGTGGAAGCCATCAATAAGTGATGAGGAGTGAATACCTCTTTTCTTTATAGATGATGCTTTTTGAAGTCTTCATCTTATTTATAATTTATGCACTTGTTGAATTTCTTTGTGGTTTGAAGTGCTTGATTTATTTCTACAGATTCCTTCCTTCTGCTCTGTAGTTAAGAATAATGTTCCGACCTAAAAAATGCATTATAGGTGATGCAATAATCATTATGAATTTTAATCAATAATAATTTTAATTTTTCGTCATACAAAAAGCACCCATCTTGTAATTTTAGATACTGCAAAAAGGTTGCACGTGCCATGTTTGTGGTCGAATACTGCCATTGTGAGCACAGACATTGTGTTTACTCGACATATGAAGAAACTTAATACCCGTGCTTATAAAGTAAATAAGCCAGAAACTGTGGACAAGTTGATATGCTAACAAAGACACAGGAAACCACTGTTCTAGAATAAAATAATTTAATAACATTAACAAACAATAGCAATATAAAAGTTTTAGTATTGTACTGTTACATTGCTGTTGTTTGTTAATGTTATTAAATTTTGTTACGTATTGGCTATTTGGAGTGTTTATTTTGCACCAACAGGTAGCAACATCCAAGAACGTTCCTGGGTTCAATGTATAAAATCATAATTAAGAGAATTCTCTTTAAATTCAAAATAGGAGTTATTCAAAGTCAATAAAATTAGGGAGTTAATATATTTTTTTCAGTGATCCAGGAGATGCTCTCAAAAAATGGGGATACTTGAATACATCATAACATCTAGTCCATACCGTATAGACGCGCTTTGACCGGCATGCCGTATATTATCGAGGATGACCAGGGGGCCGTAAAACCCCGTTTTATACGGCATGCCGGAAAATTCGAGACAGAAAATTGAGTCTCCCCCTCACTAGTAGGCGCTTGTTGTTTCTTCAGTATGACAATGGCGGATGATTTAAATTCTGGGGCAATTACCAGTAACCCTTCTACTGATATAAATGACGACAACAGGACAGACTGGAACCCGTGAAATTAGTGATATTGATCGTTCACATGACGAATAACTTTTCCTGTTTTTATTTTCATTTTCTTATTTTGTTTGGTGGTATTTGGATTGCTTGCATATGTCGAGCGTGCTCTCATTGTATTTAGCATTGTTTTCTCATTTTCAGAATGTTCCTTCTGTTTGACTAAATTTGTAATATTTGTAAGCTGCATATCAACGCAGCTAATATTATATATGCCCATAAACATTTAATATAATCATCCTACGTTCGACCTAAACAAGAATAAACTTCGTAATTTAACGTTACTTTGCAACGCAGCACTTTGTTTATAAACACAATATAATTAATAATTATCGAAAAAATATTCACATTTTGCGGCCCTCTTCACTTTTTTCCAGCATGCCGGTTTAGGAACCAGAAAAAGGAGACAGGAAATTTGGTGAACCTCAGATTTTCCGGCATGCCGGTAAAAGCGCGTCTATACGGTATGCAGGCTCAGTCAGTGATTAACCACATCTATGAGGGGTCTGAAATACAGTCATGCCATCGTCCGAGATTTTCCTTCAAAAAGAACTCAATAAAGCATTATTAGATCAACCCAATATGCAATCAATATCAGAGTGCTAGGGAAACAATCGCACAATATGCATTCCTTATTCCACTTATCTTGCCTTACTTTATCATTGTTTTCATCATTACACAGGGTGTCTACAGGTCACGAAAGTCCCGTAAAAGTAGCGAAATTGGAAAATGGTCACGAAAAAGTAGCGAAATTGGAAAGTGGGTCACGAAAATTCCGAGTCACGGAATTAAAATTTGGTCATTTAAAAATCTGGTCACTCCAGTCCAGGAAAAATGCTTAAAAAGGTTTTTTTTTTTTGGTGTTAAAAATAATTAAATTAGGTCAGGAAATTTTTTTAAGAAGTCCTCCAAAAAGTCACTAAATTAACTTTCAGAAACTCTGTAGATACCCTGTTACATCGGTAAAGGGATAGGTTGACAAAGGCTGGAGGCCTATAAAAGCTTATGCATCAGGGTTATCATGCTCACAAGTGATTATTCATGCTTTATTAATCATCATACATCATAGGAACACAATTTCCATTGTTTCCATTAATTTCATTTCATCAGTTTCTGCTTACCATGGTTCCTTAACAAATCATGTTGTCAACCTCGGATCCACAACAGGGTCGTTTTCAGCAGCTACGTTAATGAAACGCCCACCTTTAACCACAAATTCATCATGTCCCTTCTCTTATAGTCAATTCCTAGATCGTCTCCAGAATATTTTTTTTTTATTATTCTCCTTATTTTTGGCCTACCACTCTCTTAAGAGTGAAGGCCTGTATGTTCGTTACAGAAACTCAAATTTTTTTTTTTTATGCTGAAATTGACTTTAAAATTCATGATTCGAAAAGGTATGTTGAAATTTTGAAAAAAAAAAAAATTTTTTTTCTTTTTCCATCTGTATGTATGTACGTATATGACCAATTTTGTGCAGCTAACTCCTCTGACACCTTTAGCGTATACATAACGAATAGAATCGTAAGTGTGATTACTTGCGTAGTTTAAGAGGGGCAAGATGTCACTGCGTGCGTTTTTGACCAGCGAGTCGCAGGTTTTTAATATTCGCTTACAAGGAAAAGATGAAACATTAACAGTAGTTTTAAAAATTAATTTTCAAACTAGTTTTTTTTTTTATTCTTACTGTTTCTTAAAGGTAAGCTCCACGGAAAAAATTCGAAAAGTTTATTTTTTTTTTTTGCATCCAGGGTAATATATCATTCAAAAGTTTTCATTTATCCTAATATTTTATTAAGAAAAACGCCTCAATAGATTGAACAATTCAAAAATTGGCCCTCTCGTCCCCTCAAGAGAACCAGTGGAAGTCATTTCTAGCTTAGTTTAGATTCTAGCCTGGTTTCGATTCTACATAACGCAAGAGTTTACTTGGCTTATTACTCTCAGAATGCCTTTAACTTGTTCTCTCTTTGGATGTGTGAATAAGAAATCCTGTTACGTCTTATACTTATGAGATAGTGAAGGGAAAAGCATTTACTCGTTTCAGGTGTGGCTAATGGAACGCATGGGCGAAAGCAGACGAGACGCTTCGAGGCAACAAAAAAAATCGGGCAGCTAAGAAAATGGTTTCTCTGCAACCGCATCATCTTTTCGCAACAAAGATGAGACAAAATAATGGGCTGATAAAAACTGTCACGGCAGTTTCCGTGCCCGCAGCTCAACAATGGCTCACTTGTTGACTGCCAACACAACATTCCCTCCTGTCGTACTTGAGCTACGGAGAATACCGCCGGGGCAGTCGACATTCACGCGTCGAACGCCGAGGGGCAACTGGCACTTCTGTCCACTGTTCGCGGTGAGATCCGGCGACCACTGGCGGATGAACAGTTCCCTATCCGCTGTAGGAGTCGGCGGTTCGGGCTGTTTCGGCTCTGTCAAGCAGTCCTGTTCGCTGAACTGGTTGTACTCGGCTTGTTCCAGCTCAAGAATCACCCGTTCTATTACCATGGGAAAATGAAATAGTATTTGTTAATTTGAATCAACTTTTTTAGGCCCCTTAATTACTAAAGAGTCAGGACAGAAATAAATCCAATTAAATACAGGATGCCCTATTCCAGCAATGCTTTTCGTAGATATGTCCCGGCGTACCCAATGGGCTGTAATTCAATTTCTGTGAAAGGAAAGCACGCAACCAGTGGAATTCTTTCGGCGCATGCACATTGCCAGCATTTGGCTTGAAGGCTGCCTGCCGTTGTCTTCTCCGCTAAAGCGCACTCATCAACAAGGACGTTCTTCCACATTGTTTCGCTGTGGCGCACTTGGCATTTCCGGAACTCGTAGCTCGTGGCTGTCACGTGCTTCCGGCTGGCAAGGCACACTGCTATCTCTGTATGTTTCGAACAGACGAGGCTTTAGCTGGTCAATTCCAACGCTCCTTGCCCATGGCCACTTCATAGTGCAAATCTCCCAACCTACGCAACACAATGCCTGACACCCATTTCTCACAGGCAGGTAGGCCTCCCCAGGTGCACATACTCTGCTTGTCCCTCTCGCAGGTAGTGGTATTTTGGCGTTGCTTGGCTTTGCTGTTTCTGCCGAACATGCTGGCTCATCTCCTGCGGACACATCAAATCCAGGCTCGTGCGCAATTCTCTTCCCAAGAAGAGCTTGGCCGGGGATTCCTCGGTAGCGGCGTGTGGTGCTCATAGGTATCGCTCCAGGAATGTATTTAAGTTCTTATTTAAATTTGACATTGAATAATGAACCCAAAGGGTTCGAAATACGTATATGTCAATTAAATAATTTTGTGGACAAGAGTTGTTTTTTGATTTATTATTCTTATTTAACATCGCTCGTGTCGTACCCATTGCTCTTAAAGCGTTTTTTACGGTCTGCACGTAGCGCTCCGCCTGTCCATTAGTGGCGGGGTGATAGGGCGCCGTGCATTTATGAAATTTCACACCACGCTTTCGCAAAAAAGTGGAGAATTCGGTAGAGGTGAATTGGGGACCATTGTCTGTAACGACGGTGGACAGCACTCCATACGCCGCGAAGATCTCATCCACGATTGCCGTTGTGGCTCCCGCAGTCGTCGTCGCTGTCACCTCCACCCATTTGCTGAAGGAGCATCTGTCCCGCAATGTGTCCTGCATAATCTAGATGGACTCTCTCCCAGGGCCCTTTTGGATATTCCCAATGGTGGAGCTGGTGCGTTCGAATGCGTCGCGCACTCAACAAACATTTTGGCAGTGTGTTCAATATCTGCATCAATGCCCGGCCAGTAGACAAACGGGCTAGGCTCTTCATCTTGCCCATCCCCAGATGTCTGGTATGTAAATCGTTCAGTATAGGCTGCCGCAGAGATGGGGGGGGATCACCACCTGGTACTCAAACATCAAGCATCCGGTGCAAATGGTGTAGTGATCCTCGGGCGATTTGTACCCGCCTCGGACTAGATCATGTCTGCTCTCTAGCTCCTGCACGATCCTCCCAATCTCAGAACTCTACTGGTGGCTTTTGCGATGATTTCCGACTTAACGGGAAGCTGGTCCATCTGGTGGACCGAGAACAGTTCGAAATTATCTTCCTCCTCTTCTTCCACTTTGTTGACGGCCAAGAGTCTCGAGCAGTAATCTGCGTTGGTGTGTTCCTTAGTTGGTCTGTACATGATTGAAAAATTAAAATTCGTCAAAAATTCGGCGTAATTTGCCATCCGGCTGATGCACAACGTTGGAAGCGTCTTGTGAGGATGGAATATTTGAGTGAGTGGCTTGTGGTCTGTAACCAACTCAAACTTTCTTGCATATAAATAGTTGAAGAAATTCTTGACGGCCCATACTATGGCAAGTGCTTCCTTGTCGATTTGTGGGTATTTTCGTTCAGTCTCTGACAGCGAACGGCTCGCGTACGCAATGGGTCTTTCGAGACCGTTAGTTGTCCGATGGGAGAGAACAGCTCCTAGGCCGTAACTGCTGGCATCAGTTGCAAGTATCAGTGGCAACGAGGGGTCATATTGTATGAGGACTTGTGGAGAGATCAGTGTCTTTTTAATGTCCTCATAGGCCATTTTGGCCTCTGGAGACCACTCGAACTTCTCCTGTGATAGCATTTTTCGCAATGGCTTGGCTTGGTGAGACAGGTTCGGTATGAAGGTGTTATAATAGGTGGCTTTTCCCAGAAACGGTTGTAGTTGTTCTGTATTTGCTGGCCTGGGTGCCTTCTGGATTGCCTCAATGTGTTCATTTGATTTGTGTAGGCCGTCCTTGTCAATGATGTGACCTAAACAAGTGAGTGCTGTGGATATGAAAACACATTTCTTTCTGTTTAAATGCAGGCCAAACGTCTTCAAACGTTCCATGGTCTCACGCAACACTCTGATTAAGTCGTTAAAATGGGGTGCAAAGATGATTATATCGTCGAAAAAATTGACCAAGTTAGATGCGCCTTGGAATATCTCTTCCATGCGTCATTGCCACAGTGCAGGAATATTGGCTGCTCCATACACGGTCCTAGTCGGTCTAACGAGCCCATGAGCTGGCAGCACCTCACGGAACTTGTCATCTATTGGTAGGTAAGTGTAGGTGTCTGTTATGTCCAGGTGGCTAAACCACGCTGCACCTTGCATCTTGTTAAATATGTCCGTAATTTTTGGTATCGGGTGTTCATCTACGATCATTTGTTTATTGACCGTAGGCTTATAATTCCCTGTGATCCAGAGCGCACCATTCTTCTTCACAACCACATGAGTTGGTGATGCCCACTCCGAGAAGTCTACCTCTTCATAGAACCCTTCTCGCAGCTTGAGATCAATTGATAGAAACTTCACGTTTCATATATTTATACAATCAGAATCGATTAAGAAGCGGCAGATTACCTTTAGCCAGCAAAGACTTTGTATCCAAATGCGAACAGCATCATGTGAACAGTTCATTTCTAAGCGTCTTGCTTTTTCTATAATCTTGTAGTTTTAAATTCATTGAAAATTAAAAAGAAATTCATTGAAACTCGAATCTGTTCCATCTCTAAAAGGGCCTAATTCTGGTGATCTTTACAACAACCGCGATAGTCAGACATTTGCTAACTGTCGAAGGAATGAAGTAGGCCTATCTGCTGTCATAAGGTACGTGCATGAGTAAATTTTTTAAAATAAGAGTACAAATACTGTTTTAAACGTAACAAACGATATGCAAATTACACTATTACCACTTTATAACAAGCTCATCACTTATAAATAGTGAAACAATAAAATATATGACAGAAATTGATCACGAAACGTGAAATTCCCATTTGCAGCCAGCAAAAAAGCGCCACGAAGTTCGTCGAAATCTACAGCAGCGCTGTTATCTCGCACGTCCATCGCTCGCCTGATTTTTAGCATTGCTTAATACGAGAGTAATCACACTTATTTATTCTATTCGCTATGGTGTATATCTTATGTCAATTGGATAAGCCTCTTCAGAGATATTAATTTTTGCTTGAAAATTAAAAAATGGCTGTAGCGTTCAAACCAGAGATCCAAACTTTATGAACTCGACATGTACGGACTCCTCTCATTACGGTGAATTTTTTTTGTGAATGACTTGTTTGGCTGTGATGAGCCGTTTTGGAGTTATTTATTATCCCCCTTCTTCTAAAACTATGCATTGACAAATAAAAACGTCATGTACAGCTTTCTTTTATTGAAAAATAAATTTTCTCTTTTGAATCCTTATCTTCAACTTGTGGTAGGCCTGTGCGAATGTTCCATTCCACTATACCAATTTACCATAAATCCTCTACTATAATGCGACTCCACTTTTTCGGCCCCAAAAAACAACAAAAAATGCTATCCTCTTGTATAATGCAATCCCCACTTTTGACTCCTTGCGAGAAATAAAATGTGCAAAAATATACAGAAAAATTCATATTTGGGACATTTGCCCCATTAAAACCATTGGAAGTTTATAGCCTTACATTGATAGGGAAAGCTTTCCCACTCACGCATAGACTTTATATCAATTTTCTTAATAAAAAAAACAACAAGTAATCTTTATTCAGTTTAATATTTTCACTGCATAAGCTTTCTGGTAGGCTTTGGTTCGAGGCAGTTTGGAAGTAGCGATCTTTGGGAGAAGTTGTTTTCGAGGCAGTTTGGAAGTTTATAGCCCTACATTGACAGGGAAAGTTTCTCACTCGCACATCGACAAAAAAACACAACAGTACATCGATCTTCTTAATAAAAAAACAAGTAATCTTTATTCAGTTTAACATTTTTCATAAATTGACTGCATAAGCTTTCTTCCAGGCTTTGGTTCAAGGCAGTTTGAAAGTAGGCCTATTTGGAAGTAGCAATCTTTAGGAGAAGTTATTTTCGATATTGTTAGATGTTGGCGACGAGAAATTCGAATAAAAAGTGAATTAATTTATTGAATATGAAATGAACAGTGTTTATGCTGTATAATTAATCTATAACGCACAGTAATTTCGTTGTGTAGTGTCCCCACCCCCACAGTAGATGATGGATCCACACCTACTCAATAATTGCAGCGTGTGGGTGTGGCGCTAAGGGTTCGGGACCAAACACATGAGATTGACTTTGAGACCGGTTTCCAATTCACTAGCATAACTTTATTATTCACTACAAAAAGTACAGCAATATTCTCACTTAACTATATGGTACTCAATATTAATCAGGGGCCCCTTCCTAAATTTACTTAGCATGTGTCATTACATACTGGCATGCATAAAACTTAGTGTAAGCTGTCACACACGTCATCACTGTGTGTGATCAGAAAATGCAACAGAGGGCCTGATTACGCATTCGGTTAGGAGGGTACTTTTACCTGCGGACGTCAGTCTGAGAGAACGGCTGTATCTCTCCAAAATTTCAAAACCTGAACATACGCTTCACGCGCACGCACCTCCTTTTTGCGGCTAATAGGGGGGAGGTACCATGACCCCTCTTGGCAGACACAAATACCTCTCTCCCAGCAGCCTACGGTGAGCAGCCAATCTCAACACAAAGCGCTCCGAGCGTTGCGCTGCTACGGAGCAGTGGCTAAGAGCAATTGGTGCTCGTTCGTTTATTCCTCAGCAGTACGTTACTCCCTCATGCATCGCCACACTAAGGCACGAACGTGTGTGCAAATGGTAAGCATTAACAAGTTTTCCATTTTGCAGCAACTTAAAATATTTTCACCAGGTACTACAAACTATGCACTGATCTGTACACAATAATCTGTCACTATGCACATTTGCTTCTCAATAACCGACGATGGGAGGCTCGTGCGCACCGCAGAAAATACTGTTCTCTCCCGATGCAAAACGTTACACATGCAGCGGTTTAATAGGGAAAAAGTCACTCACTCAATTTGATGTCATCATCACTTGCTCTAGCTCTATTTTTTCTGGAAACGATTCACCAGAACGTGCATATACTTATTCCTCGGGCTTGATTGCATCCTAGTTCAACTTAACTGATCGCAAAGGCATTCCATCTTTCCATTTTCCCCGGCGTTCCAAATCTTGAACTTGGCGCTCATCATTCCGAAAAACGTTTAAAAACATTTTACTGATTACTTAATAACCTTCTTACAAACTAACGCACAGTTAGTATCGATCTTACACGCTCCAACTTCAACAGCCAAGCATTCTACAGCGAAAACGGGTTCTCCCCGCGCCATGAACAACGATACGTCCCCTCGGCTCAGTTGGAATCGAAAAAAAAAAAACAATGGCAAAAGTCTTAATAATAAAAACAACCACCTCTTTTTAACAAACAAAACACAAGACGAACACATTACGAAACAATGCTGCATACAACGACAAAGACAATAGTTCATGCTAGAAAGTAATCACGCTTTTCATCAACCGTTATAACAGTCACTCGAAACGGACAGCAAACACTCTTCAAAACACACACGCGACGCACAAAAAGACCGATTTTCCCATTACAATAACCTTTTATTTCCATAATGAAGAATTATAATATTTACAACGTAGAAAGGCAGCTCGTTTGCAAACATAGCGATCGCATTCTACCCCCTTCACAAACGAAATTCCCTACTTACACCCCCCCCCCCCTCGCTGGACACATGTGACTACCATTTGACTGGAATGTCACAAATCTTTAACACACAGTAATTTCGTTGTGAATTTCATTAGGACAGTAGTTCGAAGCAGTTTGGAAGCAGAGACCATCAGTATTGATGGTCTGTATTTGGAAGTAGCGATCTTTGGGAGGAGTTATTTTTGTATTAGATGTTGGCGACGAGAAATTCGAATAGAAAGTGAATTAATTTATTGTATAATGAACTGGACACTGCACTGAATATGCAATGTAATTAATGTATAATACACGGTAAATTCGTGTGAATGTGATCAGCACAGAAATCAACTTCGACAAAAGCAGCTGCCTCCACTTCGTCGAGGCAGTTTGGAAGTTTATTGCCCTACATTGATAGGGAAAGCTTTCTCACTCGCACATCGACAAAAAAACACAACGGTACTTCAATTTTCTTAATAAATAACAAGTGATCTTTATTCAGTTTTAACATTTTTCATAAATTGACTGCATAAGCTTTCTTCCAGGCTTTGGTTCAAGGCAGTTTGGAAGTAGCGATCTTTGGGAGAAGTTATTTTCGATGTTGTTAGATGTTGGCGACCAGAAATTCAAATAAAAAGTGAATTAATTTATTGTATAATGAATTGGACACTGTATTTGCAATATAATTAATGTATATTATACTGTAATTTCATCAGGACAAAATCCCTTCCGGACAAAACCTCCTCCGACTGCAGTCGTCGTTGGAGGGCTGATATTTATCCTTCTGTATAATAAGACCCAGCAAATTTAGGTGCTTTTTTTATTACAAAAAAATTGCATTATAGTAGAGGATTTACGGTATTTTTTTTTTTTTTTGTAACAATCCACTCATCCAAAGTTCAACAAAAGCTCACACAAGAAAAATGCAAAAAATCCTGGAAGAGCATCTCCTGTATCAAGCTAACAAAAATGACAACAATGCTCATAATATCATTGTTACCACCAACAAAGAGAAAGATTATTACCAACAAGGTTGTTTTGGGATTAAATAAAGCAAAAGATGCTGTTTTTAGCAGACATGATTACGGTGTATGTACTGTAAAAAATGTTTCTTTTAATCTAAAAACATTAATCATGACACAGTGCTTCAGGCTGTAGATTTGAAATTAGCTCGCCATTTTTTTTTTTTTTAGTGTAATATACAGGGTGAATACAAAATCTGAACCCCCCTTTTATTTTTGAACCGAAGCAGATATGTCAATTTTGATGAATCCAATGAATAGGAAGTTGTAGGTGGCCTATCCCATGGTGCACTTTTCATCATCCCAAATATGCAAATTAGGACACATTCAAAACTTATCTCAAAAACCATAAGGGATAGAGAAAAAAAACCAATTGCAAACTTGTTCAGCATAAAAAAACAAACAAAACAAAAAAAAAATCATCCAAATCGGACCAACCAGTCACCCACAATCACGTGTTGAACTGTTTGTAGCTTACAAACGGTCACACTGCACGAGGAAAACTGAATGTTGATATTTCCACCATGTAAAGCATGCAAATCAAAAAATTAACATAAATTACTATACTCGCATTCACTTACATGCGGAAAAGCCAAATAAAAGGCATGTTTCAGCGCACAGAAGACAGAACAATTCCAGGATGGCAAGCTACACTGTTCCGTAAATGGTCAACATGATCTTCTGCTTCGGAGAGGCAAGGAGAAACCTACATGCTGCAGTTAGGGTGTATCGAGACAGATACCCTAACGAACGCCATCCATCTCGTCAAACAATGCGTCGCATTATTCAAAGATTCGAGGCTACAGGGAATGTTAATGCAGAACGAGGACGACCAAGGGCACAAGACGACAAGGATAAAACAACACTAGTTCTGGCTGCAGTTGCTGCAAATCCCCACACAAGCAGTAGGGCAATTGCTGCAGATGTTGGATGCCATCAGAGAAATGTTCTCAACATTCTACACGCACATCATTTTTACCCATACCATATTCATTGTCACCAGGAGTTATTGCCATTGGATTATGTTGCTAGGGCCGTCTTCTGCAACTGGTTACTTATCTGCCTGGATGACAATCCAAACTTCATCCATGAGGTGTTGTGGACAGATGAAGCCCAGTTCACCAGGGATGGAGTTATCAACAGGCACAACCATCATCAATGGGCAGACGAAATCCCACGATGTCTGCGAGAAGCAACTCATCAAGTGAACTGGAGAATCAATGTGTTGTGTGGATTGTACAATGACACTGTGGTTGGACCACATTTTTACAATGGAACACTGACTGCAGAACGCTACCGGGCTGAAATTCTCAACGTGGTAGTCACAGACTTCATTGGCCTCATATCAGCTCACGTGGTTTCAGCATTACGAGTTGGTCGTTCGCGAGCGTCTAAGTGAGATGTTTGGACAACAATGGATTGGCCGAGGAGGGCCAGTTTGTTGGCCACCCCGCTCCCCTGATTTTACACCACTTGACTTTTTATTGTGGGGATACCTGAAGGACAAGGTTTATGCTACGCAGGTCGCCTCACTGGAGGATCTGGTTCAACGAATCCAGGAAGCGTGCCGTGGAGTGACACCAGCCATGCTTGCCACAACTTCTATTCACTGGAGTCATCAAAATTATCTGCTTTGGTTCAAAAAATAAAAGGGGGGGGGGGTTTCAGACTTTTGTATTCACCCTGTATATTACAAAAAAAAAAAAAAAACAGAAGAAATTCATTCCAAGGAAGCTACCTTATTTGAAACTTTTATTGTAAAATAAGAGGAAGAGTGAAAATATTTTTTTGATTCTTCAAATTTTGACAGGTTCTTGTGTAAATGAACAATGAAGCATGTAGAATTAGATACATGCAAATTCTGATTGGCTGTCAGTGTAAATAAACAACAAAGCAGTAAGAATTCTGATTGGTTTTCACTGTTTACATAAACTGTGAATTTCCATGAATTTGTTTGGATCCAATGCATTGATCAGAATTGCAATTCACTGCATTAACAGCCTATTTATTGCATTTTTACTTCGCTGTAGAAATTTTCATTTCATTAGTTTCATTTCATTATCAACATGGGTGTGTCATAAAAGAGGAAATGCAACGAACTTTCATTAACTCAGAATTACAATTCTTGATGCTCTAGAGAAATCACAACTGAAGAAAAGAGATTTGGCCTAGGCATCTACCATTCCATAGTCAAGATTATAAAAAAAAGCTGATAAAATAAGACAACTACCTGTAGCAGGTGGTTCTTTGAGAAGTAACCAAATAATCCGAAAAAAAAACTAATTTCTTAATAATGGGGTTCGGCTGTATTTGAGGATAGCCAGCACTTTTGCAGCCAGTTTTTCCCTCACTGCCTTACCCTTAGGTCCAGGCCATGCAACTGCTTCCTTTTTAAGTCTATGATTTTTAGGACTCAGTTGTAAGCAACATTCCATCAGCATAAAATATCTCGTTTGCCATGTTCAGTTGTTCAGAGGGAGAAACTATCTGTTCGTGCAAGGTCTGGTGGCAGACTATCCGCTCGACAAATGCCTAATGTGTCGCTATGGACATAAACAAATATGTCAATGCATAGTTTGAAATAATCTGTTTGTGATAATTTCGTTTATTGGCTGTCGAGTCATGCTAAGTGCAGGAAACAATTTTGTAATAAAGAGCTAAAATATATCTTAAAATGTATTGTCTGGACCGAAAAAATTACGCTTTAAAGATTTTGCTATATGGACAGACTGGAGACTTGTCTGAAACTGTGGACAATAATAGAACAAAGAAGAAAGAGGTAACCACCATTCCACAACGATAGTTGTTTGCTATAAGGAGTTGAAAAAGCAATAAATCAATAAAATTTTGCTGGGAGCACAGAAAAATTACATTATAGAGATAATTGTTATATCGACGTTCACTGTACAGAAACTCTACTGTACTAATAAAATTTTGATCTGTTGTGATTCTTTATGCAATTGGAATATGAGCTATGTTCATACGGCATTTTTTGCTCAACCTAATCTCTCCAATAAAATGCAGAAGTTTACCGCACTCATTGTGAATCACCTTGTATTTAATGACATTCAAGCTGGTTTATTTTAACAATACTGATAGACCATGATAATAAATTTTGATTTTGTCAATGCAGTAAAATTCTTTAAATCTGGCACGTTTGGCTTGGCTTCCAAGTTTTACTTACAAAAAATTTTCAAAAGTTTTCTTTTCGCACATTCAAAATTTACAGAGAATCCCATGTTTTTTTCAAATTTCTCTCCATTTTTCATTGCCAAAGCCAGTGCAATTTCGAAGTTTCTAAAGTAAAGTGGTAAAAAACAATCAAAAGTGTATGGCTGCTTCAAAAAAGTCGCTCGTGATCGATCATGATAGACACAAACACTATCTCTATAAAGAAGTGCATTTATCATTTACTATGTTTAAAAAAATATCCCATTTATTTGAATGTTCCGCAAAAAATAAAATGGATTTTCACTTTTGGTGTTTGCGTTCTTCATCTGAATGGCTGATAGCCATTATGAAAGTTTGTTGCAGTGTTTTCTTTATCATGTGGATGTAAAATTAAAGTTGAAAAATGAAATAAAGTTCCAATAAATGAAGTTTTTGAGGAGGTAGCCTGAAAAGAGAGGAGAGACACTGTTATGTAAAATTTTTGAAGAGTTCTCTCTTCACAAATTTTGACCAATTATTTTTTCATCTCTGGACATTTATGATGAATGCAGGTATGTTTTACAATCGAAACTTCGCCTCGAATTCTCACAAAGATGGTGACAACCATTCACCTAAAAAGGAGGTACTGCAATTGCAATGTCGTTTCATTTATTGAATATTCCAAATTCTCCCATCTTGCCACCATTTATTGAACATTCATGAACAATTTTCACATTTATTAAACAATACACATTAGTACATATATACACAGGGAAAGGCGGCTGATGCCGGATTTGAGGAATTTTACTAAAATAATTTTAGAGAATTTTCTTAATTTAAAATAATTTTTTATTTCAGATTTTTGGATTCCAGAGTCTTTGCAACTTGTTCTGATGATACAACAGTTGCATTATGGGATGTGCGATACTTGAAACACAGAATCCGTTCCCTTCGTGGTCATTCAAATTGGGTGAAGAACATTGAATATGCTAGCAATTCTAGATTGCTTGTCACATCTGGATTTGATGGAAGCATTTACACATGGGACATAAATCGGTAAATTTTATAATTGATAAGTACTAATTTTATTCAATAGGGGAAATAATACTTGCAGGAGAAAGATGAAGAAATAAGCAGGGAAACTATTCGGCAGTTATTTGTTATATGAAAACCAACAGTTTTAATCAATGACAGAAAAAACATTAGATATTAAAAGTGCATCTTTAACAGTTCTATACAGTGAAGCAAAACTGAAATACACGGAAGAATTTTCTAAAATAAATCTACAATTGGGCAAGTCACAAACCAGACAATTTTATGAAAATGACGACTGGATAAATAATTAGGAAAAAGCTCCGAGGTTGTGGCTACTTCAGCATGAAAAACCAGGAGACACAAAATCCTCTTGACCACAAAAAATTGACATTCATTGGCACAGATGTACGTTTTAATAACAAATTGATCAACAGTTAGTTTTCAAAGATTTTCCAATCCAAACAAAATATATAAAGGTGAGTGTCCGATAAGAGAAAAGAGTGAAGTAATTTCTCTGATTGGTTACAGATAAAGTAAACAAATGATGAGCCAATCACAGAAAAGGAATCCGTTTGGTTACAACGAAGAAACAAGATCTGATACAACTAAACAGAACTGCCCAATCAGATAAGTTTATAGGACCTCTGTCTTGATTCATAAGGTCATCTGGGGAGTGTTTGAAAATCTCCCAGGATTACTAAAAATTAAGGCTTCTATAATCCTGCTTTCTATGGAGAATCGGGTTAATCCATACAAGTGATCCAAAAAAAGTTAAGTTGGTTGCTTGACCATTTTTAAATATTTTGATTTTTTTATATGTGATTACCCTATAATTGAGAAGTTCAAAACAGTTTTTAAAAACGTTTTACCTTGCACCGTTACTGAATGGCGGCCATTTATATTTGTAAGCGCACGACGGTTTTTCAATATGGAGACATTAGCGTTAATTTGAATATCTCTGCACTCGGTTAAGTTACAACATTGCAATTGACATGATTGTTTTTAGAAACGTCTCCTCTACAACATTGTTTATTACCCAAATACCCTAAATACCCTAAATTCAAAAGTAACCAGTCAAAATGGTCTCCAAAGTTTGGTATTGAAAATTTTAAAAATCCACTTTTTTAGACCCAAAAATAACAACCAAAGAGTGATTTATCAGAGTGTATTTTTTTCTCTAGTTAGATATCATACACTACTAGCCTTATATAGAGCAACAGCACTGACAAATGTTTACTTAATTTATTATAAATTTTTGAAATTTGAAAATCTTGATTTTTAGTAAAGTTTGGGGCTAGTTATCTGTGATGGAACCGAAAAGGAAAATTTGATTTTTGCACATTTTGTACGCCTATATGATAGCAATGTACTGTAAACATTTCAACATTGCTATTTGACTGTGAAAAAAGATAGGATTTTTTGAAAATGAGGAAATAATTCACATTACACTACAATTGATCTTATGGTTGTTGCCTGTTTAAATGGTTTATTGTTTCATTGTAATAAAATTTAGTTGTAACCTATATTTAGTTAACACTATCACCCTACATTTAGTTAGTATTATTTATTTTAATAATAAAATATTAAACAATATGAGCTTTTGCTTTAGTTCTATGTTAAAAAAATTGTCCATTTACATCTAGATTTATTCTCAATTAAGTAGCACATTATTACGAGGTGTGTTAATCAGTGTGTTTCCATTGTGAAGATTGGCGTTTCGTTTCAGGGTTAAAAAATGGAATCCAAGTCTCATCCATCGTCACAACTGATGAAATGAAAGCACCACTCATTGCTTTAATTCATCTAACAATTATCACACAAGAATTAGGCAACAGCCATATGATCAATTGTAGTGTAATGTGAATTATTTCCTCATTTTCAAAAATTCATATCTATGTTCACAGTCAAATATCAATGTTGAAATTTTTACAGTACTTTGCTATCGTGTAGGTGTACAAAATGTGCAAAAATCAAATTTTTCTATTCGGTCCCACCAGAGATATCTAGCCCCAAACTTTACAAAAAATTAAGATTTTCAAATTTCAAAAAGTTATAAAAAATTAAGTAAACATTTGTCAGTGCTGTTGCTCTAAATACGGCTAGTAGTGTATGATATCTAACTAGAGAAAAAAAAATACACTCTGATAAATCACTCCTTGGTTGTTATTTTTGGGTCTAAAAAGTGGATTTTTTAAATTTTCAATACCAAACTTTGGAGGCCATTTTGACTGGTTATTTTTGAATTTAGGGTATTTTGGGTAATAAACAATGTTGTAGAGGAGACGTTTCTAAAAACAATCATGTCAATTGCAATGTTGTAACTTAACCGAGTGCAGAGATATTCAAATTAACGCTAATGTCTCCAAATTGAAAAACCGTCGTGTGCTTACAAATATAAATGGCCGCCATTCAGTAACGGTGCAAGGTAAAACTTTTTTAAAACTTCTCAATTATAGGGTAATCACATATAAAAAAAATCAAAATATATAAAAATGGTCAAGCGACCCTCATTGGATCACTTCATATGGATTGATTTAATTTTGAAGTTGCCTTTCAAGATGTGTTGTCCATGTTCTTGAATCTGGTTTCCATTCTTCTTTGAGATTGTTCTACATATTTGAATTGGCAAATCCCACATTTAAGATCATAATCCTTCATCTGTGCAGGGATGGGATCTTGTCTTTAGTCGATCTTAACAACTGCTTGATGATATGGTTGCTTCTGTGGGCTTCTTTCAAGGCTTTAAGGTGTGATGGCTCCACCCTCCAGGTAGAGTGCATGAGCACATATTTAAACAACTGGAGAGTGGGGCGATCAAGGGTTCGGGACCAGTAAATAATGACTACAAGGAATTAGGTTTGCGAGTTAAAATCACTTCCAGCTTTATTCTTTCTACACGTAATTATGACATACATTAATTTTTCCTAACCAAAATACCATACAATAGGTCCGCGAGGCCCCCGGGGACATAAACGGAATAACTAACTGACGGGATTATTCACCCCACCTTTGGACAACGCGGAATGAGACAGTATGCCTTCAAACCCCAGTAGCAACTAAGTCATAAGAACAAAAGGGGGGGGGGGTTATTGCCCCAGTCAGCGTTAACAGGTTTCCATATCCTGCGTTTGCTTCCCAGGAACAAGTATTCCGAACTTTTCTCGCGCAAGTTCGCGCGGCGGGAGCAAACCTTGGAACCTAACATCCACTGGCGAGCTTCGATAGCATCATCACAGCATTATCTCTCGCAACACGTGACCGTAATTCCCATGGTGTGTCAGCCGGTGCTTACGTTTCGAGCTCCTCCTTTCGCTACTGTTCAGTGGCTATCTGCTCAGTCCAGTACATTTTGCAACCATATGTTATGAATTAATTCTAATTAGCTAGTTTTAACGAATACCAGACTAATATTAACATAGAAGGTCTTTATAATTAAAGTTCCATTTTGACATGGCCATAAAAAAAAAAAAACTACTGGACCAAAAGCTATAATACTTGGTAATATTATACAAGAGGGCATGGGAAGTTCACACCCACCAAAAAAAAAAAATTAGTTCAAAAGGTCACCACCAGCATGGAATGGCGCCTTATGCAATATTCGTATACGAAATTAGACACGAAGACACAGCTTAACAATGTGGTTTATGCACATGCGCTTTACAAGTCATTTGGTTTTCAGAAATAAGAAAGGGAGCCTCATTGTCAGTACGCCTCATTTGTTACTAGTCGACAATGGCTGTTACCATGCAAGACCGTGCGTTCCTGGTTAAATGTTATTATGAATGCAATAGCAATATACGACAGGCTTTGCAACATTTTCATACCGTTCGACGAATACATGTATGTCAGGGGCCCAACATTTTCATACCGTTCGACGAATACATGTATGTCGGGGGCCAATGACACCGCAGAGTTTGAAGAAGATGATGACAAAGTTTGAAGCCACAGGTTTGTTATCGGTAGCACCTGGCCGAGGAAGGGCAACCGTGGAGGCTGTTTCAGTAGCTGTATAGGAAGCAAAAATGGAAACCTCACAAGGGGCGTGCAGCGTAAGTGCTGTTGCACGTTGAATGGACTTACCACTGAGTACGGTGTACAAGATCGTACGTAAAGTGCTGTGGTACTACTACCTATACAAAATCCACCTGGTCCAACAACTCGAACCTAACGATCTTTCTCGTAGAGAAACTTTCGCATTGGAATTCCTTGAACGAATTTTTACCTGAATGGGGATTCAACACCCATAACTGCAGGATTTGGGCCACCAGTCCCCCTCATGTTCTCCACCAAACTCCATTGCATTCTCCTAAAGTTACTGTGTTGTGTGGTATGACAGCAAATGTCATAATTGGACCGTATTTTTTTGAAGAGCAGTCGAGAGATGGACTCGTGACATGCACTGTGACTGCTGCTCGCATCGACGCTAAGAAGTTTTGTGATACCAGAACTTCAGCAACGTGGCATTTTAGACACAGCGATTTTTATGCAGGATGGGGCTCCACCTCATATTGGTACATGTGTCAAACAGTTACTTCAGCAACATTTCACAGATGAACAGATTATAGGCTGAAACTTCCCCCTTTCTTGGCCACCCCGGTCACCAGATATCATCCCTGTGACTTCTGGCTCTGGGGTTACCTCAGAGCCACTGTTTATGGTGATAACTTCAGGAATTTGGCGGAACTGAAAGATGAGATACGCCGACAGGTGCGTAACATTCCTCCTGATATGCTACGAACTACAGTTGAGAACGCAGTAATCCGGTGTAACCTGCTTTCAGTAAATGGTGGAGGCTACATTCAACATTTTAATTTTAGTAACGATTAAAGATTTGTTAACCTGTGTCTTCGTGTCTAATTTCGTATACGAATATTGCATAGAGCGTCATTCCATGCTGGTGGTGACCTTTTGAACTAAAATTTTTTTTTGGTGGGTATGAACTTCCCATGCCCTCTTGTATAATATTACCAAGTATTATAGCTTTTGGTCCAGTAGTTTGTTTTTTTTATGGCCATGTCAAAATGGAACTTTAATTATAAAGACCTTGTATTACAAAATCCTACAGAGCAATTACAAATCTTTATCGGTTTATCTTTACTTTTCTTTAACATTTCACAAAGTCAACATGGAGGTGCTTAGGATGTTTTAGTTCACGTGATCCTTGGCGGGAGGCTCTGAGGTCACAGCTAAATATTTCCTTTAAAAAGTTTGCTCAATCCGTGGCTTCCATCTCTGGTAAACAAATTGACAAAGACATGACTCACCCGAGATCTTGATGCTCATTAGGTTGTTCTTTCTCACTTGGTTTGGCTGTATAATCCCTTGTTGTCGTTTACTCATCGCTCTTATGTCAGTACGCTCACATTTTCGAATACTCCGGCGCCGTTGCGTCACCTACTCACATAGTTTACGGGCGCTCTATCGCTCTCACACTTAAACAAAACAACTTCTTTAATGTATGCTTCAACAAAAAAAACAAACATAAGTGTACCAGCTGTACAAAAAGAAAATACATTTTAACTCGAATTAAACAGCACACCTATTCCAGCTCGGACTTCTGATCATGGAGTTCGTAACATGTCTGCCTTTTATTCTCGTTGCACATGCCCACTCCGATCAGAAGCAGACTCTGGGATGCCCAAAACAATGAGCCAAACAAAGAAATAACTTACAGCAACCAAAAACATTCATACACGCTAACAATCGCAGCCACCAACAGAGCGCACACACGAAACTTTCACACTCCAAACAATTCAACGATCAAAAATAACACTACAATAATACTGATAGATGCAAAATCACAAAATAAATAAATCCTCAAACAATCTTAACTAACAAATTATAAAATCACAAGGATTTCCATTTACTAGCCTAGTCATTTTGTTCCACATCTGATACAATATAACAAAAGACAATCGCTCTTAACACCCTTCCCTGCATAACTGTAACACACATAACATAAAACCCTCAAAAATCAAGTAAACTCTCTTAATTTCCTTAAATACACCCCCTCTGACGGACACACGTTACTTCCAGCTAACCTGGAACGTCACAAAGGAGTTGTCTATTATATGAAACTTATGAATCATTTCTTGTTGTTCAAGTTCTTCTGGAGGGTTGTCACTTCATTAAATTAGTTTCCATCTGTGTTTACTGATAGGTTTGTTAATGCACTTATCATTGAAACCATTTGCAGCTTGTCTGATGAAGCTGAATTCCTTCTCCTTTGTTTTGGAGAGGGACTTTAAGAGGTCAGTGAATAAGATGGTTATAGGCTGCCATTTATGGATTAATCCATAGAAGTTTGGTGGATGACAACAGGAATGTAGTTCTTATTTCTATAAATCTCGTAATTAAGTTTAGTCCACCCTCTGATGTTACGCAGATTCAAGAACTGTAATGATTGGCCAATTCACTCTTTTCTTTGATTGGCCATTCACTTGTATGCATACAGGGTGAGGCATTTATCTTGAGACAACTGAATATCTCGGAAACTAAGCATTGTACGAAAAAATGTCTGAAATCAAAAGTGAATTATTTCACGAGGGAAATTCATTATTTAAAAAATTACCCCCCCCCCCCACTTTATAAAGTTTTGAACCCAATTTTATAATGTCAAAGAGATAGAGAGTAGGTCTTGCAGACATCCCTATTTACTTTTTAATGGTCTTTAAGAATCCGAAGTCAGAATTTGAAAAATCCAATATTATTCAATACACACGCATAGACTCTGTCTCCATAGGACTGCTGCCCCCAAAAGTTTACTTGTGCACTAAAAAATTTTGAATTTTTGAAATTCTGACTTCGGATTCTCAAAGTCCATCAAAAAATAGAATTCTTCGATAAAATTGGGTTCAAAACTTTAAAAGTTCCACACTTTCAGGGCCTCTATCTCCTAAATGGTTGGATCAATTGAAAAAACACCAAGAATAAAACATTTCTCGAATATTGTGTGCAATCTGTATATACCATTAAAAATAGTGGTTCATATTTAAGATTTCAAAGTTACCCCTCCCCCCCCCCCCCCAAGGGGGGGGGGGTAATTTTTTAACTAATGAATTTCCCCCGCAAAATAATTCACTTTTGATTTTGGACGTTTTTTCGTACAATGCTTAGTTTCCGAGATATTCAGTTGTCTCAAAATAAATGCCTCGCCTTGTATATTTTGCTCGAATTGGAAAATTTTTGCATACTAACCGATGATCACCTTGTGATCGAAATGTACATACATCTGTGCCAATACCGTAAATGTTAACTTTTTATGGTTAAGTGGATTTTGAACCACTGGATGTTTGACACTCGTTATTATATTGAATTTTCATAAAACTAAACTGATTTTATAAGTTTTTTTGAATTACATTTTATAATAAATTGATATTGATATAAGTATTTTTTAATTTGTTTAATGGAAAGAAATTTCACAATTTAAAAAACCTTGAAATTGATTTATAAAATTTCATTGAAGATATTTTTTATGCTTTATGAAATCATAAGTAAAGGTTATCATTGGCAAAGTAAAATGTCAAAAACCACTTATCTTTCCTTGCACATGCATTTTCTTACAGTTTTGGAGCTGGTAGTGGCCATTTTAATCATGGTTAATTGGGCTTTTTGTTTTTTGTGTTTAATTTAATGATGAAAGAAATTGAACTTTGCATTGGTTTAAAGAAACTGACTGTAACTTGACTTCAATGTAATACAGGGGGTTTTTGGGATCTATAGAAACAAGTTATAGAGGACCAGAAAAGATGGGAAAACCCTATTTGCCACCATCGAGTGTGTTCAATCTGGTAGCCATGCATGCAGTTTCTACTGCAAGAGGCTGGAATGCAGAACACCAAGATCAATTCATAACGATTCCTGTTGACATGCTTTCCAAATATCCTCCACCGTTCACGGTCGTCTCTTTCCGATGGCCCGTTTAAGTAGACCAAATCCACAAAAATTCATAGACGATGTGTCCAGCGACTTGACGAGTATCTCCCTGAAAGGAATGGAGCAGATTCCGGTATCCTCTTGCATGCGTTCCAGGAACACGTGAGTTGATGCGGCTGTGTGACTGGTCTTGGTGCAGCCCTGCCTTATTTACTTCTGTACTCTACAAACAGGAATGTCATGGGTAAACATGGGGGTTAGAACATTAGTCTGATAGCAAATGGCGTTGACCTTATACTCAACTCTGCATGAGTTAACTTGCCATTGTGTCTGTATCCCACCGCAATCATGAAACCTTTTAAAAATGTTTCCTTGCATTCATGGTACCATTTCTGAAGTCCTTATAACTCCTTGAGCAGTAAAAAATGATTCTTGTTGCAATCACTTAAATAAACGTATGTATCATCTAGTTTGACCACGTATTTCCACTTTTCATCCGCCAGGTATTGTTCATACAGTTGGTCCTGCGAGACCAAGTAACCCCCACCCATCTACTCCAACTATTTTTTTCCCCTCCAGAATCCACTTCTTCATCTATCTCTTCTACATCTTCTCACACGTTTCATGGATCCGTCGCTCTTGAACATGGTGCGGTAACAACTTATGAACATGGCTCTTGTGTCGCTTCTCCAGTTGTAAATTACGGTTGATAATTGTATTTACCGTGTACACAAATGTACCTACCTTCTGTGTATTGACCCGTTGTGTTGGAGGGTTACTTCTGGTTACGAGAACCCAACTTTCCGAACGACGTATGGTTCATGGATGGTCTCAGATTGGCGTGCTTTTACCCTCGGGAATGGTGCTGCTTGTAGTTCTGCCAGTGTTATTTAGTACACTTGAGATCCCTTTCCTGGAAATTACAAAGCCTGTTCTTGCATGCTTTCACAATTTCGCAATAGCTGAATTTGACATCGGAAAGGGCTGTTATGTAGCCCTCCGAATACCAGTCAATTTTCGCTTGGTGACATAACTCAATGTTTTTTCCTCTTGCTGTTAGAATATTTTATTTTAATACCTGCCCTAACAATAACCAGTGTTAAAGCAGCCGATCAATAAACAATGAAAGGTTACCTGAAAAGGCTACAATCCTTTGATTTTGTAATTCATTTGGTTTTCCTTGTAGCGGCAGCCCTCGTAACTAGAGTTCTAGCTCATAGAGAGCCACACCAACCAAAACATTGTTCAGGAAGACCACGTGTGACAAGCTCTCGTGATGATAGACGGATACTGAGAATGGCTTCCTCCCAGAAAATGTCCATATGTAACATCACTGTTACTTCACATTTGCATATATCAAAGAATACAGTTCACAGATTTATTAAAGAAGCTGGTTACCTTATTCACAATAAAATGAGACGTAAACTGCCACTCGCAAAGCTTCATCAAAACAAGAGGTCGCAGTGGGCTCGTCAGCACATGTCAGTGGTGATAAACGGCTGAGTGTGCTGTTCAGTGATGAAAAGAAATGGAATCTGGATGGTCCTGATGGATATGCAAGCTACTGGCATGATTTAAGGAAAGAGCCCCGAACATTTTTTAGCAGACAACAAGGTGGTGGATCAGTGATGATATGGGCGGCCTTTTCATATAATGGTCAAGCGTCCTTAGCATTTTTAGATGGGCGACAAAACTCAGAAAAGTGTATAGAGACATTACAAAGTCTTTTGATTCCGTTCGGTGAAATTTTGGGAGGAAAGAATTGGATTTTTCAGCACGATAATGCATCCATCCATACATCCAATGCTACAAAACACTATCTAAACAGAAAAAATGTATCTGTTCTTGACTGGCCACCAATGAGTCCTGACCTGAACCACATTGAGAACATTTGGGGCAGTTTATCTCGGGAAGTTTATGCCAATGGACATCAATATTCATCAATCAATGAACTCAAGACATCAATCAAGTATGCTTGGTACAATTTAGATCCTAAAACGTTACAAACTTTGATTCTTTCTATGGAAAATCGTGTATATGGCATCATACGAAACAACGGAAAATCGATATGCTTTTGAGAACAAAGTGTTTTCTTGTAAATTTGAGATTCCCATGCATTCTATATACCGTAAATATTCCACTATAATGCGAAAAATTTTGACCTGAAAAACCACCTAAATTTGTGGGATCGCATTATACAAGAGGGAAAAATTAGCGCTACAACAGCTGGAGAGGGGGGGGGGTCTGACGAACTTCAAACGAAAATAGTGTATAACATTGAATATATTGGTATATTATAGTGCATTATACAATTTATATGGTACATTAATCCGCTTTTTATCTCAATTTCCCGTCCATTTTTACGTCGCCAAAAGCTAACGCGGGCGGGGATAACTTCGATCTGATGAATTTCAAACGAAAACTATCATAAAATATTTAATATATTGGTACATTACAGTACTTATGTATGATATCATACAATTTAAACAATATACATTGCATTAATTTGCTTTTTTTCTCAATTTCCCATCCACTTTTCCATCACCAAAAGTTAACTTGGAGGACGAGGAGGTGATTTCAAACGAACTTCGATTTGATGAATTTCAAACGAAAACTAGCAAATAATATTTAATATACTGGAATATTACAGTATATTATGTAGTACATAGGATATATAGCACATTAATTCCCTTTTTTTCTCAATTTTTCATCCCCAAAAGCTAATGCAAAAGTTAATTCTCAAAAACAAGATGGCGGCCATTGGTGGAAAAACCACTGTGATCACATTTTATTTATATTATTATTCTTTCATCCATACCTGGTATTATAACAATAATTCTTTTTGCTGCCATGTATTGATAATAATTGAACAATATAGGCATGACCTTAAACAAATTTGTAACAATAAAGGTGAAAAGTGAAATAAATTTTCGTTCAGTAAAATTTTTAACAGCCACTATGTTCTGTCTCCTGAAATGGTCTAAAAACGTTTTCTAAAGTTCAAACGAATGTATATTACAGTTCTTAATGCATTTATACATAATGTGTACTTTAATAATTTCAAAAAATGAACATACAATAAAAGTACACGTAATCTATATAACTGAATCGTATTTGTCTTCTTAAAAATTAAATAATCTTTTATTATTTAATTATAAACTTTTTTTATTATAAACTTATAATAAACCACCATCTATACTGTATTAAGGAACTTTTTGAAGAATCGGGCAATAATGAATCAGATTTTGAAGATTTTAATTGTATACATCCAGGTTATTCATTTTTCAAATTGTAAAAATAGAGATTTTTTTCTGTACATTCTTGTATATTTTATTTCTCCTAAGTTAGCGACGAATCAAAAAATGGGGATCGCATTATACAAGAGGGTAAAATTTTTACTGTTTTTTTGGCCTCTGAAAATGGGATCGCATTGTACAAGAGATCGCATTATAGTAGAATACTTACGGTATTTTTGGAACAGTGCTCTTTTCATTTATTTCCTATAACAATATGCTAATGTAAGTTTATTGTCATTTCTATTTTGGTTAAATACAAGTTGTATGTGTTTAATAATAAACCTATTTGAACTCAGTCGTATTTCTTTTTGTTCCTTTGATCCATGCATTGTATTGATGTCTATAAACTTATGGTACGGACTGTAGTATACAAAATTTTGTATAAAATTAATATTTTCCCTCTGAAACTTTATCATTTCAAGTTTTGGTGCTTGTGATCTTCTTTAGGTTCAAAATTAATTCTTATCTCACAAGAAAATTGTCTATTGATTATTAATTTTTGATAAATGATCTAATAAATTTATGTACCGTATTTTTTCGAATATAGGCCACAGCTCTAAACCCCAAAAAAATTGAAAATTTTAGTAGTGTGACCAAAAGTGAGTGCGGACTAAAAAAAACTTTCTGAATTTAAAAAAGCATTGTCGGTTATTTTGGATAGAACAAAAAAAAAAAAAATCTAGTTCGTTTTAGTGTCCCATGGTACACTGAAAGACCAATTTATTACAGACCCTTCTTACAGAAAATGGATTAACCTTCCAGTGACACCCAAACAATGGAACAGGCCGAAGCGGTGTATAAAAGGGATGCATTGGATAACAGGCTGCAGTGAGCAGCAGAAGTGGACTGAATATGGGTAAATCCAAGGATTTGATTGACTTTGAACGAGGCATGGTCGTTGGAGCTCGACGGGCGCAGTTAGCATTTTGCAAACCGCGAACCTCCTCGAGTTTTCCCGTGCAAGTGTCAAGGGTATTCTGTGAATGGCAGTTATGCCAAAAAACAACCTAACCTAACCTCTAACCTCCAACAAACACAACTCCGGATGAAACAGGGCCGTGGATGAACGAGGCCAACGGCGACTGGCACGAATCATCCACAGCAACAGGATGGGAACAGCCCAACAAATTGCAGCACAGTTCAATGAGGGAGTATCCCAACCCATTTTGGAGCACACGGTGCGGCGCACCTTGCACTGAGCTGGGTTTAACAACCGGAGGCCATTATGGGTATCGTCACTGTCACCACAAAATAGGAGAGCATGCCTGCTGTGGGCACACAGGCATCGCCACTGGACATAGGATGAGTGGAAAAAGGTCGCCTGGTCCGACGAATCACGGTTCCTACTTCATCATGCGGATGGCAGACTGCGCATCTAGCACAGAGAGCACGAGGCCATGGACCCATCCTGTCAGCAGACAGCCGTACAGGCGGGTGGAGGAGGAGTGCTGGTCTGGGGTGTCTTCTTTTGAGACACACTGGATCCTCTGATATCTGTAGACACATCCCTGAATGCGACATACTGCCTGAACATTGTTGCCTATCAGGTGCACCCGTTAATGATGACTGTGTTCCCTGGTGTTGACGGACAGTTTCAGCAGGACAATGCTCCCTGTCACCGTGCTCGAATGGTCTTGGACTGGTTCGAGGAACATGACGCGGACTTCCACCTGCTTCAGTGGCCAGCTCGGTCGCCTGATCTTAACCCGATCGAGCATTTATGGGATGAAATGGAGAGAACCATCTGATGCCTTCCCACACTACCGTCCAACCTGCACCAATTACGGGACACTGTGATGTCAGCCTGGTCTGCTATTCCTCCGCAATTGTTTCAACACCTTGTTGAATCCATGCCAGTCCGTATTCAGGCAGTTCTCGCCGCTAAAGGAGGCTCAACTCGCTATTAGCAGGGTGTCTCTAATAAATTGGTCGTTCAGTGTATATTACATAGTAACTTAGATAGAAATCTTATTATTTATATAACTATCTAAATTATTTTTATATACTTAATGAAACTTTTTTAAATTTATTAATAAACTGTGTAAATAACACTATTCAACACATATTTTGTAACTAAGACCACACATAGTGTTCTTAGTGGTAATTTGTATGCAGAAACTGAATCTGCTTTTAGATTTATTCTATCATGTCACATTTCCAAGTTATGCACTTCGAGACTTCTATGTTAAAGTAATGGGTGTGAAGAGTAGCATCTGTAATATTAAATTATCCATATTTCATACCTGCCAACTTGTACGATTTTTCCATACAATGTACGATTTTCAGTGTATTGCCAATTTTTTCAATTTTTCTATGGATAGCTTTGAAATCATACGAATTTTGACAGCATTAGGCGATAAATTAGAAAGAGACTTAAAAATGCATAACGGAAACAATATTTTAATGTAAAGACGAGAGGAAATGCTCATAACAGGGCACGTTTCTGTGTTTTTGACAACGATATAAAATGAGTAGATCGCTCGTGAGTAAAACACTAGATCCAGATTATCTAGAACCTTACTCGTGAGCTGCTTACAGCACCACCACCGCATCCCCATTTGAAACCGTGGCGGCCATTGCTGTGGTTGGCAAAAAATGCTACTTTCATCCATGATTACTTTTGCGTAGAGAAACACAGTAAAGCTCAATGCCGGTTTCTTGTTCTGCTTTAAATGATAGTAGTAGATATATTAAGGGTTCATCATTGACTTTTCACAGGTGTGTTTTTATTTTTCTGCGTCTTAGAATGTTTTCTCATGTAAAAATCCTGGTTATTGTGGTTGGTTGATACGTAAAAGATGTTTGGTAAACCTTTAAAGTAACATCCCCAAGATGGCGACGGCCGCGAGTGACAGGAATAGATGAAGAGTTTATGAAATAATATATTTAACAACTTTGCCCATTTATTACTGATAGTAATTTATGAAGTATTAATGTTTATATATCCAACCATGTTGCCGTCGTTTCAGTGATACAGAATGATTGTTTATACGAATTTATTCATGTATATAAGGCGAAAATTTTTGACATTAAAAAGCACCTAAATTTGGGGGAGGTCACATAGACTGCAAGTACAATGTTGGGGGGGGGACTTCTCAGCTGGCAACCATATTTGCCAACCATAGTAGTAATGGCCCCCACAGTAAAAATAGAGATTATTCCACTTTTCGCCGCTATCAAATTGTCCAAAAGACGGTGGCTACATAAGCGATCTACTAATTTTCGGATTTTGACCGATTTGTGACGGAAATCAACTGCAACGAACTTCTTTCGTAAACTTGCGCGATTTACTCGTGTTTAAACAAAGTAGGGCAATTGCACTTTTCAAAGTTCTGTTTTATGTTAAACTCATCTTCTTAGTTATTATGTTAACTTAGTTATTGCAATCGCCATACATTCATCATTACCATTTTTTTGTGCAAAAATTTGTTATTTCGCTCTTTGTCGATAAATTAATTTTTGCAACAGGTGTTGCCTGTTTTTTATTGCATATTTCGTTATGATGGGTTAATTAATGCCTTCTTTTTGCGTCAGTTATAGCTTTCTCCTCCGCCTGTCATGAGAAAAGTTTTCTCTGTTCAATAATTTAAAATTTCAAAGATTGTTAATTTATCGCTTTTCTTTTCTGCACGGAATTTATAAATCCAGAATTATTCAAGTTATTAAATTGAAGTTTTCTCTGCGAAAGAAAAAGTGGAGGCACTATCATTAAGTTATCAATATTTTACGTTGGAAGTTGAGCACGTAGTCATTTTCAGTCTTCAATTATTCGGGTAAACTTTTTCAGTTTCAATTATTTGCAAAACAGGGGTTAAGTTTCGGTTTACAAAAATGAACCCACTTCTGGTTGACGGAAACAGGTTCCGGTTTAAAAAATTGTACTATTTTCTGATTTCCAATGTTGACAGGTATGATATTTTGTGGCCGCAAAGAAATTTATCAGGCCCCAAACACTGAATAATTTTAAAATGTTTCATTGAAAAAAAAGAAATCTGTGCATGATAGAGAAATTTCAAAATTATATTTGTAATCAGCAGAAAAAATACTATCAAAAATCACCCACTTGCATTTGGTTACAAGAAAAATCGTAAATTTTGTTGGCCAGTGTAATTATAGTAATCTCATTTTTAATTTAGTGTAACTCCTCGGCAGCGGGCATGGCTCTATCAACGAACTTTCAACCAATAGCGCGATAGAGCATTCTATGACATCACAACACATTGGAGTAGAGTGGGCTTGAAGGATTCGCCGACAGTAACTTCAACAAGTGAAGTACATAATTAAGCGATTATAATTTATGAATGAAAATATGTGACTGGTTAATTACTGTTCTGAAAGGGTTAGACTATTAATTTCACTGTTAGAAAATGATTCAACAAAGACTGGATAATTTAAAGCCATGAACTCGACCACTGTGTTTTTATCAGATAATTTTTTACTGATCATCGATCGATTTACTTTTTCAAAGAGTATAAAATGTAACAGAATTTTCGTATAAAAAGATAGGAGAAAATAGGTATAATATGGATGGATTGCTTTGGCCATTGACCAAAATTATTCTGCTATAAACAATACTCAACTACAACTGTGAAATCGGGAGCAGTTTCTATTTTCGCAGTGGATATGGTCACGGTTAATGATGGCTACAGAAACAAAGGGCAGCATGGCGCGCGCGAAGGCAATCGGGCACTGAATGTCTGAAAGGGGCACCGAATACAGCCAAATTCATGCTTTAAAGTTAATAAAAGTACATGGGCATTTCAGTACTTACTTACTTACTTTTCAAACCCGCTTATCCGTTAGGGTCGCGGGGGCAGCAGCCCTATGGAGGATCTCCAGCGATCGCGATCTTCCGCCATCAGGCGCATGTCATCCCTGGTAATATCCAAGCGACTCGAACCCAGATTCTCCATGTAGTCTAGCCACCTGGTTCTAGGCCGACCCCTTGGTCTCTTACCCACCGGCTTGGAAAATAACAACTGCCTAGGAAGACTAGTTTGCGGCATCCGTATCACCTTGGCCATACCAGCGCAACTGAGATCTCTCAATGCGGAGAAGTAGCGGCTCAACACCTAAAGATTCCCTTATTGTGCTGCTGTACACTCTATCTAGTAGGGTAACACCTGCCACACCTCTCAGGAATCTCATTTCGGCCGCTTGTACCCGCGATCGCACTCTTTCGGTCATTACCCAAGCCTCATGACCATAGGTGAGAATGGGGACAAAGATAGATTTGAAGACGGAGAGCTTGGCTTTGTTACCCAGCTCTCGTTTCGTTACAACGGATCGCCACAGTTCACGTCTGACACAGCTTGCTGCACCGATCCGAGCATCCAATTCTTTCTCCTGCCGTCCATCACTCGTGAATGCAATCCCGAGATACTTGAACTTCTCCACCTGTCTCAATGAGGCTCCCCTAACATGGAGAGCGCACTGAGCAGGTTGTCTTGAAAGAACCAGGGCATTTCAGTGACCTACATTTATGTTTTTAAGGTATAATGCTAACTTCGGAATCTGTATGCGATTAGGTCATGTTAAGGCTTTCTAATTTCTTCTAGGCTAATCTCTTCCTTACTTTGTGATGCCACGAAAAGACATCATCTAGTGGTACAGTCCTCAATAGTTTTTAAAGTATATTTTTCGACAATCTATCCATTTTTTTTGCAGGATAAAATTGCGAATAATGATTGCATTAAGATTTTTAAATTTTATACCTTATACAGTTGATCTGTATTATCCCTCAACATTTTATTAATGCTAATTTAAACATGAAAGCTTATTGAGGAATACTTCTTCTCGCAGACGAAGCTGTTTGTTTTGACATTAAAGTGGCCACAGGAAACCACCACAACGAATACAAAAGGCTCGACTTGTCAGCGCAGAGGATAAAAAAAAGCACAAAGAGTAACGCGATAAACAGCTGGTCACGGCTACCAACTAAACTGATGCAGTTAGTTAATATTTTAAATGAATGTACAAAGCAGTTTAATTAAAATGTTTTGGCTTTAAATCACTCATGCCACAATGATAAGCTCTAATGAATTCTGAAGCCGCACATTGTTGGCATTTATTGGTTTCAGTTCTTGCGTTTGTGCAGCGCCGAGGGGCAGCATGGCAGGGCAAGGGGCAGCATGGCGCTGCGCCACGCTGATTTTGCCTAGTGGCATCACTGACGGTGCCGTGACTTGTCAGCGTTCACAATGGTTGAAAAAGGGAAGTGATGCGATCAAGGACAGACCATGCGCTTCGTGCAGTGGATGATTAGTGATGAGTGAAACAGCAAGCGAGAATCGTTCAAAGGAGTAGTTCGGAACGATTTTGCGTATATGTAAACGATTTACCAGCAGATAGTGAAATCAGACAATTCACGAAATACGCTGTTCATTCCATGAATTGTACAAAATCTTTTTACCGCCCGTGTCCGAACACTGAAACGAGGATGCTGCATACCTTAATTGTCGCTATGAGTCTACGGCCGCCTATTTTAGATCGTGGACATAGATTCTTTTCGTTTGATGAGCTAGCGAAACTTTTGCTTGAATATGAAGAAAGCAATTTTATTCAACTTTGGACATGCCATTCCAGAATTATTGACGGCCCTCAAAACCATGGGAATACATGTTTTGTGAAAGAAGAGCTACGTAACACAGAAATAATGATAAGCTGAGCCCGTCTACTGGACAGAGGCCAAATCAGAGGTGAGATTTCATCATCAAAAATGAATTACAAATATGAGAAATTATACACATATTTGTCCAGGGCCAAAATGTGTGAATCCCGCACCGGCAGCCGTGTTTAGGGACGCACAGCGGCGATCAAAAAGCAGGCACAACCCCTCCTCGTATCAAATTTCGCACTCGGGCAGCCAAAAGGCATTGTACAATTAATGGTATGAGCAACAGGAACTTGCATATTTCGTGAATTGTGTGATTTCACTATCTGCGCGTAATTCGTTTACATGTACATGTATACGAACGATTCTTGTGAACGATTCTTGCTTGCCAAAGTACTGTTTCGCCGATCATTAATCAACCGTTGCGTGAAGCGCTTGCTCTAGCCTATCTTACTTCGTGTCACTTCCCTTTTTAGACCATCGTGAATGCTGACAAGTCACGGCGCTGTTACCGTATCCACAGCGTTCTTTTTTTTTTTTGGTGGGCGGAAGGGGTAATCTTTATTAATAGAAGAAATTCAACTCTAATTTTCATACGAGAAAATTGTACTTATTTATATTAAAATAGATTAGAATTATTGTTTGTGTTTTTTTTGTTTGTTTTTTTTTTTGTTTTTTTCATATTAATAACCTCCCCCTTTTCCCCAATTGAAATGAGGGGTAGTGTCAATAGCGTCGTAAGCGTAATGATTTTTGGTCGATAGTCAATGCATGTATAGGATGCGGCAGGTATTTGAGAACACGCAAGTATGACTTAATAGTCAATACGTCATACTATTTAACAATTCTGAAATGAGGCAGATAAACATGGCGCATCTAAAGATAACCCAGCAAATAAGGCGACATGCTGTCATCGTCTGCTTGGATGCAGGACACTCGACTCCAAGATTGCTGTATTCCTGAAAGTCGTCCGTTCATTCTTGTTCAAAGTTCGAGGAGAACTGGAATATGCCAGTGGTGATGTGCCAATCGTTTCACAGAGGAAACGGCATTGTCGTCATTCGGACCGTATCAGGACGCCGGAATTCATCCATTCTGTCCAACCTGCAATCGATGAGGACCCTGGGAATTCCATAAGGGCACTCGGGAGGGAGTTGCAGGTTAATGCGGCGACCATTTGACGTGTGGTGCATGAAGACCTTCGTTACAAGCCGTATGTGCTGCAGAGGGGACGGTTCATGACTGAGACAACCAAGAAGAATCGACTGGACATGGCCAAGTGCCTAAAGCAACAAGCTAAAGCATCCAGAGGAACTAGGAATGCTGTGGTTCTTCTCCGATGAGAAAAACTTCGTGCAAGTCCAGAAGGTGAACCACCGAAATGATCAATGGCTGTCAAACCCCCCAGGAAGTTCCAACCATCATGCATACGAAATTTCCGGCCGCAGTGATGGTCCTGGGCTTCGTGAGCAGTGAAGGCGACTTGTGCCTCCACATTTCTTCCGTCAAGGTCTCAGGGTCAGCGCTGCTGCTTACACTGATGTGTTGGCAAAAGTTATGAAGCCCTGGATTACTGCTGTAGCACGTGGTAGGCCGTATGTATTTTCAACAGGACTTTGCTCCAACTCATAAGGCCCACAGCACCCAAGCATGAATGACCATGAATCTTCATGACTACGTCCCTCCCAACATGTGCCGCCCCCCCCCCCCCCCCCCCCACCACCAGATCTCCTGATCTCAATCCTTTGTACTATTATGTCTGCGGCGTCATAGAGATGGAGTCCAACAAGCATTCACACAATACCGTTGAAGCTCTTAGGCCAGCTATTGTGAAGGCAATGGCAGAAATCCAAAAGACCTACCTCATTGCTGCCTGTCAGCAGTTCCGACAGCGTGTGCAGGCTGTCATTGCAGCGGACGGTGGTTTTATTGAATAACAATATGTATTTTGTAGTCCTTTGTACAAAAATGTAAATTGTATTAAAGGCTCTGTGGTATCTTAAAGTGTCTGCTCCTTTTACTTGCAGACGTCGTTTTCTTCTCATATACCTTTATTTGATCAATAGCCAATGCATATTTTATATTTGCTTTCCATCTTTTTATAGAAAACTTCTGTTACACTTTAGACTTTTTGAAAAGGTAAATTGATCGCAGATCGGCAAAAATTATCTGATTAAAAACGCAGTGGATTTGAGTTCATGGGTTTAAGTTAACCAGCCTTTGTTGAATCATTTTTTAACAATGAAATTAATATTCTAAGCCTTCAAAACAATAACTAACCAGTCACATATATTTTCATTCAGAAGTTATTATGAAATTAACGTGTTAAAGCTATTGTCGGCGATTCCTCACCCCACTCTACTCCAAGGTGTTATGTCATAATTGCTCTATCGTGCTATTGGTCATCATTTCATTGATAGAGCCGTGGCCGCCGCCGAAGAAATAAAGAGTTACACTTGTTCATATAAATGAAATTACTATAATTATATACATATTTCATTAATAAATTTATAAAAGTTTCATTAAATATATAAAAATAATTTAGATGATTATTTAAATAATAAAATAACTGTCTAAATTACTATTTAAGATACTACGGGATGTTAAAACGATGTAGTTAAGCTTTTTTAGACCCTAGAAGTTTGCGGCCTTTAAACTGTTATTTTTTCATTTCACCATTAAATTTGCGGCTGTGGCCTGAAGTGAATGCAGCCAATATTCGAAAAAATGCTATATATTTTTTATTATTTAAGATTAAGAACATAATTTCAAATTGAAAAATGACATTATTATTTAAACAATTTTTTTTTAAAGTTACACTGAAGATGTCCAGTTTCAACGAGTCTTTCACACAGATGGCCTGATGCGAACAAAACTGACCCCAGATGAATCTAAACTGATCTTGTGTACAACGGGTGGCTATTTGATGGTTGTCAACAATTTAGATTTGTCATCACTTGCCAAAGATTTGCAGGCTTTCAATGTAAGAGTACCGTAATATGCTTTTAATTGTTTATTTCATAATGGAAAGAGGTGGTTGATTTTTAATTGTGAAATAAATGTATATTTGAGGGTTTTTATTATAAAAATATATAGCTTACAGGTTTTAATATTGATTGTTTCATAAGTATTGACCCAATTTGATGGAAACGAAAAGACACCAGAAATCAAGAAAGTAATACGTTTTAATAAGTGAAATATCTGCCTTCAGCAATTATACATTGTGTCCAACATGTTGGCAATGCAAAAATGCCACGGTGACAGAAGTCGGAATTAGTCTTCCAAAAAACTTGTGACAATAGTAATGACTGCATCTCGATCAGTGAACCATTTTTGCCGTAAGAAATTGTCCACATGACGAACTGTGTGAAAATCAGTTGGGGCCACATCTGGTGAATACACAGAATGGGAGAACCTCATACCCTAAAGCATTAATTGTTTGGAGGGTTGCAACAGACATGTGGACGAGCACCATCTTGTAGGAGTATTGGATCTGCATGATTCCTCAGTGACAGTTGTTTTTTGTTTTTTTCGTAATTTAACATTAACATTAGTAACGGCTTCCTGTATATTTCAACCAAGTTTGTATTCATGCACAATCACTAGCCTAACATCACCTTGTTCCATGATGTTAATGTCTGCACTGCTGCATGTTCGACTACTGGAGGGGATTTATAGTTCCTGCTGTAATGTTACGCACAGAGGGGCTCATACAAAGTAGCCTAAGAGAAATTGGCCAATACTTAAGAAACAACCCTATAGAATCGCATTATAAATTCTTCTTCTTCTGACATCTTTGCCCTTAAGACAGTGTTTAACTTGAATGCTACATAAGTGTTTTTCCCTGCTTCCCTCTTCCTTTTCTCTTCCCAAAATCTCTTTATTCTGTGTCTGTGTTCCTGTTTCCTTTGCTCTGCCCATATCTTCCCTGTTTTCCTCCTTTCCTTTACTTCAAATTTCGTGTTCATCATTTTGTTTCTGAATTTTTCTCTATTATGCATCATTCCCCTACTGATTCCTGCCTGTTTTAGGTCGTCTTCTGTTTCTTGAAACCAATTGGTGTTTTTGCTTGAGCTGTTGATGACATCAAAAATCCTCTTTGTGAATCTGTTTCTGTTCATTCTATGTATGTGCCCATAGAATGTTAGTCGCCGTTTTCTGATCATGTCTGTGAGTCAGTCTGTATATTATAAGGGTAACATATAAATACAAATACGTTATTTTTCGGCAATGTATAAAATCGTAATAGGGATTATTTAAAATTTCAGTGTACAAATGTTTGGTAATTTAGCTTTTTAGTAAACTTTTACAGGCCAAGTTGTTTGATTTTAAGAACTTAAAAAAATAAATGGTCTTAATTAATAAAGGGGCTTCTAATGCCTCGTAGACGAGACAAAAACTCATTCACATTAGAGTGCGAGAATCTAACATCACAGACTATAAAGTACATACACAGTACTTTAAATTATAGACGATTCACCAGTTCATTTATACATTCAGCTGATTGCAATGCTGACACTCACATTCTCGCTGCTCGCGTAGATCTTCAGTGATGAGATGTTCGCTGAGGTTGACTGCACTCGCAGGCTGTTGAGGCACTGGTGGGTTCGTGAGTTTTTCGGGCAGAGTCATAGATTGGGTTGTGGAGCGGGGTTGTTGATCTGGCGCAATCACGAACTGTTTCTTGTTGATTTCTTGATTTGTGATTCTAGAGAGAACCCTGATTACATTTGAGGAAATAATGGATGCTTAATGAAAACGTAAAGAGCAGAGAAGTGACTCTGAAACGTGAATCACCAAAACAAATGCAAACCTAACTTGTCCCCACAGAAGATTCTGATCTTTCTGTGATGGACAGCCAAGACTGATAGATTAAGATTTTTTGCAACACTGCTAAACAATCACAACTGACATGTACAGCCTTGATGGAGCATGACCACACCTCTTTGGCAGCATGCAGAAGATCTGAACACCTTGAGGCACGAGGCCTTTCCTGTACATACGTATTCACCAAACTTGGCCTCATCAAACTTTCACGGATTTAGCCATTTGGACCACTTCTTTCAGAAACAAACAGTTCACTAATTACTGTTATGTAATTCATCTGCTTAGCCATTTCTAGACTACTGTTATGCCAGCTACTTCCCCTGTGGTATTTTTGCATTGAAATTACATTGGGCACAATATATTACTGCAGAGGGGATGTATTTTCTTGAATAAAACTTGTTTCTTTGTATGTTACTGCTTTTGTATCAGAATTGGTAAATGATTAAGAAACAACCCAGTATAATTTTGCCTAACAAAACTTTTTCCTTTAGAAAAGAGGAAATATTTGTATTATTCCAAATTTATTTTTTGATTAATGTGTAACATGGTTTACTATGAACGGGATTATTATTATTTGGTATTTTACTTTTAATATTTGTTATACGTTTTTGCAGAGTTGATTTTATGAATTTTTTGAAAATACGATGATGATTTTTTCATGGTCATACTGTTTATTATTCTGCAAAAGAAATCATGACAATAAATACTACATTAACAGTAGCAATAGTTATATTTGTCTCACAAAGGAGTGAATTTGTCGAATCGCAGAAGGCGGTGCGTTAAGAAATTGTTATCACAGAGTTTAAGAGTCGAATTGAAAGGTTTACAAATATGTTTTTTGAATAATTAAGCAGATTCTTTTACTTAAAGGCAGAAAATGGTAATGTAGTTTTTTTCTAGGTTCTTTAGAACAGAGTTGATCATGCTTACTGACAGCGATTTTAAAGTTGAAAGTTAATTTGAGCATGGCCGTGTGACAAACTCGTGCATTTCGCTCTCAAACGTGGTTTATCTCAACTTTTTGCACTTTACTTTTAAAGCATTAATTTTTTTATTAAAAGTTCGATGTAATCGCATATTGAATCACCTATCTTTTTAACGCCTATCTATAAACTCTGTCACAATGTGGAGAAATAAACCACGCGATCAGTGTCCATGGGAAAAAAATTCTATTAAGAAAAAAATAACATTCTTTAATATAATTAATTCTTGATATCACCCATGTAACGTGTACAAAAATAATGTTAAACATTTAAGGAAGAAAAGAAGAAGGAAAAACGAAACAAACGACGAGTGCTGAAACATACGACGAATGAAGAGTGTTTAAGATTCGCGGAAGTTGCTTCGTTTCATAATTGCTGAATAAAATTTAGTTGGTTTTATTGAAATTCCTTAATAAATTATATTCACAATGCACAAATTTTCCTTTAAATTTTGAGCATTTTTGATGATTTAGTGCATTTTCAGAGTAGACTGTTAGGCTTAATCGCCAACAATGTGTACATTCCGAAAGGCCTAATCACCGACAAATTTCTGCACTTTTAAAACTTTGTTTTAACACAGATCCTCATTGAATTTTCATACAATTTCTAACACTCTTCTGCTAAAGTAAAAATAATTTGTATGAAAAACGAATTTGTGTGTTAAATCTTAGAAACATCGAAAAGAAAATTAATTTTGACAGTGGCTAGCCAGATGTGAAGAACTTCGTTAATTCGAAGCAGTTAAAATAAAAAGTAATAACATTGTATACACTGTATAATTCATCAAGATAGAATTCAACTGATATCCCCCCCCCCCCCCTTGGCTTCCGTTAGTCATTGCAGAGCTACTATTATCCCTTTGTATATTGCGATCCCACAAATTTAGGTGCTTTTTTTCGGGCAAAATTATTCACATTATACAAGGGACTTTACAGTAATCAATAAATGGGAGTTATTGCAGCACAGCATACTAGATGTCCCAAAAATGACTGATTTTGAAAATCAATAAGAAAAGACTGAATGCGATAGATATGTATCGTTTGCAGGCTTATGCTTAGGAAATCAGAGACATTTATCCCACCAAATTTCAAATTTAGTTAACATTTCTACCAAGAGATGGCGCTGCAGGCGATCTGTAACAGGTATAGTTAAAATGAAGTATTTCAGCCTGCCATTCCATAGTTCGTCGTCAAGCTGATAGCGTGTGCTGTTGAGATTGCAAGTCTGCTCTACCAAAATGTAATATGCAACAGTCCTTGCAACATTTTCATACCGGTTTTTATTTTTTCATAATTTTCAGCACCACCTGTGGGTGAAAATGTTAACTAAATTTGAAATTTGGTGGGATAAAATTCCCTGATTTCCTAAGCATAAGGCTGCAAACGATACATATCTATCGCATTCCGTCTTTTTTTTTTTACTGATTTTCAAAATCCATCAGTCATTTTTGGGACACCCGGTAGAATTGTATTAACCACACAAAGTAAACACTATATGATCGTAATGCGAAAAGGATTTTTGACGCAAAGTTTGCACTCCGGGATTTGAATAAATGATATAGCTGATCCTCTGTGACTCAACAGGTAGGAAATTAGTCTGCGTGCTAACTCATCGCGACAAACTAGTGGCTGTGATTTGTTCGGCAACTGTCAGGCTTCCTGATTTGTCAAGACAAGGAGAGGAGATATTTCACATTGCCTGCTTCTCACTTCTGTGCACCACCATCGCTTCCTGAGTATGCTTATGGGGAAACAAAAAGAGTTTACTCATGCAGGTTCGTATGGGTTCCATGAAGTTCAAGAATTTTATGCAATATAAAAAAAATGTTTTTTATGAACTGGGCATTACTTAAAAGACTCCACAAATGAATAATTTTTGCTAAAAGGAAATATGTGATATCATTAACAGAAAAAGATTTTCACTCTGTTATTCACTTTTAATTAATGCTATTTCATTCTGTTTATTCAAAGTTTTGCTTGTATAATGTGAGTGCCAATTCAGTGTCTGTATTATGTTTCTACTTAAATTTTCATAAACATAATAAAGAGAACATAATTAATGCCGAAATAAATCTCAAGAGAAACTGTGGAACACTTATCAAAGTAAAGAGTTGAAGAGAAGTAAAAGTCGCATATCCACAATAGATTTCATTTGCACGTATGTATGTACATTTGGACAGCTAAGCTGTCTTCATCACCATATCTCGTCAAAATATACATATCATAAAATCTTGAATAAAGGCCAGGCAGTGTTCTAAAAATAGATTAAACGCCCGGCCTTATTGTGAGACGACCCCCCCGCCTCTTGAGATTCTTATTTATCAACCTGAAAGCGATAGAAATTGTGAGAGGCAGTCCTGTCAGGGTTCGGGTGTGCCCAAAGGTGCAACGTGAGAAAGTAATAGCTTAAAATTAGTTAAAAGTAACAACCACTTTAATGCTCTAAACATATGACCAATCATAAATACACAATGAACCAGAACTCCGAGCGTGCCCGCATCATTGACGATGGCGATGCTCGACAAAGTGAGGGGCCCCTCGAATACTCATGAATTAAATTATCATACACTTAGAGAACACAACTTATGTTTCTATGCCACCAAAATTTACTCAATGCATATGCTAACCAAGTATTATCCAATAAAGAGGGAGGAGACTTGGCTATTGCCACTTTGAGCAGACTGTCTTGCATAGCGGAAACAGCTGCAAGCTTAATGAGTGAATGGTGCCACCCACCAGAAGCCAGTTTAACGTGCAGGTAGACGTCAAGTGGTTCCTTTAAAATCACGTATACATTGACCGCGGTTCGCACTGACTCTCAATTGGTATCCTGCTCGTGGGCCTCAGCCTGAACCTTTTAGAGCGCCGGCGATAAAGCAAGGAACGGTCTATGCAGCTTAATGGCACTTAACAGCCCCACATGTATCGACTCAAGGAAACATGTACATCCCTCTTTATAAGAGCCTACAAAAGAAATTATCGTGCTCTTAATATTAACTAAGGAAAATAGCTACATTAATTCTTCTCATGATAAATCCACTTAAATGTAACAAGAGTCATTTTTACAAAGTCTACCTAGAGGCTCCCTCACTAGCATTTAAAGCAACACTGTTCCTCTGGTCCAGCACGGCTGAGAAAATAGTTCCCAGATTCAAAGGTTACTACACAACAACATCAAATGTCAACTGTTGATCCTTCTCACGTCGCATCAAAGAAACGTAACAAAAGTACTCACCACCCAATGTCTTTTTACCGTCTATCCAGAAATCCATAAGGCTTTTTACCGTCTATCCAGAAATCCGGCAGCCCAGCCTTGGCAGCATTCGAATCCCACGTCTCACCCGACGTACATTAGAACAAACACACGTAAAAAGAACCATAAAACTAATTAACCCAACTAAACGTAATATAAAAGCATTATTCCGGAGGATGCTTTGATTAAATATTAATTGGGATTGACGTCACGGAACAAACGTGTAAACTAAAACACGCCTACAGTCGGCGACATAAGTCAGAGACCACTGCTGTAACTTTCTTCTTTACATTGTCAGCAAACTAGTAAAGTTAAATCGATAAAATTAATGCTGTATCGTCATTTAGTCATGTAGTTCACAAAAAAAGCAAAACACAGTTTATTGAACTTCAATATTTAATATAACAGAACGAAGTACACATATCAGAAACTTTCTGCGTGACAATAAAGAGAGACCATTCAAAGTTAACTGAAGTTGACAATTTTCATGTTGAGTTAACTGTCCTCTAATATTTTGTTGCTTCCCCCTTGGCTTTATAAACAGCTAAAAGCCGATCTTTCATACTTTCTACAAGCTTACAAGTGGTGTCAACGCTTATGCTTTGCCAAGCTTGTTTCAAATTAGCAAAGAACTCAGTTTTGTTCCTTCTTTTATCACTAGGAACCTTTTCGTCCAATATTGACCACAGACTTTTTATGGGATTAAGATCTGGGCTTTGAGGAGGCCATTCTTGTAGCTTAATTTTTTTTTTATCGAAGAAATTCTTGACAATTTTGCTGGTGTGCTTCGGATCGTTGTCCTGTTGGAAAACGAAACGGCGTCCTAGGTGTAGATCTCGTGCAGATTTCAGGAGATTTTCATCTAAAATTTGGACGTAATCTTTCCCTTTCATAATCCCTTCAGTCAAAACCAGTTCCCCGACTCCATTTGCAGAAAAACAGCCCCACACCATTATTGAACCGCCCCCGTGTTTCACAGTTTTTTTCAGATGATGATCTTCCAGACCTTCACCTGGTTTCCGCCAAACTTTTTGTCGTTTTTTTGGTCCAAAAAGCTCAAACTTACTTTCATCTGACCAGAGTACTGATTTCCAAAAACTAGGATCCTTCCCAATGTGGTCTCGAGCGAAGGACATTCGCTTAGTTTTATTGGTTTTAGTTATTAAACGGTTTATGCTTTTGCAGACGGCTTATAAATCCAGATTTTCGTAATCTCCGCTGAATTGTTCGGGATGAAACATCCAAATTTAGTGTTTCTTTAAACCGTCTAGCAGTTGTTTTTGAATTTTTTTTAACTTCATGGACAATCATGGTGTCATCACAATTTGATGTTTTGTTTGGATGGCCTGTTCTTGGCTGGTTTTTCACTGATCCTGTGATTTTATGCTTTGCACACAGTTTTTGGACAGCAGTCTTTGACACACAATACTTTTCTGCTATTGCTCGTTGAGACAGTCCTCTGCCAGCATCAACAATGATCCGCTCTCACAGATCAATCGACAGTTCTTTTCTTTGAGCCATTTTGACTGCTACGTTATAAAATATGTGGTTAAGTGTAACAAAAATGAAATTACTATTGTAAAATAATTAAGTACGCACAATTTTATAGTTCGCTTTTACGTTTTCAGTTCTCTTCATCAATATTTCAGAGACGGTCTCTCATTATTGTCGCGCTAATATATAGATGCTGGGAGGAAAAGTTCATTTTTCTTTGGGTATATTGATGAATTTAATAATCTATTTTGCATAAAATGCTTACTTTTTAGGATCAAATAGTATATAGTAAATTTTTCTGTCTAAATATAGAAAATATAAACTAATAAATATGCAGGCTTATTTATAATTCCCTCTGGGGTTTATCAATGGATTGTGCAAAAGTTTAATGACAGATAACAGTCAAAACCGTTTTACCAACAAATAAACAATCTCTCCATGTTTGTATCTGTCATAGTGCTGTGCCTGCAGAATTCCCCACTAGAGGGCAGGCAAATCAGTAAGTAATATAGCATTCAGAAGGCATTTTGCATCATGGAATTTGTGAAATGTGAATATGTTGTGACTATCCAACCAAATATGTGGGCAAATGTACTTTTTACTTGAATAATACCCTTATGTTGATTTACGATTGAGTTTTGGTGGACATAACATATAATCCGTTACTTTACATCACCCGTTCGAGTTTGGGGCAGATCGGGCATATCCATTCTTGTGAAAACTGATCCTTAGATCTTATGATTTATCAAACGCCCCTTTTTTCATATTTTAAAATGAAAATGAAAATAAGGGTCCTAAAAGTGAAAATGAAAATTTGTGTGAGGGCGAAAAAAAGATGATCTGTAGTATCGTTTTTGTTTTCAACAATTGCGAAACCCCCACGTGCAAATTGAACAATAGGTCGCAAGTGTTGCATCACGTGAGAAAGAACGATAGCTCGCGCTTCGAAGCTCTGTGAGTGATCGCTTCATCCAAACAACAAATGAAGAGAGCAGTAATTCCAAGGATAATAAAATAACAAGGATTGCTTATGCGGGTAAATTGACGTGATTGGCTTGTGCAGATGACGTCATTCCTAGACCTTGCTTCAAAGGAAAAGCATATGAACACAGCAACAATTAACATATTCTTTTTATTTATTTGAAATTTTTGATAAAATTTATTGTATATTATTGCAAAATATTATATATAATTATGTATGTGTTTGATCTGATATATTAATATGTTATTTATATTTTTTCATACCCTTTTTATTAATTCAAAATTAGCTTAATTCATAAACTGAAAATGTCGTTTTTATTGTAATGCAAAATCTTAAAGGATCTGTGCACTTTATTTTTATAAGTAGGCTTCGGATTTGTATATAATGCATATTTTTTCCCAAATTCACTCAAATGATGTTTTTAATTGAATACTTGAAAATGTCAATACTGGAAAGAAAAAAAGGAGCGGGGCCTACATAAATATGCTTAAAAATGAAAAAATACTGGCACGACTCTTAATAAAGTGTTGATCCAAAACCATAAATTTATGAAATATAATGTTATGATGATACATTTTCTCCAGTGGTTCTTTTAAATTTAACATTACTGGAAAATAAATGGCCAATCTATTCGGAAAAATCAACTGAACCACAGATAAACTAGTAGCAGGTTATTGCATTTTACAGTATTTGTTATTAGGGTTCAGGTTTAAATGCAGTAAAAAGTGCAAAAGTATGCGCAAATATGGTATATGCGCTAAAAAAAAAACCCCACCAAAATATGCAGTAAAGACTGCAGTAAAAACTGTTCAGCAGCAAATACTTGGATAAAAATGAACTGTAGTTGTAAGCAACATCCCTTCAAAAATATGCGCTAAAGTCAGAAATATGCATTTTTACGAGGTCTGTTCAAAAAATACGTAGACTGACGTCATAAAACAAAATATACTTTATTCAGAAGTTACACATCTGGGTCCCCTTCAAAGTACTCTCTTCCCCGATGCACACACTTATCCCAACGGTGTTTCAAACTTTTGGAAACAGTCCTGGAACGCTTCTTTTGTGATGTCCTTCAGCGCCTTCGTCGCATTTGCCTTTATATCAGGAATCGTCTCAAATCTCCTTCCTTTCAAAGGTCTTTTGAGTTTGGGAAACAAGAAGAAGTCACAAGGAGCGAGGTCAGGTGAGTAGGGTGGGTGAGGAAGAACAGTGATCGAGTGTTTGGCCAAAAACTCTCGAGTTCTGAGGGCTGAATGGGCTGGAGCGTTGTCGTGATGAAACAACCAGTTACCACTCGTCCACATTTCTGGCCTTTTCCGCCGGATAGCATCCCGCAGACGTTTGAGAACTTCGATGTAGTAAATCTGGTTCACTGTGGAGCCTTGGGGGAGGTACTCGTGGTGGACTATGCCCTGAGCATCAAAAAAAACTATCAACATCACTTTCACATTGGAACGAACTTGGCGAGCATTTTTTGGTCTGGGAGATGTCTCACCCACCCACTGGGATGATTGAACCTTTGTTTCGATATCATAACCGTACACCCAAGATTCATCACCTGTTATGATCTTCGACAAGAAGTTTTCATCATCTTCTGAGCGTTCAAGCAATTCCTGACAAACCTGGACGCGATGGGCTTTTTGGTCGTCCGTCATCAGGCGTGGAACAAACTTGGCAGCAACGCGGTGCATCTTCAATTTTTCGGTCAAAATCTCGTGACATGATCCAACTGTTATCCCACACTCTTCAGCAAGCTCTCTGATGGTCAGACGTCGATTTGCCCGAACCAGGGTGTTGATTTTGTCCACGTGTGCGTCGTCAGTTGACGTGGAAGGACGTCCAGGACGCTCATCGTCTGCAGTTGACTGACGACCATCTTTATAACGTGGATGCCACTTAAAACATGTCGCACGCTTCATAGTAACATCACCGTAAGCCGTCTTGAGCACATCAAAAGTTTCAGTGGCAGTTTTTCCGAGTTTAACACAAAATTTCACAGCAACTCTTTGCTCGTTCAAGTCACTCATTCTAAAAATCCGCCAAACGAAAATAACACACTTCACAAACAACCGCGTAGCTAATCAACCAATACTGATATTTGCAATCAAAAAACTGCCTTGTAATCAGCGGATCTGTCAGAAGATGGCGACACCAAGCGATTTTGATTGGGACCAACAGGGCCCGCGCAATTCAAACAGTCTACGTATTTTTTGAACAGACCTCGTATGTACAATAAAACTTAAGCTAGAAGGCCCAGAAGGGGCTAAAAGTGCCTAGAAACATCATTTGAGCGAATTACTAGTTTGGGAAAAAATATGCATTATATGCAAATCCGAAGCCTACTTAAAAAAATAAAGTGCACAGATCTTTTAAGTTTTCGCATTAAATTCAATTTAATTAATGCAGACGAATGTTCTCATTTTCCTAAACTTTGAGAGGGGTTGCGTGCTCACTCAAAAATACGTTTACTTGACTTATGGTACGGGGGGGGGGGGGGGGACCTTGCGCACATCGATGCTAGTGTCTGATATTAAAAAATTTAAGTACCG
>JAHWFO010076723.1:0-15060 GCA_023313115.1 Rhysida immarginata | reverse complement strand
GCGCACATCGATGCTAGTGTCTGATATTAAAAAATTTAAGTACCGGTATTATTTAATTTTAAAGCACTTTTCTTTAAAGTTTTTCGAGTTGGTAGTCTCCTGCTGGTAGACCTAACAAGTCGTATTGAAGATCTCGTAGGAAGTACGTCTGCTCCACTGTATTCAGTGTAATCATGGCATAATTTGAGATTAAATTTTTTAATGCATTTAAATTTGTTCACCCAAAATTTTCAACATTTATCTTTTGGAAATGTCAGATAGTTTATACGTTGCGAGTTTTGGCTTAAGTTATTAAGTAGTTATTAAGTTATACGCAGCAGCAGAACAGCGTATTCCAAGCATTTTTCCTGCGCTGCCCGCTCGTCTGATCTAGGAGTGACGTCACAGTTAGTTTGTTTGCAAATTTCCTCGCTAGATGGTAGCATCACATAAGCATTCCTTGTTATTTTATTATTTTTGCAGTAATTCGTTTTTTGACATGTGAAGGAGTTTCAGTTTCTGAAATTCATCGTCGTATGCAGAATTTCTATGGAAATGATTGCCTAACCTTCACTCATGTTTGGGCATGGAGCAAGGGGTATTTGGAGGGACGGTCATCATTGCAAGATGATCAACGACCTAGACAAGCAAACCGCGCCATCACTGATGATTCCAAAGTGAAAATTGATGCCGTCTTAAAGGAAATCAGAAGAGTGGCAATCGATGTCTGGTTGCTAAAACTGGCCTTAGTCGTGGAACTGTTCACTCCATTATCAGGAACCATCTGCACTACAGAAAAATCTGTGCACAAGGGGTCCCGCATCATTTGACATCAGAACAACTTGGAATTCGAATGGCCATGTTCCTGCAACATTTGACTCGCTATGAACAGGAAGGAGAGAGTTTTCTCGACAGAATCGTTACAGGGGATGAAACTTGGTGCTTTCATTTCCAGCCCGAAAGCAAACGTCAAAATCGTCAATGGAAGCATTATGGGTCACCATCCCAGAAAAAATCAAAAGCAATCGCAAACAGCACGGGGAAGGTGATGTTGACCATGTTTTTTGATTGCAAAGGCCTTATTTTACTGGCATTTCTTATAAAATGCACCACAGTTAATGCAGCATGATATGGGGAAACATTGAAGACACTGCACGCAGCCATCAGATGCAAGCATCCTGGACTTTTACAGAAGGAGTGCTTCTTCTCCATGACAACGTGCATCCTCACACGTCAAATGCAACAGTAGATCCCATCAAAAATTCAACTGGGAAGCAATGCAGCATCCACCTTACAGCCCTGACTTATCCCCATATGACTTTCGCATGTTTGGGGATCTCAAGAAACATCTGAAAGGCCACAGCTTTCAGTCGGACGATAAAGTAAAGGAAGAGGTTTTGGAATGGTTCCACACGCAGCCGAAAGACTTCTTCCATAAGGGAATTACACGCCTTGTTACACAGTGGAATAAATGCCTCAATGCATTTGGAGAGTATTTTTAAATTCCTTGTATACACTTTGGATAAAATAAATAATTTTCGTTTTCATTTGTATGACCCTAATAATTAAGTATAGTTTGCACTCTAATTCTTTTATAAACAATCTTTGCTCGTTAATACTTTATTTGTTGGAAAGGAGCACACGAAGCTATAAACAGTTTTAAAATAAAAAGTTAAGTAAATATTGATGAGCGGTCTCACAGGCTGCTCCGAAATTTCAACTTGATCATACTTAACCTAGTAGCTGCCACCGATAGTAACACTTCTTGTGATGGTGTAGGCACTACTAAACTTGAAGCTACTGAAGAGCCTGGAACATCTGCTTACTAAGAATCCATGAATCCTGTCTATTGTGGGGCCTGACAGACCGCATGTCAACAGTTAAAGGTTAAACAATTTAATGAATATAGTAAGATTAAAATTAATCAGAACTTCAAATAAAATTTCTTAGTATATAAACATCAGATGAAATATAACATTCTTTACTATTGTAAAGAGAAAACTTGTATACAGTTTAATTATCAACATCTCTATCTACTTCATCACTGTTACCATTGCTGTAATTGTCACTAGTCTTCTCACCGCGATGGAGATATAAAAGTGTTCAAACGATCGCTATTTGTTTGGCTAAATAATGAAGCTAGTTCTGCAATCTGGTGCTGTTGCATGTTAGTAGGGCTTGGAGATCTTTATTAAAAGGGATTAAATTTCATGCATATGATCTCATGTTAATGTTAAATTGTTTCATTTATTTATATCATTTAACATTTTTACTAAGTATATTTCTCCGGATGTGTTTCAATATTACATCATTCATCGTTATTATAAACCTTCGTAACAAAAATACAATAGATATTATTGGAAGCAAGCAAAATCTACACAGTATACAAGATTTATTAAACTACAATATAGAAGACAAACACAATTTATTAAACTACTAAATCATTATACGAAATAAACTTATTACAAGAAATTAATTTATTGTATTTTATTTTGTTTTTTCATTTTATTAATATTAAAAAGAATTTTATTGAATTTACTAAATTTAATGATTAATCAGTCCACTCCATCTCTTCTATAAGAATACATTAATGTTATTAATACAGTTAAATGATTATGATATTTATTATTTTTTATTTATTATTGATTAATTAATTAGATCCAATACGTCCATCCAGGGCCTGTATGGCCAGAGGCCGACGAGTTGGGTCCCTGGATTCACGACTGCTGTATGATGGTCGCAGCAGCTTGGGGGGGGGGGGGGTGAAGATTTGCTATCACGGATGGTCGCCCATCCAGTGACGAGCCGTGCCTAATGTAGCTTAACTTCGTAGATGTTGTTCAGTGAAAGCCCACCAGGCCACGGCCTCCCCGACAAAACAAATTTTATTTCAGCATATATGTACAGCACAATGATAAATAATCCAGTATAAAGAAGCAACATGTTAAATCCTATAAAAACCATTAATTTTAGCTTTGCTTGCTTAATATAGGGACTTTATGCCTTACTAGAGCACTAGATAGAGAGAGTATGGACATTCTTTTCCTCAGCGAATGCCGACAAATGAGACACGTGATTGGCTAAAGTCTGTTTCACAATTAAATCGCCCGTATCTGCCCCAACAAATCTGCACAGGATGCGAATACTAGCGCTTCCGCTAGCAAAGCGGGCTATTTAACAATTTTCCGTTTCCATTTCACAATTAAATTCGCGGCCGCATTAACTATCTCCTGATTGGTTCATTCTACATGCGGTTGGAAACTGTATCCTGAACCATAGCCTACATGATAAGAGAATAGGCTTATCATGTAGGCTATGCCCGAAGCAGGGTATTTTAATCTTTTAAGCAGGGTAGATTAAAAGACCCTACCCGAAGGAATAGTAAGCTGTCATAATACGCCCAAGTGGATTTGTATATTTCTTCCGTTTTTGTTACTTCTCTCCAAAATAATTAATAAATAATAAATAAAATCAAAATGAAACTAGAAATATAAAATAAAATAAAAAGCTGACGTTTCGGATAGAGACTATCCTTTATCAAAGCAAAAAGGATAATTCTCTAAAGGCAATTAGAATATTTTATTTATTATTTGTTAATTATTATTATTATTTATTTTTCATTTTTATTTAATAACTATTATTTATTGTAGGTTATTGTATTCCAGGGTTTTTGTGTCTCGTCCTTTTCTCTTCTAAATATCCGTTCATTACTTCTCTCCAACTTTTCCCCCTATAGTTCTGTGCGAACCTGAAGCTTCCTGATTGGTTAAAGCTGTCGCGGATTCGCTAAATTTCAGAACATGTCTGAATTGAAAATTTCGCCCGCAAAGCAGTTGCGAAGAGCAGTGCGGGCGATTTCCGATAATTGTGAAACGGCAGTATGTGCGGAAAATCTTCGCCTCGGTTGCGGTTTCCGCATTCGCCTGTTTTTCGCCCGCAAACAGTAATTGTGAAACAGGCTTTAGGCATGTCATGTGCCACTGGCTGCCATTAGACCACCCTTCTGAAGCTGTCGTGAGAGAGTCGATATTGTATATCATATTGTAAATCCTCTAATACTATGCCGTAAACATGCTGTAAACATCAAAGTAGGGTTTTTCGATAAGGAAAATATCGATATTGAGAATGTCGATATTATTCGTGTTTAGTATTATCAAATAACTATTATCAAGTTTTTTTACGTTAATAGTTTATGGTGGAAATAAATATCAACAGTTAAACACTAGTAAATTAAAGCAAATTTTAATTTTATTAATTATTATTAAAAGCTTTTATTCAACTTGCAATGTTAGTTTGTTTAGGTCAAATCTTGTAATCAATATTAAACCAACCTCCCGATAAGCTAGGGAGCTGAAACTTGACACGCATACACTAGATCGATGACAATTTATGTTAGAGAAAAAAAATTTCAAATTGGTTCACTGGTTCGTGTTCTAATGGTACTAATTCATTACTAGGAATTGTCCAATTGTCACAACAAACAATTCGTTATGGCGAGAGTTAAATGTATCTACTGTTTATTGTTGCAAAATTAAGCTTTCTTTAGCTCACTAAATAAAACATTGTAAAAGCGGATTTGAAAAATTCCTTTTCCTCTTGTTCATTTTGTAAAGAAACAAGACCTGCTGAGCATCTTGTTCATTTTGTAAAGAAGCAGGTCCTGCTCACGTTTTATAAAATGCACGTCTTATTGCCACCATCATAAAAATTATAAAAGTTATAAAAAATTATAAAATGGGCCAATGAAATGACAGAAAGCCCAAGAGGGGGGGGACTAAAACTTAAATACAAGTTACAAATAAATACAAAAAGTACTTAAATAGGTTAAAAATATTTAAACATTAAATGCCAGAATTAAATAAATATTAAAATAATAATTTTAAAAATGCCAAATAAAAAATAATAATAAAAAAATTTGTTAGCATTAGATCTCGATGATTTTGATAATATTGAGTCGGAAATATCGATATATCAAAATTGTTTAAATATCAAGAAAATACACAATATGATTTTCTAAAATATCGATATATCGAGTACTATGGAAAAATCCTACATCGAAGCATAACAGCAATAAAATGCCTTGTTGCTGTGCAGTAAATTGCAGCAACAAAAAGGGACGTTTATTCTGGATCCCGAACGTTAATAATAACTGGTGTAGTTTTTTTTTGGGGGGGCGCCCCGGGCCAAGTAAACAAGAAGTCTATTTCCATATAATTTGCCAGACAATTACAATTAAAATTTCTACTCCAAAATTCCTTATTCAACGTTTCGTTGTAGTTTAAATATGGTAAGGCACAAGTGTTAAGGATGTAGGTGGATAAATGAGAGATGTTTCATGAGGAAAGTTCCAGAAAATTAAAAAAATTGGACTAAACGTCAAATAAAAATGAGAGTTGGATTTAAAGTTCTATTCAATATAATTTACTGGCAAATTGCAATATAGAATAATATACCTTTTAGGAAATATGAGAAGGATAAGAAATAACATCAACAAAGATAATCAACAAGGAATTTAAGCGGTAACTTTATTATTTTATTTTCAATAATTCTTAAATATGTAATTCATGATTATTTTAATGAGAATAATTAAATGAAAATTAGTAAACAAGGATATATATTTATACCTCAACAATTTTATAATAAACAAGGTTTAAATTACTAAAAAGTAAATATAATGGATTTACTAAAAAATGAAGGGAAAAAAACCCAACAATACAAACAACCTACAATAATTTTAAAAAAAAAAGTAATTATGTAAATATGGAAAATTAAAATTTTGTAGATGAACCCAGAAACAAGACTTAAAAATGTTCATTATTGATATCATTATTTTTTTTTATTAATTTAAATTATTAAAACACTAAGAAATAACATCTACAAAGATAAACAACAAGGAATTTTAAGACATAACTTTTTTATTATATATATTTTATTTTTAATTGTATTATTTAATGAAGAAATAATTAAATGAAAATCATAACAGTGATATGAGAAAGAAGTGAAAAAAGAGTTTGAGTATCAGATGACTATTGCCCGAGCAGCATCAGTAGCTCTGAAAAGGGGGGCCAAAATGGCTGCCTCAGTGGATTGTCCGTACTCTCTCTAGTGCTCTATGGCCTACTGATATACGCTGCCATCTAGCGGTCATCACTTGAACGAGCTTCATTTTAACACCAAGTGTCAACAATGGGAAGATTAAGTCATTTGAATACCTTTATATCTCCATCGTGTTCCTTGTTATGGTAATGGCTGTGTGAATATAAGAGACTGCTAATTTTATGATCTGATTATGTGGATAAAATATACGGGCAGTACAGTATAAATTCTAGGTCAAAATCCTTGGTTCAAAGATTTTCTGGGGGTCGCAGAGATCATTTTTTATTTGCATTTAATTTCTTAGGAAATTTCGATCAAAAATTTTCAAATATCTGTTGGATATTACTAGTTTGTTAAGAGTTAAAAAAATTCATTTCTGATAAAATTCTGATTTTGTTACTGGTAATAGTCGGCTTAGGTTCCATGCTTATTATACACCAAGAAGGCCTTGCCAGATGCTGATTGGTGGACTTGTAGGCAAAACAGAAAATAGAATGGACTAATATCATTAACCATTTTACTTTGTTTTATCTGTGATCACCAATCAACAACGCCTATCAGATACCAATCAAATGGTTGCCAAGTGCATGGTTGTAAAGTTGAATCATTTCACATAGATCATAAGTCGATTACTGCCTGTAGTGTTTGTTTTGTTTTGCTTTTTATCTTTTTTTTTGTTGATGTGATTTTAGATTCTCATGGTATTAACATTAATTTTATAGCCAAACATGTATAGACTCATGCAACTGAGCAACACCCCCATTCCCAACGGCTGCAACTTTAATTATGTTTTCACAGCGAAACATAACAGAGTTGAGCTCATATCTGACTTTCCGCAAGGAAATGATGCAGAGGTGATATCATCCCTTCAGATACACCCTCAAGGGTGGTGTGCTCTTTCACGAAATACAAGCAGTGACAACAACTCAGAGGTAATGTAAACTATTTTAAAAAATATTTTTTTTAAATTATGTATAGACCTATTTTGTAGGTTTAAATATATATTACCTATGCCTTTTCTAAGGCCCTACCAAGATGAAGAAATCCAGAAATGGTATGGTTCAAAATGGCAAATGCCTCTCTCCCTTATCTGCAAAAAAAACATAATAATAAAGAAAAAAAAAGATTTTCCTCCAAAGATTGGATAATAAATGCTGAATAAATTTTTTTTAATATTTTTATAGTTTATGTGGAAAATGTAGATTCTGAATTTGCCAAAATTGAATCTAAAATTGAACTCTATTATTATTATTATTATTATTTTTATTTTTTATTTTTTTTTGGCTGATCAGGGAGAGAGGTATTTGCCATTTTGAACCAGTCCATTACTTTTGTACTTACTATCTATTGACATAGATATCTTTAATTATTTTGAAAGAAAGAACCTGAGCAAATCCATCTTTAATACATTTATAGCTCCAGAATCACATTTGATAGTTATTTCAATATCGTTTGGAAGTATCATGGTCTTGGTAATCAATAAGCTCATCATATACCTCATTACAATTGGGCCAAAAAATCTATGAATTGGAATAGCTGTTCAGTAATGTGTCAGGCCCCTTCTGGTCTGGCAAAAGCAATAATTTGACTTGGCATCGACCCCACAAGAGACTGGTAGACCCCCCACAGTTCTCTAGTACTGGCAGATATGCTGCCTCTTCAGCAAACGCTATTCATTTTGAAAAATTCCCATCAGTTTTTGTCATGATTCTTGTTTCTTTCAGTCCCTGTTTATTCCATAGTTTCTTAACTGTTTAATGGAAATTTTTAATTAAGTTCATTTATTTAGAAATTAAATTAAATCTACCATATTTTTAATTTTTTCACATGATCCATATCATAGTAGTTAATAATAAAAGGAGCTTTCCATTTATTTACAAATAAATATGCTCAATTTAAGTGTCAAATCCACCTGTACTTGAATCCTTGGCTTCCAGATGCTACTTTATTCCAGAACTATTCTACCACCACAGTATCTGTATCTCTACACAAATTTTTCTGCACCCAAATTTTTCCACTAATCTCTACAAGAAGCCTACCGACCAGCACAAGTGCTTATATAATGATAGTTACAACCCACGTCATTGCAAGGATAACGCACGTCCCTCTAAATGAGTTGACTCACATCCCAGTCACTGAGTTAACGCACTAATCAATCTGACATGGACATCTATGCCAATGCCCTTACCCACTACCTTAAAATGAGATCTTATTCCAAGGCTGTCATATGCGCTGCTATCTGTAAATATCGTAATTCCTGTGCTAATAACAATCTCTTACTTCTTCAGCCATGGCAACTCCTATGCTAGTTCTTCCTATTGTCCATTCCTTAATAATATGAAAAACGTCCTAAGGAAATATCAGCATATCATTGATGACTTTCGTCTCCTCCATTTCCTTCTCCTAGCCCCACTAGAAATTTCTTTTAAATGTTTATCCAATTTCAAAGATCTACTGGTCCATGCTGCTATTACTAAACATGTGCTTCTACTAGAGGCCGTTTTCCTTGCAATAAAAAATTGTGTGGCATTTGCCATTTCTTTAAGTCTGCTTCTCCTTTATCCTCAAGATTCACCAGGCGGTCTAGGCTGAACTCATCGACAAGCTGTCGATCTCGACAAAATCTAACCGTCGATAAGTGGCATATTAAACATTTACATGTATATAGAAATTTACACACGTATGGCTAGATGATATACACTGATATACACAAGTTTACACACATTTAAACATAATTTTACACATTTATCCATGTATATACATAAATACATACATAAACACATACCTGTAGACACACTATGTTATTATTTTCACAGTTCAAGTTTCCTAGCACAAGAGAGTACTTCATGTATGTAAATATTTTTAAACAAGTTTTTGTTAATATTTTTAGAAAACGTGTATTCTTGAACTATGTGTATTTAGCCTGCAGGCCGGAAACGAAGGAAAAAAGATTTGAATAAGAAATCTATTGCTAAATTCTGAAATAACGATCGCCAAGTGCATAGTCGACTGCTCTTGAATTGTAGACAAGAATAAGGCAGTTGTCGATGGTCAAAGTCTACACTAGAAAATCGACGGTGTAGAGTCTGTACACTGTAGACTCTGTAGACAAGTAGACAAGTCTACACTGTAGACAAGTCGTGTTCATGCTAGCTCGAATCGACAAATGCGTCATTAACCACGTGACCATCGACACTTGTCGACAGTCGACTGCTTGTCAATGAGCTCAGCCTAGACCCCCAGAACCAGACCTGCACTTCTCACAACCTAATTCATCTCTTACAATGCAAAGTTTGTCAGAAGCAGTAAATCCAAGAAACTGGTAACAGATTCACAAAGCACAAATTTGACATCCTTAACAATGCTGATATCCCTGTTGCAAAACACTTTCAATTCCCCTGGCCACCCCTTACAGAATGTTAGTCTTTATATTCTTCCATAACAAAAAAGAAAGAATTGCTTTCGAGTCTTTTCTCATTAGGATATTAATTTCCTAAACTCGAATCGCATTAACTTAGCAAAGGCACCATTCCTTCATTACCTTTCCCTCTCACTCTAATTATTCCCTAATTTGTCATAGGTTGTTCCACATATCCTGTCTGTGCTTTCCCTTTCACTCTGTACAATTCCCCCCCCCCCTTTTTTTTTTTTTTAACAAATTTTCCATTTTGGCATTTTTTTTCATGTTCAGCTTTTACCAATGCTTTTTCTTCAAATTTGTTTTTCAGTCCTAATATTCCTCTCATGCATGAATTTTCTTACTGGTTAATAAAAAAATATTAAGGCATGAAACAGTATCGTATAATCTTACAGAAGATGATGAGTTCATTGATTTTGGAAAATTTATGTTAATTATATGTGCTAATGGCAACAAATTACAGACTTTTCTATGGAAATGATTTAAACAATAAGCAACTTATTTTCATTGAAAAACTACAAAGTTAGTTTCACTGAAGAAATTAAAACGTAATATGGCTAGAATCAGATTATAATTATATATAGCATATAAAAACAAATTTAGATCACAATTATATAATTATTTATAGCATATAAAAGAATAGAAATACTATAATTTTTTAAAAAAATAGATCTATTTAGTAACTCAAGAACAGTCAACTTTTCTTTGCCTTATTTGGTATGGAAAGACTGAAAACATTCCGGACAAATTGGAACCTGACATCTATCACAAATGTATCTTGTTTTACGCTGGCAGTGTACATCTCTGCGACGACTGGCATTAGCACTGTTAGACTTCTCTGGAAAATTTCCACCATCATCAAAACGTTTTTCATGTGGCACAGAGTGAGTCTTTCGTTTCTTTGCTAATGGTGGTGTCTGACTTGAAGGGCATCCTCGTTTCCTTGTACTTTGCTGGGCTAAACCTTTATATATCAAAGCAGTTGCCACTCTTGATTTGAATTCCAACAAATCCAACTTTTCCTTCTCTTCCCATTTCCAAATGATCCATGCATTACAAACAAGTACATTTAGAATATGGTAAAAAATTCTCATATACCATCGTTTGTTCCTGATATCATTTCTATACAATGATACAAGATCGTCCATAAGGTCCACTCCACACATGTGTTTGTTATAAACAGCTATGCTGCAGGGTAGGGGAATTTCAATATATTGCTTTTCTTTGCGGCTAAATCTCTGACATACACTGACAGGTTCCTTTCCTAAGTAACTAGATACCACATGTACTACTGAGTCATATACCCATCTAGTGACAGTAATCCCATCAGAGGATGTAATAACTGACATATTCCCTTGTCCCATCTTCTGTAAATCTTTTTTGTTTTTCAGTTTCTTGTCAGCTCCTTGAAGCCTATTCTTCTGCATGTACCCACATAATCAATATCATCTTCCTTTAATTTATTAATTAGGGGGATACTTGTGAAGAAGTTGTCTGCATATACCTTGAAATTTTTACCAGCAAGATCATGACAAAGCCTAAGTACTATATTTTCACTTGCACTAAATAAATCTGAATTTGGTCTTCCAGGATCTGCACCTAGATAAAGATCAAAACAATATGCATAGCCTGAAATGCCTGCCCTCACCCACATTTAGAAACCCCATTTTTTTGGCTTCTTGGGTAAATATTGCTTCAGCTGTGAATGTCCCTTGAAAGGAATCATCATCTCGTCTACACTCTCAAATTCTTCAGGGTCAACAGCAGAATGGAATGTTTCATGAAACTTTTGCAGCACTGGTCTTATGCGTATTGCTGTCTTTATTGTTGTCTGGTATTGTATCCGAATCGATAAAATGCAAACACCTTATGTCTTCCCATCTGTTCACTGACATAGCATCAGCTATAATATCCATGCGCAGACCATGTTCAGAAGACCAATACTGCCTTGCTCGTGGGTACTTTATATATGTCATAACAAGACAATCTCCAAAATAAATTTTCAGTTCATTCACAGTTAGTTGTAAATTGTCTTTGCCTTTACGACATGCGTACAGATTTGTTTGGTTCACAATTTCTTCCATGAAATCATCTGGAAAGACGTGTAAAATAATCAACTGGGCTATCACCGTGAATTTTTATTTGGTGTTTTCCTCCAAACACAGGTTCATTTCCAGCAAGTGGATTATCTTTCTCACTATACCAGAGTGGTTGTCTTTGCACACCACCTGGTACATGAACAGTGTGAGCTGCTGGACCAACAGGGGCATGCGACAGAATATCATCATCTTCACTTGAACTGTCACACTCATTTTGTGGCTGCACGTATGTTGGATCATCATCTGAATCACTTAGTTCCAAACCATCTTCAGATCCCTCCAACAATTTTTCTATCTCCTCTTCAGTAAGGATGTTATAGAATAGGGCCTGGCTTTGGGTTATCCATCTATAAAAGAGATAATAATGCAAATTAAAACACTCAATATTCAAAAAAATTTAAAAATTATTGTTCAAGAACTTCCTATCCTCAAAATATTCACTATATATTTAATTTACTAACATGATTTCCTCATTTGAGGACATATTGTTTATAAGTTGTTTTATGAATATAATAATAAATACAAAAATTAATTACTTACACTTCATCTACAAGATATAATAATGTATAAAACCATACTGACCTTCCAAAAAGATTCCTGCTATCACCAAAATTTTATTCAAGAATACAGCAACTTTCAATTTGTTGTTGATACCAGCATGCACTGCAAAAAGACTGGTTCTCCTATAGCTCTTTTGTAACTGCTGCCATCTATTGTGTTATCAGAGAATTTTTTGATGTCTCCAGATGAGGACTACATGTAGACTTAAGCACTAAATTATGACTGAATTATTTTTATAAGGGGAAATATATGTGTCCTAATATGAGGCCCTTATGCATGAGAGGGATATTGCTTACATATCATTCTTATTTTCTTTTATTATTTCTGTCACTTTTTTTTTTCATTCCTACTTTAACATTTTATCCCATTTCCTAATGCACTTAGGTCTTTGCCCTTTTATTATCTGCCAATAGTCTTCGTTCTTGCTGTGTAATAATAAAGTGTCCAGGTAATAGCAATAGGTAGCATCTTTAATGAATGTCCAATGACTTTTGGAGAATCATCTCGTCTTCAGGTCATAGTCCCTACGTATTGCTATTACTGGACACTGTTTCTTTCTTTATCAAATAGTTTGCCTATTTGGCCAATATTTAGGAATATTTATTTTCTTAGTTTCCTAGGCTCTCAAAAAATAAATAAATTCAACATTATTGATATTTATATACTTTATTCCTTGTCTTTTATTTTTTTAGTGGACTTGTGTGCATGATATTCAGGACTTAACAGTATCGTCAGATGAACCGAACAGGCTTGATTCAAACCACGATGTAAATGAAGTGTCTGATGACAATTTGCCCAATTCCTCTTCACCTGTGCCATCGTCTTCATCGTCTTCATCACAGCCTAATATCCAACGTGAGCAAACACTTAACCGTCCTGTGTTTCATATACATTTTAACTGCAGAGAACGTGAACAGAATTCCAATGGTGATGAAAGTGAGCCTGGTAGTAGTGGTGCAGGTACTGTTGAAGTGCAACTAACTTCACCTGATTTCTTACAGATATTAACTGCATCACACCAGACAATTGAACTTAATCCAGGCCAAATTTCTTCATTGTTTTCATCCTCTCATCAGAATGAAGTCGCCTCAAGGTCTCATGATGGAGATCGATCTCGTCAACATGGGAGCTATGCCTCAGATTCACTTAGACGTGACAGAGAGAGTAATGATGATGAACAGGATGATGATGAATTTGATGATAATGAGCGTGATCGCGGCACTCGTAATATTAGTGACATCATCAGATTAAGCCAGCGTGGTATTCGCCTCGACTTGGATGAACGTCCAAGGCTCTTTATTCGTGCCATCTCACAGTTGGCGTCACGAACAGTAGTTTTATTAAGGAATTCAAAGCAGTCGTCATCTGGATCTGTTGGTGGGGACTCAAATCGGAAAAAAGCCTCTTCAAATTTGAAAATTCATCATAATGCTCCTCGTTTAACTCATTTTGCTGAAGAACTTAATGTTGGTAGAGGTTTCATAAAAGAATTGTGTTTCAGTACTGATGGAAGACTTGTCTGTTCCCCCTTCGGTTATGGCATCCGTCTACTGTCATTTGATAGTGAATGCAGGGAATTATGTGATGTTCGGCAGACACGTTCACAGAGCTTGCATGAAGTGGCAACTCATATTTCACACTCAAATGATGTTGTTAGTACAAAATTCTCACCGACACATTCTCTCTTAGTGTCTGGATGCTTGAACGGAAAAATTTGTTTTCATCAGCCACTGCTGCAGTGACAAAAAAAGGAAAAGAAAAAAAAAAAAAAAAAAAAAAAAAGAAACAAAAAAGGAGGAAAAAAGTATATATTTTAATCGTTAAGAAATATAAAAAGACTTAGATTATTTAAGTTTGTTGATTTCTTTTATTTATTTATTTTTTTTTTATTTGTATGCATGCATATACAGTTGTGAAGAAAAGATCATTCATTTTCTTAATATATGTACAACATTAGGAATTGCAATGTTTACAAAATTTTGCTATATGATTGTACATAATTTTGAATGCTGAATTAAGCTACAAAAATAAAATGACAAAGCTGAATTAAGCTGAGGAAAAAAAAGTATTTATACACTGAAAAAATAAAATTTTAAGAAGTTAATTATAGTAAATGTTCTTAATTATAAAGTTTTATCATTTATTCATTATTAAAAGAAGTACATTAAATTTTTTGTCCCGCAACATGAGATTGGCTGTTTTATTACAGTAGAGTTCCTATTATCTGTGATACATTTAGGGGAAGAAAGGATTGGGTAATGAAGAAGCATTCAGAAATTTCATTTTACACATAGGGATAAGATATATGATATATTAGAAAAGTTCATAGAAAGAAACATAGGATATAAGATATAAAAATCCAATATAAAATTGCATGTTTTGCAGTAATATATTTTGTTTTATGTGGGTTTTTCAATAATTCCTTGCACGTTAACTTTGGATTTTAAGTAAAAGCAGACCGCAGATAATTGGCAGTCTACTGTATTATTTTACAAATAAACATTATACTTTGGTGTCTGCTATTAAAGAGTATCAATTGCTAGTTTTCTATAAGCACTGATGACATAAATTGAAGTTGAGAATCTTGTAAAATTGAAGAAAATAATTTATTTGTTATTTGTTGTTCAGTAATCATTATTAATAGGGGATTTTTTTTCCTAACTTTTAATTCTCACTAAGCCTTGTTGGACCAATGTATATTTAAAAAAAAAATAAAAAAAAAAAAAACAACAGTAATTTCGAGACTAATTTCTTTAAGAATAAATTGCTATTTTCAGATATTTGAAAATGTAGAATTTATTTGTTTAAAAAACTTTTATCTAAACTAAACTTTTACATAAAATTGTTGTAGGTGAAGTGAAAAAAGTTCCTAGAATTCCTAAAATGTTCAGTTTTACTTTTTTTTTT
>JAHWFO010076722.1:197736-255435 GCA_023313115.1 Rhysida immarginata | reverse complement strand
ACGTCTCTTTCCCAGACTACTGGAAGATGTGATAATCTTATTTCTCCTTGTATTTTTTATTTCGTTTGTTTTTTGTTTCTGACAATCGTCAATCTTACTGTCTTTTTTGTATAATATGGAAGACCGCTTGGGTTGGTTAGGCTTCTTGACTACCTCAGTGTATTTCCTTTGGAGTTTATTCTGGTTAGATGAGCTTTGTGAAAGCGCTGCTTTCGTCCCATCCTAAAGAATGTACACTTCACTGTTCGATTGTCGATTGTCTGTAACATTCAGTCTCGTTGAAAAATGGACGCGTAGCGTCCGAAATACGTATCCAGGCGTAATAAATATTTTGTTGTGGAAAAGCGGTTTTGACTCATTGTGTTACCATTCATTAATTCTGTCATTAAACAGATTATATTTAATATTGTTGTCTACCGTTCCTTTCTCTTCCTGCACAATTAAAACTCACTCTGCTAATTAGTTTTAGTTGTGACAGTATCACAGTAAGACTTATAAATCTTTTTTCTTTCTTCTCTAATATTAGTTATATCAGCGTTCCACCACTGGGGAGACTTCTGACGGGATATACACATCTTCTTTTCAATCCTGCTTGTATCAGTAGTTCGTGTATACTGGGTGTAAATGGACGACGTTTCACAAATTTAAGGATATGTAGAGGATGATGTGGTGAACATTTTTTGTTAATAAACCCATAGTCCCAAACGAAAAGCGACGGAGCCACAGCTTGTTTAATGTCCTGGTTTGTCAAGTATTGAACTAGGCACGTTTACTACCTTTCACCAAAAGTGCTGCACCTGACCAATCATACAACGGTCGCTGGACGGTTCCATTGGAAATACGTTCGCGCGTTAGGTTTCACGCTCGAAATTCCAATGCAGTGACAACACAGTAATTCAGACAGCCATTCCACGGCTTGACGCAAAACAGAGCATGAAACATGCTGTGGCTCCGTCGCTTTTCGTTTGGGACTATGGGTTTATTAATAAAAAGTGTTCACCACATCATCCTCTACATATCCTTAAATTTGTGAAACGTCGTCCATTTACACCCAGTATACACGAACTACTGATACAAGCAGGATTGAAAAGAAGATGTGTATATCCCGTCAGAAGTCTCCCCAGTGGTGGAACGCTGATATAACTAATATTAGAGAAGAAAGAAAAAAGATTTATAAGTCTTACTGTGATACTGTCACAACTAAAACTAATTAGCAGAGTGAGTTTTAATTGTGCAGGAAGAGAAAGGAACGGTAGACAACAATATTAAATATAATCTGTTTAATGACAGAATTAATGAATGGTAACACAATGAGTCAAAACCGCTTTTCCACAACAAAATATTTATTACGCCTGGATACGTATTTCGGACGCTACGCGTCCATTTTTCAACGAGACTGAATGTTACAGACAATCGACAATCGAACAGTGAAGTGTACATTCTTTAGGATGGGACGAAAGCAGCGCTTTCACAAAGCTCATCTAACCAGAATAAACTCCAAAGGAAATACACTGAGGTAGTCAAGAAGCCTAACCAACCCAAGCGGTCTTCCATATTATACAAAAAAGACAGTAAGATTGACGATTGTCAGAAACAAAAAACAAACGAAATAAAAAATACAAGGAGAAATAAGATTATCACATCTTCCAGTAGTCTGGGAAAGAGACGTTGCTAATATCTTCAAAATTGATGTCAAGAACGTGCCTCGGTTTACGATACTTCGTATGCCAGTTCATATTCATTGAGTTCTCCAGTATCCCTTTCACAAGCTTATTGTCGTGAGTCTTCATCTTCTGTATCATAATCAAAAGGAGATCCTGTATAAACTTACCGATATGGGCCATGTTTAAATCGAGGTGGATGGATTGGTTTTTCACCGTCCTTCTGTCCAGCTGGGCAATGGTCCTCAGGGTAACATTCTGGAATGACTGTAGTTCACTCCATCTGGTTTTACAGATAGTCGCCCACGCAGGCATGCCATAGAGGAGTATGGTCCGGATAATCGATTTGTACAGAAGTAGCTTGTTGTCAATGCTGAGGGCGCTGTTGCGACCCATAAGAGCTATGATACTGTACTTAGCCCTCTTCGCTTTGTTCAGAGCATAGGACATATGCTGGTTCCATGAGAGTCTTGAGTCAATGATAACTCCCAGATACTTGTAGTTGTCCACCCAGTCCAGTTTCTTATTAAACAGAACAAGAGAATCTGGGGGATGCTTGAGCTTCCTATTGAGGTACAAAGCCTTGCACTTTCCGACATTAAGGTTCAACTTCCAGCAGTTAAACCAGTCTTCGAACTGCTTCAAGGCGCACTGCAGCCGAGTGATAACGTGAGCCGGCTGGTGTGCCCATGTCATAATGGCAGTGTCATCCGCATAAAAATACAGATTACAATTATCGGGTTTTGGGAAATCATGTACAAAGTAATTAAATAGCATAGGCCCGAGGACAGAACCCTGAGGGACACCGGCCTTTACAACACGGGGTGTGGAAAGATTTTCTCCAACTTTGGCTTGAAAGGATCTGCCGTCAAGAAAGGATTTCACCATCAAGATCAAATCGGCAGGGAACCCGTCTCTGATCATTTTGTAGACAAGGCCCTCATGCCACACTTGGTCAAAAGCTTTACTGACATCGAGAAATACCACCCCACAGTACCTGGATAGGTTCAGGGGGGTGCTCAGGTCTTCAACGAGCCTCCATATCTGCATCGGACAAGAGTGGGCAGCACGAAAGCCAAACTGCTCTTCCCGTAAAAGGTCATTTGCTAGACAGTGATCTTGGAATCTGACAAGGATCGTTCTCTCCAACACCTTGGACATCGAGGGTAGCAAGCTAATAGGTCGGTAGCTCGCGGGAATTGCAGGATTTTGTCCCTGCTTTGGGATACTCAACACAATAGATTTCTTCCAAGCCACAGGGAAGTAAGAAAATTTCCAGCAGTCGCTAATGATATTGGTGAGAAATTCAATAAAGTTCTTTGGGAAATTCATAAGGGCGTTATTACTCACCTCGTCTTTTCCTGGAGCCTTCTTCTTTTTCAGTTTATTTATGATGTTGGCGATCTCACCAGCCTCGATGTTGTACTTCGTAAAATGCTTCGGGACTTCATCAAAGTTGTAAATACCTTCTTCCACACGCCGAGACATGATTTGGCTCTCGGGCTTATCGTTGGTAGGAGTAACAAACTGCAGTTCCAGTGAATCTGCAATGACTTGGGCCTTGTCCTGATCAGTTTGCACATAGTTACCTTGTGGTGTACGGAGTGGAGGAAGCATAACATTCTTCTTCTTCTGTAAAGCTCTAACCATACTCCAAATGGAATTGTCGCGAGCCGACAAGCTTTTGTGTTTTTCATTCCATCTAGCGTCGCGAAGCTCTTTTATCTCCTCTTGAACTCTTCGCACTAACCTGTTGTACTTGGTTTTGAGCCAAGGTTCACGATAGCGTTGCCATAGTCTACGGGTCCTGTTTCTTTCAGAAATTAGGCGTTGGATTCCAGGAGTAAGTTGGATTCGATGAGAAGGTCTACTCTCTGATGAATGCTTACTAGCTTCTATGGCACTGTTAATACATCTGGTGATGTCATCAACAAGTTGATCGATGTCCTCTGTACAGTAAGCAACGTCGGGATGGTAGCCATAGTCCTTAAGAATATCTTTGTAGAGCCTCCAGTCTTGATGATGTACGAGTTCCTCTCGGAAATTTATGTCAACATTGTCAAAGTACAACGCCACAGGCTTGTGGTCAGAAGAAAGGTCATCAATCGTGAAGATATTGTACGGTTTGAAGAAACCTTTCAAGAGCGAGATGTCCAAAACGTCACTACTAGGGGAGTGGTCGCAGTAGTAGGTGTCCTCCACAGGTCCAGCAGCGATGATATCATCTCTACCTTGTATGTACCTATAGAGAATCATGCCGTTGTAATTCTGCGTTCTGGAGTTCCAGCTTGGATGCTTGGCATTTAGGTCACCAGCCAGGACGACTGGAGTGTCACCACTGAAGAGTTCATCAAGCTCGCAAATGTCAAGATAATGTTTAGGTGAATTGTAGAGCACTACGAACTTCACTTCACCACAGGAGACGTCATTGATAATGATGGAGGCTGATTCCATACCTGCATAAGACTTGGATACTAATTCTTGGTGTTGAATTCCCCTCTTAATGATGATCGCAGCGCCCCCAGACGCACATCTTGCAGCATTTGAAGCCATTCGATCCTTACGGTACACACAATAGCCAGGTAGCTTGAAGTCTTGGCTTTGTTTGAGGTGAGTTTCACAGAGGAAAGCCACGTCAATTTCCTGATTTATCAGAAAGTTGTGAAACTCGATACGCTTTCGGGGAATGCCCCTAGCGTTCCATATCACGCACCTAAGTTCACCTTTGTTGATTACAGTATAACGTTGTGCAGCCATACTAAAATTAGTTGGTCGTAAGGAGCCCACTCAACTGTGGGTAACTTTTGCCTAGATTAGAAAACAGATTAAAGATACGTCCTAATTGCTTATACATACCTGGTAGGTCGTTGATGTTGAGGCTTTTATCTTCCGGCGTAGACACAGCGGCAGCATAGGATTTGCCTGCTGTCACTTTAGAACTAGACATCCTTTGAACCTGGGGGTACTTTGGACATTTCGTGTAGCTTGATGTGTGCTGTCCACCACATCTGATGCACTTTGGGGGGTCTTGTCCTTTGATCTTGGGGCATTCTCTTGACTGGTGCCCCTCAGCACATTTATTACAACGAGGATCTTCCGTGCAGCCCATGGATACGTGTCCGAAGCGCAGGCAGTTGTAACACTGTAGTGGCTTCTTGTTCCCTCGAAAGGCCTCCACTGAAACTGCCAGCGGCCCAATACGTGTTACGTTTTTCAATGATTGGTTGTGTTCGGTGTTCGGGAGTAGAACCAAAACCATTGGCATATCAATGGATCCTTTGGCTTTCCTCAATCGAATAACTTTTTCCGGGAAGTAGTTGGTTCTTTTTAGGTCTTCTTGGAAGTCATCGAGGTCATACGTAACATCCACATTACGAATTACGTATTTCAAGACCTTCTCCGACTTCAGTTGATGATGCTGAATTTTTAAAATATTATCAGATTTAATGCCAGAGACTAACCTGTTTTGTGTTTCTTCATCTTCACATTTAACCTTGATGGTTTCAGCTCTGCCCGTATGAACGGCGATCTTTTCGACTGGAACATGCTTCTCGAGCTCAGTTAAAATCGTCTTAAACGGGACGCCATGAGTCCGCACGATAATTGGCGGTACATACCTCTTGGTGATCCTATGGTCTTTATTAGCCGAGCGACCTTGTACATTCTTCGGATTCCTCATTCTAGTCGCGCTGACGACTTCTTCATTTACTCTGGAATGTTACAGTGTGCCTTAGGGCTATTTATATATAATAGGGACCAATCAGGTTCCTTTACAAGTGGATAAACATTTTCGCAAAGCCAATCAGGTAAATTACAGCCAAGAATACAAAATAAATTTGAAACAAAATAAGCCAATCAATTGCAAGCAGGACACAAGTACACCAAAGAATAAATAAAAATAAAAAGACGGTGAATTTAATACGTGTCTAACAGCATTAAATTTACTAAAGGAATAGAGAAAGAAGGTAAATTACCCTTCCTTGACATCTTGATTGGCAGAGACACTGGCGATGGCAAATTAACATTTGGGGTCTATAGGAAACCTACATTCGTACCAGCATATATCAATAGACACTCAAACCACTGCTTCGCCCACAAGATATCAGCCTTTCAACAGATTCTCATCAAGGCTTTTAACCTCCCCCTCACCCCACAACAGAGAGAGGAGGAGTTATCAAAGATTAGAAGTTATGCTGCCAGTAATGGATACAGCGAAGACATGATTGAAAACCTCACCAGAAAACCTTTAAGCCATATTTGAAGGACTCTCATGCTGCAGCTTTGACAGGTCAACCCAGATGCGTTTTTGGAAAAGCTACCTACATTGGATGAGTACTGCGTGCATTATTATGATCCGGAAACTAAACAACAATGTGCCCCATATTTAGTATTCCATTGAGCTTTGAAATGATTTCTATGTCAACGAGTTTCTTTTTAAAACGTCCTACACATTCGTAGAGAAAATACTAATGACGTAGTGTCTTCAATGCCCTGAAGCTTTGGCATGCCCCTTGTGCAGCATTAAGCGAGGATAAAGCTAGAATTTTATAAATTTCTTCTAAGGGGAATAATCTTGTATCTATTCGAAAGTACTTTTTATCACCTTCGATAACAGGCTAATCCTTATTGACTACATCGGTAATCTAATTATCCAGCTGAGAATACTCTATCTTAAAAAAACGCTAAAAACAGAACTAATCATCATGGTCAAAGGATTGTCATTTCTGAATTAGGCTCGACGACTTCAATGTTCCTGTTTTCCCGAGTGTTTGTGTGTATGTATCTAAAATAAACCTACAGTTTTGTTCCGATCTTGATGAAACTTTTCACACTTGATTTTCAAACCAAGAGGAAGGTCACTTGGCGTATTCGGCAACTCAGATCTGAGTCAGATCTGACTGGATCAGAGGCGCGAAGCGTTCGGCAACTGATTCTGACTGACTGACTGCTCCGAAAACGTGTTCGGCAAAGGACTTGTGGCAGATTAAATCCAGTCAGAATCGTGACGTTTGCTCAGTCGAAAAATTTCTGACTGAGGAAGTCAGAAAATTAATCCATGACGTTGCCTCTCTTCTGTCCATTGTAGCAGGGGTCAAGGATAACAAAGATAAGGAAAAAACGGGTTTTAATCCGTTTTCAAAAGGGTGTACCGCGGTACAGCTATGCATTGTGAAATTGCATGACCTTGCCGCGAAAAAAAAATTAAGAAAAAATAAACATAATTAAGGTGTGCTACGAACAAATAAAAGTTTGAGAACCCCTGCACAGGCGGTCGTTTCGATAAGAAAACTTTTCCCTCCTACTACAGGACAATGATTGTATTTTTATCCCGATAGGATTAAAAATATTTCGTTTTCTTCGCTCTCGAAAATGGCTACAGCTGATAGTAGCCTTATTGTCGTTAACGCTGTTTTAATGGGTTCGGGATAGTGAGGATTCATTACTAATTGTCATGTTTATTTTCAAATTAGCCACGTTGGGTTGCTCCATGAACTATCTAATGATCTATTCTGCAGGTCGATGTCGCTTCAGTCGTCAAGTCAGTCAGATTTTCAGATTTTGCATTCGGCACTTCGACTCAGATCAGCTCAGATGCAAGTCAGAAAATCGTCATAGGTCACATGACCTAGTCAGATCTGACTCAGTCAGATTTGAGTTGCCGAATATGCCTACTGTCTACCTGAGATTTCGAAAAATTAATATTTATCGATAATAATCGATATTCATGATAATGGCAGGACATACTAATAAGAGATATCTCATGACCAACAATGCAAGGCAAAGAGTGTGCAACAGTAGGCCCATCTTGTTTGTATCAACAATGGTATCAACACGAATTCAAAAACAATATTCACGGATCAACAATATATATCTAATGACTAACAATGCAAGGCAAAGTTTGTGCAATATATGACCAACAATGAGGGGGCTGGCCCTATTCTTCAGGCGAGGGAGAAGCAACAGAATTAGTTGACAAAATGAAAAAAAATTTCGGGGATCATGTACATCCACTGCCGCTCAAGAAGACAATTGAAGAGTCAAGTGGAAGAAGGAGTTATGTTAAAACAATTGCATTTTGAGAAAACTTAAGTTTTTGCAAACATATTGATACTTTTGTCCTAATTTTAGAATCAAAATTATTTTTGTCGCATGATAGTGTTCCATTTAGATGTATTCATTCATATAAAGATCGGCTTTCTGAGAATACATAATAATGAGTAAAATGATTTTTAAAGTACATAACACCTTCTTCCACTGATAACATATCTCCTTCATACTAGGCCAAGTGTTGGAAGGTGCTATGTGATAGCTTTTAAGATTAATAATATTATTTTTGTTTAAATTTCCTTAACTTAAAAAATAATATTAAAAACTATATACTAAAAATGTTCATGTACGACATATTTTACTAATTTCAACCAACAATATTAAGCGAAGGTAAAGAAAATAATACATAAAAATTTATTTAAAACTTATATATTAGTCCTTTATTATTTTCAGCAGTTGGCATAGACAAGGAAACATATAATTATTTTTCGTTCGTTATTTTGTAAAAAAACAGTGACACCTAATCTACGTTATAAATGGCAATAGTCAATTTGAAAACAAGAAAACTAATATTGCAGGAATCAAACTTCTATTATCTTGACTTAATAATACGTGTATTCATTGCCATTATGGAATACTGTAGGACTTAAAGGTAAACTCCACACTCAAAACAACTTTGCTTAAAATGAAAGATGAAGGTCTCAATAACAAGGTAGCATGTATAAAAATTTTCAATTCGAACTCAAAATTAATAAAATATAGGAAAAACTTTCATTTTTCCCCTCCCCCTTCGATCGACAACGGTTACGTCACAAGTTGCGGAGAAGTTCGAAGGAGTTTCGAATTCGTGACGTTACACACATTGTACGCTATCGCGGTTAGTTGTCAAGACATCGCAATCACTATGAATATGAAAACAGGACAACCATTTTGATAATAGTGACAGCGATTTACAAGGGCCGTTAGCAAAATTAAATACTACTCCTGAGATATACAGATCTATCAAGAACAGATGAAGGGGGCTCATCTGTTCTTGGCTCTATGCATTAAACCGTTGAAACGGGATCTTCTGCGCGTCGGCGTGTGCACATCCCTACCTCATTCCTTCGGCAATTAACGCATGCCTGTTGCGGTCGTTGTTCTTGAAGAACGCCAGGCACGTTTAGAGTGGGAAGACCATCTAGTTCCACCTTATCCGTGATATAGTTTCAGTGAATTTCTTGTTTGAATTCAATTCAATTGATATTGAATTTAAAACTGCGGGTGCGTAGACAAAGCATGGCGCTTCAAAATGAGCTGAGCACACGATGCTCTTTGGAGTTGATACCAGTTCTCGCTGTCAAAAACTAATACTGTACACTGTTTTTTTATTGTAGGAATCTATGAAACGTGAAATTTCTATCCAACAGTCTATTATACATCCAAACAGAGAAATTGAAGGCATTCTTACATAAAACAGGTTAGCAAATCTTTTATGTAGAATCGTTCGAAGCGAAACTAGAATCTCGGCGACGAAATTCGCCGAGGTTCTCGCGGCAGGTTCTCGCGTCATGTCCCGGCGTGTTCCCGGGAGAAAGAATGGAAGATCCCACGCCAATTTTCAATTTTCCGAGGCATTTTTCTTAATAAATCGAAAAATTTTGAATGATATACAAAATTTTATGTTATACTACCATACTGTAGTTTTCACATATTTTGGCCACCATCGATATCATGGGCCTCCACTACCCGTTCGACTTCAGTATATTTTCATAGAACCAACGGTATGGAGCTTTTATGTAAGGCAGCTGCTTTCTCAGATCTTGCAACTTCTCCTCCGAGAGCTGTGTTCTTTCAAGCATTCTTGGGAGAATAAAATCTCCAGATGGTTTCATGGAAGCAATGCGCTGCAAATTAACATGATGAAATGGGGTAAACTCATCGTGTGATTCCTTGTATAAGTATGAGCCAAATGATTCCACACGAATCCACTTAATGCCATCCCTAAAGTTTACTTTGTTTTGCTGCATTAGTTTTTCTATTCGTTAACTTTAATAGCTGGGGCAATTTTTGGATGTTATAAAAACGTGGAGACATGTCTGTGACATTAAATCTGACCTTGTTCTTGGCATCTCTGATTACATCCTTCTTTCTTAACTTTTTTCCAATGCAAGCAAAATCTCTGTCGGAATCAAGATAGGAATCTCCAACTTCTGTAAATTTGTGATCAATAATGTCAAATAGTCCCATAAAAATCATTAACTGTTAGAGACAAACAAGATAAAAGTTCTTGTTTTGTCTAGAACATGAATCTGACCATATTATGAGATGTCTTGCATTCTCCACTTCAGGACAAGTCTGGACAAATATAAATAAACTACTATCAATTTCTGAGCTCTCTCTACCAGCTATATCTTCAGACCAGGTATGCATATAGCCATTCTCAACCGTACGAATGATCAGATGAATTCCAAGTTTGTAAAACCACATCTGGTGCAAATAAAATGAGATCGATGTTGTCAGCTTCGGTAGGGGCATGGTTTGCTGAAGGTCCACTGTTATATAGCATATATTCGGATCACACCTAGCTTTATTACGGTCTTTAACCTGTAGTTCGAAAGTTGCCTTGTATGATTCTTTATGTTCGTCATTACACTTGTCAGCATCACAAGTTGGACATGTATCACTTCTTGGTAATCAAAATGAGTAAATGAATTTAGTTTGAAACAAATGTATGTATGATGACATACTAGCTCTTACTTGTTGAGGGATACCTTGGTTTTGGGCATCCTCAATGTATAATTTGTATAGTTTGCTTATGTTCAGAGCAGGAGACAGATATTTTTATGAGGATTTTTATTCCGAGGGTAATGAGAGTGCTCAGCAGGAAATTTGTTTATATGATTCATCACACTTTCTACAGTTGCCTCACTCAATGCATGCGGCCTGTTTTTGTGATGACCACGTCCGGTGATGGTCCAGAGCTACCCTTTGCTGTCTTCATTTTAATGATGTCCACCTTTTTACGACCAATCTGATAAACTGAACAGAAAGCAGATTTGCAAACAGGGATAATATTTCCATCACAGGTGACACTATATTTGTACGTTGCAGCTTTCTGTTTCTTAGCTTGTGCTCTCCGTCGACTTACTGGCTTCATTATAATAATTTTGAATAACATTGCATTAATACCTAAACGATTGTAAGCTGTCAAAAGACCAGTTCGGTCTGCTTCATTTAGTTTACTACTACATTTCAGCCTGCACTTAGATTGACACAGTAATCCTGCACATGGTTTCTTGGCCGGAATAATCTTTCCATTTTAGGAAGTGTAGGATCCCCTCGCTCTCTTGCAACAGCTGCTTGTCTTCTTTTCCATGTATCCGGATTTCTCACTCTACGTGATGTTTTGTCTTTTGGTTGAAATGTCTTCTTCGTTTTACGAGGAGGTTCATTGTCAGTGTCCTCCTCTCGTGAATTTGAATCTACCAGTTTAACTATAACATTCGCATCCGAGGAGGAGTAGTATGTAAATTATCAATTTCTGCGTGTGGAATAGCCTTTGTTCTTTCATCATCACTGCTCTTCTCTTTTTCTGTGCTTGGGCTGTAATAGCTACTACTATATGACAAAGGCAAATTTGTATTATCGCTGTTTGGATCATTCTCTGGAGTAAAAAGAACTCTTATACACGGACATTGTCAAGTGCTGGTAGAAGCGGTTGCCACAGTCTCTGTTTGCACAAAATGGGAATGGACAGAAGTATTTTGGGAAGGGTTAGTGTCACGTATGTAAATGAAAATTATACGCGAGAGGGGTACTTAATGATAAATAAATTTATTAATGTCATGTGGACGGTTAGCAGAGTGATTGATTTAATGACAGAAAAGAGAACGTACGAAAAATGGTTGATAAATAAAGTTTTTATTAATAGGTTGATTATAAGTAAGTCTATGTGTAATAAAGATGAATTACACGGAATTAAGAGTTCGTCTTGGTCGGTGATTAATCTTATGCAGTGGAAGTCTTTAATTGAATATGATTCGCTGATTCCATCTGGGAGGTCGAATACGCCCTGTAGAATCAAGAACGCAAATGATGACGGCCTCGACGCCAGATGTGGATAAGCCCTCGTTTCTAAATTGCGGTTATGACTGGCCACAATTTGAAACTGTCAAGGCTCATATGAAATAGTTCAAAGTTCCGGTGAATAGCGGGAAGTTGCGTACAAGAGTCCCAGTCGATCGTAGGTGTAAAGCTGAAAAGTTTTGGAAGCGGAAGTAGCATATGCGTCGAGGCGAGGTTAACTCGACGGCATAGCATACCCCAGGAACTATTGCTGAAGTGGAACCTACGTCGAACGGATGTCTTGCTAAATCCTCCTTGACGCTAGTCGATGCTGCGATGGGGACGATGTTCCTCGATGTAGTGAGAAGTTGATGATGGCACGTGTGGAAGATGCTAGCAGATCGCTGTACTCCAACGCCGGTGAAGTGAAGGATACCCTGCGATGAGTAGAACGTCTGGCGATGGCTGGCGTAGATCGGAACCCAACTGCTGAGGTACAACTGCTATGATGAGAAAGTCGAGAGGTACAACTGCTGCCTCACAGCTGCAAAATCGGGAACACACCAACTCAAGAAGATACCAATGAGCATCTGCCCTTGACGAAAACGGACACGGCCACGATCACACAACAAAACGTACGTCGAAAACACTCTAATGACGCACTGTAGCTTGCACAAATAAACGTGCGATTTACGGCACCGTAATCAAATAGAAAAATTAGCTCTCTGCGCTTTGTCAACACACTATCACAAACACACAGGTTAACGCTGAAAAAAGAGCTTCGTGTCGAGAAGATACAGAAGGTCAATAAGCACAAATAAGTGCGACAAAAATGCTCACGCACAAATTCACAATGTGTGTAGCTGTAGCAAGCTAAACACGATGAAGCACATAAAAAGCACCAAAATAACATACAAATAAGCACAACATAACACTCCGCTGTATGACTCCGCACTTGAGGTCACGACCTTGCTCTCTAGAGGAACCTGTATCTTTACAGATGACGAAAAGCCTTTTAAAACCGGAGATACAATTACACTGGACGTACTCACAGGTTAAGGTAAGTATAGGCCCTTATTAAAGCACAAACACAATAAGCATAATAACGGAAGTCACCATGCTCTGTCGCACAAAGAAAGATGGACCACTAAGTAGTAAAACTGACGAAGCACAAATGCTGTAAGCTCATCCCTCTCTTGAGAGTAGGAATGGATTCCTCCACTAAGCAGGTGGAATTGCTTCAGCTCGTCGCACAAAAAAAAATATTATTATTGCAAATTTTTTTTTTTTTTTAAACATCCGTCTTTTACAATTTTAATAAATCGAGAAGGGCACCAAATGACTGTCGATGAACCCTCCTAAGCCGTTCAACAAGAATGTGCTGAGTGCGCTTGGAAACACCCCTACTACGGAGAAATTTTCCGAGAGTCCACTTGTTTCCAGAGAAATGGATTCCACTAATGAATTTATCGCTGCGACATCTAAATGCAGAAATAGCACAGTAATACCGCGGACGGGGTTACGTGGAGCCCAAGTACTAACTGAATGAAATATTAGAGTCCTGCCGTAATTGATACGTAGCCACTGCTGATAGTCCTCTTCCAATACTCCGCACGGGATTCCGGCATCTGTCGACGTGCTCGCGACGGTGGCGTCGAGTTGGTTTCTTTCGCTCGCCTCTCTATACGCCGTCGGAAGCTCGTAGCCGCTCTCTGCGAGTGCCTGCACAATTGCAGCCACCAAACACTGTTGCCAATCCTCCTCGTCTAAAAGTTGACGGGCTTGAAGAAGGCTTTCCCAACGGTTGTGGCCTTCTCTGCTAGGCTGTCGCTCACCGGCCGCCGTCGTGGTATTGCCTCCCACGCAAACGGGTTCGTCGTCCTCCGCTGCTTCAACCTCCGTTAAGCTGCGTTTCCCGGACTCCTGCCGTAGCCCATAGCCTCGCTGGTCGCACTGCAATCTCTTTACACACGGCTGTCTCGGTGTCGACCTTCTATCACCAGAAATCCTTGGCTTCTCCTCTTTTCCCCTCGTTCTCCTCCTCTCTCGTGCTCCTCTCGTCCTTTACCACGTTGTTCTCGTGGGCAGCTTTCGTAGTGGCTCTCGTCAAATGACGCGTTCTACTTGCGTCGTCTGCTACATTAGCCCTTGGCTGACGAGTTCTCTGTTGCCGACCACATGACAATTAACAAGATAACGGTTGAAATTTTAATAAATAAAGATTTTACATCTTCTCTCTATTCTTTCCTCATAAACGCTCCTCCCAGATAATTGACTAGTAACGTCAGGTGGCGTAGAATTACGGACACAGTTCTCTCCCAGTCCGTAAGCTACATTTTCCTCCGTGCGAATATCGCGATGATCGTTCAACGATTATCGCTGAGCACTATTTCTTTGTATTTCCTATGGAGCTGTTTTGCTTCGAGCGACTGCCGCTAGAGTCGTTAACGACGATCGTACGTCCTGAATAGTCGTTCAGAAGAAGTGTGAATATAATCGTCAATAGCCAACATTTTTTGTTGTGAGAAGAAAGACCATGTGCATCATGGCTCCTTCGTTTTCTGACGCGAATGATGAAATTCTTCTCGAGGAAGTGGCGAATCATCCCTCGCTGTCACATGCGTCCTACAACAATATATGGGCTGAGATTGCCAATAAAGTTGGAAAACCAAGTTGTTCTTTAGTTATTTAAATACTTGTATTTTCTTTTAATAATTACTTATAAAAAATTTTTAATGTTAAATTTTTTGGCGAAAGTGCACCACAAAATAAGCAAAATTTTACTATATTCAATAACTATATTATGCAACAATGTGTAATTCGTGCATAAAGTTGGCAAAAAGAAATCGATTTTTAAACGTTCATGAAATTTTATTCGTAATTCAGATCAATGGATCAATGGCCTTTTTCGATACAGTCCCTCTTCATTTTTGAGCTCAAACATACGATGTTTTGGCTGTTTTCATCCCCTACGTATAGAGAAGTATTTCGTCGTCTTCCATCTTCTCAATCAAAAGTCATTTAAGTAATAATCTTTTACGTCTACTCAACTTTTAACTCATTCTGTTTAAAACACAACCTTCCTCTAGAAAGATGTGATACGAATGAAAACACGCGACTAGTGAAAAATCAACAAATCGCCGACGCTCCGAGCAAAATGGTAACCAACGAATATAGTTCAACAATAATCGCGACCTTTAAGATGGTTTTCCTCGGTGCGACTATCCAACACCACCTCTACTCAAAGCCTGAGCGTGAAAATTTCATACATTGTTATATCATCATATCTAGTCATAATTTAGGGCTTATTATTGGTAGGAATGCGATTAAAAATGACTGCTTATGACGTTTTAACAATGTACGACGTTTCCGCGCTCAGGCTTTCTCTTTAGGTGGTGTTGGACTATCGCGATGATCGTTCAACGATTATTATTGAACGATTAAACGTTGAACGATAATTCTTGGTTTCAACAGTCGACCAAGCGTCTCGGCTGAAAAGTGAAGAAGGTGAGGAAGAATTTTGTACGTAGTCCACAATAGCCTACAATCCACATAAAACAATTGTAGAATGTGAGGAATACTTGGTGAGTTAACGGTACTTTTCATGTATCTATTATATCTATATGTGTAATACTTTGGAAAATACAGCGTTTTGAAATCGAATGAATCATTTACAGTAGCACTGTATATTACACGGTACATGAAATAAATCACTCTAAATAGAAATTTGGTATTTCAAGGAAAAGAAGGCTGCCAATGTGAAGACCGTAATAAAGTTTGTTTGAAAAAAAATTATACACTTTTAAAATTACGTTAAAAAAATCGAAAAATTCATTTTTTTAAAAAATTCTGCTGGTATTAAATAATGTTTCAAAGAGAAATATTGTTCCATGTGAAGTCTAAAGTTCATTAATAGAGTATGATAATGCAAATTTATAAATAAAGCAATAAGAGTCGAGTTAGAACCTGCTTCTTTAGCAGACTATGGTACGGGAAAAAAAGTATTCTGGTAGAGTGTGTGTCACCTCCGTGAAAAGAAGTCTCTTTCATCACAAACTTTTAAGAGTTCAGATGGGAGGCTTCTCAAAACAGAGGAGTGTATTGCACAGGTGAAAGGAGTACTTTGCATCTCTTCTTAATCCGGTAACAGCAACAACTGAGACACACGAGATGCAACTTACAGTTACAGCGTACAATAGTCACGGTAGTATCGCAGAAGTCAGATGTGATGAAGACTGGCAAAGTTGCATGTGATGAAGAAATCCGCTCTGAGATGTTAAAAGCCTTAATTCAGCATTATATCCTGTGGCTGACTCGGATGTGTCAGTTGTTGTGGTTGTCCAACAACAAATATAGGGGCATCTCTTTCCTCAGCATTCTTGGGTAAGTCTATGCTAAGTGTCGGGAGATGAGAAGTCGGGAAATAATCGACTCCAAACTGTTTTTTGGTTTCCGACCTGGCCGGAGCGCAACGGATCACATCTTTGCTCACATCTTCGAAAAATTCTGGGACTATGCAAAAGATGTCTCCCTTGCTTTGTGAACCTCGAAAAAGCATATGACAGAGTTCCTCGGGAGAAGCTCTGGAGGGTGCTGCAAAAGTACGGAGTGAAGGGGCAATTACTGGTTGCTACCAGTCTTTGTACGAAAGCTCTGAGATGTGCGTCCGCATAAATTGTATGACCATTCACCGTGGGTGTTCCGCTCTGCCAAAGGTGCGTACTGTCGCCTCTCATGTTCATTATATTTATGGACTGGATACACAGGGGGAGCCGAGGCGACGAGCGCGATGGTGTGGGTGATTGCATGGTGGAAAGGCTGCTCTTTGCTGATGACCTTGTCATCTTTGGGTCTTCTTGCAATAACCTATCGTTTGCAGCCAAATGGGAAGAGGCTGGGATGAGAATCTGTGTGGCTAAGATCTACGTTCTTGTCCTTTCAAAACAGCCTGCTCAGTGCGCTCTCCTTGTTAAGGGAGCCCCATAGAGACAGGTAGAGAAGTTCAAGTATCTCGGAACTGCATTCACGAGTGATGGGCGGCATGATAGAGAATTGGATGCTCGGATCGGTGTAACAAGCTGTTTCAGACGCGGACTGTGGCCATTCGTGGTAACGAAACAGGAGCTAGGAAACAAAGCCAAAATCTCCGTTTCCAAATCTATCTTTGTCCCCATTCTCACCTATGGTCATGATAGGTAATGACCGAAAGAGTGCGATCGTTGGTGCAAGCGGTCAAAATGAGATTCTTGGGAGGTGTGGCAGGTGTTACCCTTATATACTTTATTTCATAGAAGAAGATTGGTTGGAATACTAGAATCTTTGGCGTCGACTACTAAGGTCATTTTGCACCTTTTACACAAGTTATATCAGTATGTAACGTTTGCAGTCAAAATACCAGAAGAAAGTAAAGTGCTTGCTTCTGATTGGTTTCTACTCTGACTCTAATTAGGGTCAACAGTCTTCTTTTATGAAAACAACTATAGATAGAGTGCACAGCAGTACAAGAAGGTAGTCTTTAGGTGTTGAGCCGCTATTTCTCCGCATTAAGAGGTCTCAGTTGCGTTGGTAAGGCCAAGTGATATAAATGCCACAAACTGGTCTTCCTAGGCAGTTGCTATTTTTCTAACTGATGGGTAAGAGATCAAGGAATCGACCTAGAACCAGATGGCTAGACTACATGGAGAATCTGGGTTCGATTCCTTGGGTATTACCATTCAGGACGTGCGCCTGATGGCGGAAGATCGCAAGCGCTGTAAATCCTAAATAGGGCTGCTGCCTCTGCGGCCCTAACGGATAAGAAAGCTTGAAAAGTAAATAAGCAAATAAGCAGTCTTCGGAAATGAAATTTTCCATTTTAATGACATCTGCATGCGATTTGCTTGAATCGCTGACGTATCACTGTTTCTGGAGTCCAGTGGCGGCATTCCTTGCACCACTGTAACCGACAGGTCGCAATGAGGGCTGCGATATTAGGCTTGTGAACTGCTGATCATCCATGAAAAACAAGTGCGACTATCTCCCGGCGGATGATACGATACCTTGTATCACTAGACAATGCCGATCGTAATACGAGAGTTGGTCGAAAAGTAATGCCTCCATAGGTGTTAATAGTTGTATTTGTTAACCGATTTTCAAATTCTAATTGTACCTGTGTCAGATCATTTCTCTGAGGCGAAAAGGAGCTCAGCCAAGAGAAGTGATCAGAAAAGGATAGATTCACGAGTTAAGCGATGGAGAGCGGGGTCAGCAAAAGGTTGGGAGGAGAAACGGAAAAATACCTTCCCTCCTCCTAGGCAATTTCTTATGCGAGGCCGAAGGTTCGAGAGATAGGATGCTCGACGCTCATTCGTTGATAGAAGTCGTGTGCAAAAACGGCTAATTAAAAAACCGAATAAAAAGGCCGGCTCAACATCTAATCGAGGCAGAGATAGAGCTTCCCGAGACGATCCAAGTCAGCAGAAGGGACTTCGTAGCGAATAGTGATTGTGTGAGTGACTGACTTTTAATTCTTGGACTTAGGAATTATTCACGCAGCAACCAACCAACCAACGCGTGCGTGAGTGACTCTGTGACTTCGAGTGACCTTCCCCCGGGGGAGGTTTCCCCCCCCCCCCCCCGAACTTTTCTACTCTAACCATGGAGAAAACATGGTGTTGATGGTTGCCGACGAACCAATAGCCGTCGGCATGTTTATGAAAGAACTGTATTTGAAGACGGGCATCCCGCCAGAGTTGCCGTCTGGTGATCTTGCAGTTTCTGTCGTGCAGAGACTTTATCCTAATGAATGGAGGATGCTCTGTCGACTGCGAAACATAGCAGACCGCATTGTGTCTGCGGATTACGTCAAGGTTGGATAAACCATCGTCCGCCTGTGCTTTGCTGAGCCCGGACATTTACCCATCTTTATCCGGGGCGCCTCGCCGCTGATGGAAGAAGATTACCTGAAGCGATACATGTCTGACTATGGGCAGGTGAAGAAAGTCGCCTATCCAACTCATCCAGATTCTCCCCTGCAGATGACTGGTGACATCATAATCGACATGAACCTTCAGAGGGACATTCCAGAAAACCTTGCAATGCACGGCAACAAAGTTCGCGTGTCTTACAAGGGTCAAAGGCAGTGCTGCTGGTACTGCAAAAAAACGTCGCACGTCAGAAAAGACTGCCCTCTCCTCAAGAAATGCGATGCATGTAATCGCATTGTGAGCAAATACCACCAGTGCCCGGAGAGGTTGCTTGCAGCGCCAGCAGATATTCCAGCTTCGCCTAAAAGAATGTCGTCCCAGCAGCAATCCCTGATGTCATCACCAGCCAAGTCTCCAATGACAACCAGAGCTTCGCCGCCTTCATCCCCATCGCGGAAGAGCCAAGCTACACCGGCTCTTTCGACTCTTCCAGAGGTGCAGAAGGAGATGATGCCCCCACCACCTCGACCATCTTCGGCTCTAACAACATCATCGGAGCCCAGCAGGGAGCGGCCATCGTCACCTCCTTCCAAGCTCACAGAGATTACGCCTCTCCCTCAGCCATCTCTCGATGTGTCGATGGGTGATGACGAAGTTTCTGCGAGGCCAACGAGAGACAGGCCGGGGCACTCAAAAGTCACATGATCAATGGGGTCCGGGCAGCAATTCATCCTTCATTGTTTCCAACAAACGAAAAATTACTGATTGTTAAAATCCAAGATGGAGACAATGAAGAATGAATTGTTGGCTGAACCCCGATGATCATGTGACTTTTGAGTGCCCTGGCCTGTCTCTCGTTGACCTCAAATTCTGGAGATGACGACGTAGATGCTTCTGTAGGAACTGAATCCTCCTTTTCAGTGGAGGATTTTCCAGCCCTTCCTCCACCAGCGCAGTCAACGACATCGCAGCCTGAGCGGACTACTGAAACGTCGTCACCTTCCAAGATGACATATTCTGCTGGGACATCACTTCCATCAGTGAGGAAACAGCAGGATCAACTTGCGAGGACGAGGAGTCCCCGCAAAAAAAATCCAGACGGCATTGTGGCAATAAGGACGAGAGCGGTGCCACATCTTCGTCCGAGAGAGACAGCCGCGCGAGCCACAAGCGCAGCCCTTCTTCCTAATCAGGTCGATTGCGATCTCCGATGAGAAGAAAGATGGAGCCTCCTGTAACATCTGGGAAGCCCAAGTCTCAACCGGACACAGGTCAGCACGTGCGTTATTAAACATCCTCAATGAAGGTCATTTCCCTGAACGTGCGTTCTCTAGGTTCCTCTTTTAAGCAATCGGTATTGTCATCGTTCATTGCCCTGTACAGGTCGGACATTTTGTTACTGCAAGAAGTAAAGTTCGCCACCTCACAACAGTGCTACGATCTTCCGGGCCTTTGCAGTCAATACACCAATGGACAGTTTTTTATATACTCTTCTTCACCAAATGGGAAAGGGGTTGCCACTATCATCTTCAACCCCTCCATTCTTGTTTCGATCTGTTTGGACATTTCGACATCTGGTGTCAATTTCCGATTGCTTAATGTCTATGCGCCGTGTAGATCAGCAGAGAAACCAACGTTTTTTAATGACTTAAACTGTTTTTTGTGTTCGTCTTTGCTTGTGGTGATTGCTGGTGATTTGAACTGCCATCCAGACGACATCATCTTTTCGTTTGGTCATGTGCATCGTTTGTGCCAGCAAAATGCATTGTTAGGACACACCATCCACAAAGTAGTCAGCTTAGGTCTACTTTCCATCAATATTTTCACTATTTCATCAAGATTAGACCTTTTTGTCGTTGACAATGCATTTGCTGGCTCGCCAGGATAAATGGAGGTAATTCCGTGTGCATTCTCCGACAACAGTGCCATCATGTGGTCATGCAATCCTCCATTTCCAGCATCATCTACAGGCTCTGCAGTCCATCGCAATTGGTTTCTGAATGTTTCTCCGCTCAACGATGAGGAATACAAGGGAATGTTTATTCAGTTCGTCGAAAAACATCTTCATAATGTGCCTCCTACGCTTGCTTCATGGTTAGAACTAAAAGCCAAGATCAAACACATTTTTCGGAAGATTGGGTTAGACGCTACTCGTCGTCGACGTCGTCTTCTCCTCATGTTACAAGAGATCCTCCGACTCCTTCAAGTATCCACCCCGAAGGAGGAGTTCGAGATGGAGATTCGTCAGGTGAAGAGCGAGACCAACGCTCTAATGATCCGGAAGGCCGCCGGCGCAGCGCTCAGAGGAGAGACGAGGAGAGACGACGTGCCAACAAAAAACGATGTCATCGATTGGTGGTGGAAAATGGGGAAGTGAATTCCTGACCACGACATCTAGTCAGCTTTTTACGCCCATTTTTCATCCTTTTTCAATAACTCAATCATTCCATCAGACGAAACGAAGCAGTGGATTGAGGCGCTAAGACGTTTTTCTGAGGATGAAGACCTGTCTATCTCTCGTCCCTTTTCCGAAGACGAAGTCAAGAAGTTCCTGTCAGCGGACGGCCGTCATCAGTCCAGCTCGGGTACGGATGGCACTCCGTACTCATTTTATAACGTGACATGGAATCTTCTTGGGCCTTTCCTGGTTCAAGTGTTTAATTCAATTATTGAAGACCCGGCTTCCATCACATCGGACTTCACCGTGGGGAAAATCATCTTACTCCCAAAAATGCCGAATCCAGAGCTTCTTACCCAGTGGAGGCCAATAACCCTTCAAACACCGACTACTACGTCTTCACTGGCGTATTTCAACATAGACTTAAAGTTTTTGCCGAAGATTTCATCAATCCCGGGCAATCCTGCTCCATTCCATCTCGTAGGATGTCCGATAATCTAATTACGATTCGGTGTGTGATGGAAGAAGCCTGTGCTCGTCACCAAACTCTTGCCGTTTTAAGCCTTGACCAGGAAAAGGCTTTCGACAAAGTGAACCACGAGTTTCTCTTTTAAGTGTTCCGACACCTTCGTCTTCGGACTTTTGCCACGATTATTTCCGCACTGTATGTTTCGGCCGCATCATGTGTGGCGATTAATGGTTCCATATCTGCCACATTCAATTTGTGTGAAGGTGTCAGGCAGGGGTGCCCTCTTTCACCCCTGCTATACATCTTTTATTTGGAACCATTATTGCAATACTTAAATCGCCACCAAGATGTTCGAGGATACGATCTGCCAGCTGCATCCATAAATATCAGGACTCTTACTCCTTGAGCATCTTTAATGAAACCTTTGACCGCTTTAGTACTTCGACGGGGAGTTCCATCAACCTCGTCAAGTCTAAAGGTATTGCTAGCGGGAACTGGACTGTGAACTATCTCAAATCTTTCCCGATAACATGGTGCGACCGAATTACAGTGTTAGGATATGTTTTTTCTTTCCTACCGACTATGGACTCGATGCACTGGCAACAAGTGATTGAGAAGTGCATCACTCGCCTTGACAAAAACCTTCGTTTCCTAACTTCAATGTTTGTCAAGGTGAGGTTCCAGTATTAACATCTAAATGCCTATTCACCCTGCCCTCGTTCCAAAATATTCAGAGACTACGTAGTGCGAATCGGAATTGTGTGTGGGGAACATCTACGCAAGAGCGTCATGCACTACGTGCAGGATACCTGTTTGCTCCATATGAGAGTGGAGTGTTAGGTTTACCGGACATCAAACTCTATCTTATTGCAGCCATATGGGCTGCGATAATTAGGGTATTCATCTTCCCGTCTCCCATGTGGGCAAACTTTGTGTTTACTCATCTACTGTTCTTTTTCAAGGTAAAAAAGCTTCCATTATCACCCTTGTTGCCAGTGATAATGAATTTCCGACAACCAAAACTCTATGTGACATTTACAACCAATATTGTTACTTTTCTTCCCATGCTACGTCGCATTGATCCACAAGAATGGGGGCATCTTCATCTTGCATGGTTTTTTCAGCAGTCTGACCCAGGGGAGACCACTGACATCTTACTACTCTTCCCTAATCATCCGTGGGCAGCAGTCCTAAAGCTATTAAAATCCTTTGCTTTTGAACGAACTTTGTTCAATTATCAATGGCGACTGTTGCATCACGGATTTTACTCCCTCCAACGTCTCCACCAGTGGAGGGTAGTCGGGTCTGTTGGATATCTATATTGCGGCGTAGACGAGGCCGTCAGCCATATTTTTTACGAGTGCCCGTTCGCGAAATCGATCTGGGATCGTTTGAGGCAGCATTACGGGCTGGTACATTTCTCATATCAGTCCGTGCGTTTCCTCTTAAATGATTCCACTGGCGAGTACTTAAATCGGATCTAGCTATTGCGATCGCCTTCATCAACAAAGAACTTTGGCTGGCCCGTTGCAGTCGATCGCAGGGTCATCCTCCATCACTCTCGACCATATGGAGGAAAGTGGCCGAGCAACTTCGATCCTTTCTCCACGGCTAGGGCCGTTTACGTTTAAAAAACGCTTCGCAACATCTATATGTTTATGTGAGGTCATCAGAGAAGACCAGACCTTCCATTTCACCTTTCCGATGGCCTTTTGATTCCTCGTCAGTTGTGAACGGGCCTCGTTTTTGAGGCGTTTGAATAAGTCGCGCAGCCCCGTCTGGGCTGCCCGCCACTTACTGCATGTGCGCCTGGACGCCTAGACTTTGTAACATCTAAAATCCTTCGAATAGGCATTCACTGAGGCAACACCATCAGCCTCTGCTCCAACAGCAGAACGGACTTCGGAGCGAATAGTGATTGTGTGAGTGAGTGACTTTTAATTCTTGGACTTAGGAATTATTCACGCAGCAACCAACCAACCAACGCGTGCGTGAGTGAATCTGTGAGTGAGGGAAACATGGTGCTGATGGTTGCCAACGGACCAATAGCCGTCGGCATGTTTATAAAAGAACTGTATTTGAAGACGGACATCCCGCCCGTGTTGCCGGTGATCTTGCAGTTTCTGTCGTGCAGAAACTTTCTCATAATGAATGGAAGATGCTCTGTCGACAGCGAAACATAGCAGACCGCATTGTGTCTGCGGATTACCTCAAGGTTGAACAAACCATCGTCCGCCTGTGCTATTCTGAGCACGGACATTTACCCATCTTTATCCGGGGCGCCTCGCCGCTGATGGACGAATATTACCTGAAGCGATTCATGTCCGACTATGGGCAGGTGAAGAAAGTCGCCTATCCAACTCATCCGGATTCTCCCCTGCAGATGACTGGTGACATCATAGTCGACATGAACCTTTAGAGGGACATTCCAGAGAACTTTGCAATGCACGGCAACAAAGTTCGCGTGTCTTACAAGGGTCAAAGGCAGTGCTGCTGGTACTGCAAAAAAACGTCGCACGTCTGAAAAGACTGCCCTCTCCTCAAGAAATGCGATGCATGTAATCGCATTGTGAGCAAATACCACCAGTGCCCGGAGAGGGTGTTTGCAGCGCCAGCAGATGTTCCAGCTTCGCCCAAAAGATTGTCGTCCCAGCAGCAATCCCTGATGTCATCACCAGCCAAGTCTCCAGTGACAATCTGAGAGCTTCGTCGCCGTCATCCCCATCGCGGAAGAGCCAAGCTACACCGGCTCTTTCGACTCTTCCACAGGTGCAGAAGGAGATAATGCCCGCACCACCTCGACCATCTTCGGCTCTAACAACATCTTCGGAGCCTAGGAGGGAGCGGCCATCGTCACCTCCTTCCAAGCTACCAGAAATTACGCCTCTCCCTCAGTCGCCTCTCGATGTGTCGATGGGTGATGACGAAGTTTCTGCAGATGACGACGTAGATGCTTCAGTAGGAACTGAATCCACCTTTTCAGTGGAGGATTTTCCAGCCTTTCCTCCACCAGTGCAGTCAACGACATCGCAGCCTGCGCGGACTACTGAAACTTCGTCACCTTCCAAGATGAAATCTTCTGCTGGGACATCATTTCCATCAGTGAGGAAACAGCAGGATCATCTTGCGAGGACGAGGAATCCCCGCAAGAAAAAATCCAGACGGTATCGTGGCATTAGGGACGAGAGCGGTGCCACATCTTCGTCCGAGAGAGACAGCCGCGCGAGCCACAAGCGCAGCCCTTCTTCCTCATCAGGTCGATTGCGATCTCCGATGAGAAGAACGACGAAACCTCCTGTAACATCTGGGAAGCCCAAGTCTCAAGAGGCCACAGGTCAGCAGGTGCACCATTAAACATCCTTAATGAAGGTCATCTCCCTAAACGTGCGTTCTCTTGGTTCCTCTTTTAAGCAATCGGTGTTGTCATCGTTCATTGCCCTGTACAGGCCGGACATTTTGTTATTTCAAGAATTTGTGCTATTATCTTCCGGGCCTTCGCAGTCAATACACCAATGGACAGTTTTTCATTAACTCTTCTTCACCAAATGGGAAAGGGGTTGCCACTATCATCTTCAACCCCTCCATTCTGGTTTCGAACTGTGTGTATGACTGCGAGTGCAGGGTAATCTCTTTGGACATTTAAACATCTGGTGTCAATTGCCGATTGCTTAATGTCTATGCGCCGTGTAGAACAGCAGAGAAACCAACATTTTTCAATGATTTAAATAACTTTTTGTGTTCATCGTTGCCTGTGGTGATTGCTGGTGATTTGAACTGCCATCCAGACGACAACAACATCTTTTCGTCCGGTCATGTGTATCGTTTGTGCCAGCAAAATTCATTGTTCGACTTGGGTCTACTTTCCATCAAGGGCCCACTATTTCATCAAGATTAGACCTTTTTCTGGTTGACAATGCATTTGCTGGCTCGCCGACTAAAATGGAGGTAATTCCATGTTCATTCTCCGACCACAGTGCTATCATGTGGTCATGGAATCCTCCATTTCCAGCATCAACTACAGGCTCTGCAGTCCATCGCAATTAGTTCCTGAACGTTTCTCTGCTCGACTAAGAGGAATACAAGGGAATGTTCGCTCAGTTCGTTGAAAAACATCTTCATAACGTGCCTCCTACGCTTGCTTCTTGGTTAGAATTTAAAAACAAAATCAAACGTTTCTTTCGGAAGATTGGGTTAGACGCTGCTCGTCGTTGACGTCGTCACCTGCTTATGCTCCAAGAAATCCTTCGGCTCCTTCAAGTATCCACCCCGAAGGAGGAGTGCGAGATGAAAATACGTCAGGTGAAGAGCGGGATCAACGCTCTAATGATCCGGAAGGCGGCTGGCGCAGCGCTCAGAGCCAAACTTTCCTGGGCGACTGACGTCAGGGATTTATCATCAGCAGCGTTCGCCGAGGAGAGACGACGTGCCAACAAAAAACGATGTCATCGATTGGTGGTAGAAAATGGGGAAGTGAATTCCTGACCACGACATCTTGTCAGCCTTTCACTCCCATTTTTCATCCTTTTTCAATAACCCAATCATTCCATCAGACGAAACGAAGCAGTGGATTGAGGCGCTAAGACTTTTTTCTGAGGATGCTGACCTGTCTATCTCTCGTCCCTTTACCGAGGACGAAGTGAAGAAGTTCCTGTCAGCGGACGGCCGTCGCCAGCCCAGCCTGGGTATTGATGACATACCATACTCATTCTACAACGCGACATGGAATCTTCTTGGTCCTTTCCTGGTGCAAGTGTTTAATTCGATTATTGAAGACCCGTCTTCCATAACATCGGACTTCACCGTGGGGAAAATCATCTTACTCCCAAAAGTGCCGAATCCAGAACTTGTTACCCACTGGAGGCCAATAACCCTTCTCAACACCGACTATAAGGTCTTCACTTGTGTATTTAAAGTTTTCGCCGAAGATTTCATTGATCCCGGACAATCCTGCTCCATTCCATCATGCAGGATGTCCGATAATCTAATTACGATTCGGTGTGTGATGGAAGCGTGTGCTCGTCATCAAACACTTGCCGTTTTAAGCCTTGACCAGGAAAAGGCTTTCGACAAAGTGAACCATGAGTTTCTCTTTAAATTGTTTCGACACCTTCGTCTTCGGACTTTTGCCACGATTATTTCTGCACTGTATGTTTCGGCCGCATCATGTGTAGCGATTAATGGTTCCGTATCTGCCACATTCAATTTGTGTGAAGGTGTCAGACACGGGTGCCCTCTTTCACCCCTGCTATACATCTTTTATTTGGAACCATTATTGCAATACTTAAATCGCCACCAAGATGTTCGAGGATACGATCTGCCAGCAGCATCCATTAAAATCAGGACTCTTACTCTTTGAGCATTTTTAATGAAGCCTTTGACCGCTTTAGTACTTCGACGGGGAGTTCCATCAACCTCGTCAAGTCTAAAGGTATTGCTATTGGGAACTAGACTGTGGACTATCTCAAAACTTTCCCAATAACATGGTGCGACCGAATTACAGTGTTAGGATATGTCTTTTCTTTCCAACCGACTATGGACTCCATGCACTGGCAACAAGGGGTTGAGAAGTGCATCTCTCGCCTTGATAAAAGTCTCCGTTTTTCAACATCGATGTTTGTCAAGGTGAGATTCATTAAGACCCATGTACTTCCAGTTCTAACAGCTAAGTGCCTATTCACCTTGCCTCCGTATAAACTCTTTAAGAAATTGCATACTGCAATTGTGAACTGTGTTTGGGGGACAACTGCTCAGCAACGTCATCCATTAAGAGCAGCGTTCCTTTTTATTCCCTTTGAGAGAGGTCGGCTAGGTGTACCTGACATTAAGCGTTATCTCATTGCTGCTAGATTGGCTGCTATGATACGGGTATTTCTTTGCCCTCCCCCTCTATGGGCGAACTTTTTCTTTTTACACCCAAGATTTTTTTCAAGGTGAATAGGCTCCCATTACCTTCCTTGTTGCCAGTAGTAACGTATCATCTCCATCCTGACATTTTTAGAATATTCAACCTTGACTTAGTGACTGTATTACCGATGCTACGTCGTATTGATCCACAAGACTGGGGAGTACTCCGTCTTTCGTGGTTTTTCCAGCAGACCGACCCTCGAGAATCAACCGACATCCTTCGATTTTTTCCCGATCACCCGTGGGCAGCAGTCATGAAGCTTCTAAAATATTTTGCCTTCGAAAGAACATTATTTTATTATCAATGGCGGCTGCTGCATCACGGGTTCTTTTCCCTTCAACGTCTGCATCAGTGGAAAGTGGTCGTGTCTGCTGGATGTGTATACTGCGGCGTAGCCGAGACCGTCAGCCATATATTTTACGAGTGCCCGTTTGCGAAGTCGATCTGGGATCGTTTGAGGTAGCATTACGGGCTGGTACATTTTTCGTATCAGTCTGTACGCTTCCTCTTAACGACTCCACTGGCGAGGTATTTAAAACGGACCTGGCTATTGCGATCGCCTTCATCAACAAAGAACTTTGGCTGGCCCGTTGGAGGCGATCGCAGGGTCAGCCTCCATCACTCTCGTCCGTATGGAGGAAGGTGGCCGATCAACTTCGATCTTTTCTGCTCCTTGAATGGTCACGGCAAGGTCCGTTTACTTTTAAAAAACGCTACACATCATCTAAGTGTTTATGCGAGGTCATCGGAGGAGACCACACCTTCCATTTCACCTTTCCGATGGCTTTCTGATACCTCGTCAGGTGTGAACGGGCCTCGTTTTTGAGGCGTTTGAATAAGCCACGCAGTCCCTATGGCTGCCTGCCACTTACAGCATGCGCGCCTGGACACCTAGATTTTAAGACCTCGAGATTAGGCGTTCGCTGAGGCAGCACCATCAGCCTCAGCTCCAACAGCAGCAGAAGGAGTTGTTCCAAGGACCCAGAAAGAATGGAAGACGGTATCATGGCCAGCCGGAATTCGACGAGAAGGACTCCTCGACCAGAATCGAACATAGGCTCCAGAAGGACCGTAAGCACGCTTCCTTAAGGACTTATACAAATAATTGCCATTAAGAACTCGCCCTTCTAGTCGTTCGCGGCAGAGGAAGCGTGCTGACAATAGTGACTTTTCGAAAATAAATGACATTTCTCTAACCGACAATAGCGCTGAGAACGGAGGGCATTGCTCTTCCACCCGCAAGGACGAGCAGCACCCCGAAGGTGAACAGGTCTACCGGGAGTCGGAAGGGATCGGCGCCCAGCCATTTCAGATGCAAAGCCAGAACAATTCGGAGAATAGACAGGCTCCAGAGTTCTTCAGTACGCCCAGCAGTTGGCACCAAAGCATTAAGGTTGGTTCATAGTCTGACAACGCCGTTTTGCGTTGGCCGTCTGCCGTTCCGTCAAGTTCAAAACGTTGCCGGTAGCGCTCTGGTTTCAGCGCTACAGCATTCATAGTCACAGCGGTAAAACAGTCAACTATAAACTTCCGAAGCTTGCATCGAAGAAATAAGCATCGTTTCAATAGATCTATATATGTACGATCTATTTTTCAAAGAAGAGAATATTTAATCTTTTCTTTTAATTTTTGATCTTTATATTCTTTCGTTCTCGTATCATACAAGCAGGGATACTTTTGAATCGCTTCGATTAACTTACTTTCCTCCATTTTTGTTTTTCAAAGAAGAGAAATGACGTCAAGAGATCGTCAAATTCTGATTGGTGGGCCGTTGTGCGTTGGCCGTTGAACACAGTTCTATCCCAGCGCAATAGCGGACGGTGGCTAAGACAGCCATTAGCATAACGACAAAGCACAACTATGAATCATCCCAGCAAACGGAACGGCTTTCGTTGGAGCACAGCGCAAATGGTAACGGCAGAGTATGAACTAACCTTTAGATCTGATCAACGCAGTTCGTCGTCAAAGGCGACATCCTCTAGGCCGGATTTGGAACGGATAGGTCCGCCCGTCACTCTACCTATTGCAAGTCGCGACCGTGCTGCGTACTCACGCCGCGTGTCGCGCTTGGCTTCAACGGTCATCCTATCCTGTAAGTGGGTTCTAGAGGATAAGGTAGCATCTAAGTGCTTAAACAATCAATTAATTTGTTTCTTGCTCAGCTCTGTTCTATTCGTCAGCGAAGCACGCTTTTCGGCGTGCCTGGTAGTGTTAGACTTATCAGACTTCCTTAGTTGTAATAGTGCTTTGTTTTCGATCATTGCAGATAACACTTCCGAGCTCCCAAACCCGATAGGGTCGACGTGCTTTTGCATAGCGACGTCCAAAGTTTACTACCAGTCATCATTTTTCTTACCAAGCTTCAGAGCCATCGCCACGCACAGGACAGGGACGAATCAGCTCAGAAAGGACTACCGTAGTCTTTACGATTGTACCAGCGCCCAGGGACGGGCCTGAAGCCAACAAATGTAAAATCCGAAGGGAGTAGTTGAGAATTGAATTTTATTTACTTTCATTAATGTGTATCTATCTAAATGGATTCATTAAATTTATTCGATCGTAATGCCTTTTCCGCCTTTTCCTTCTCTGTCGACGTTTTATGCTAGCCTCTGGGGGCATAGGGAACTAAGAAAAGTAAACTACCTATCCTAGCATAAGAAAGAACGTGACAACCTGATACTTACTTTTGTCCTCTATGTAATGCGCTCTTCACTTTTCGACAAAATCCCCATCCCTTTCCACGCATTGCGCCAACGCGTGACTAGTCGGGTGAACCCGTCGGAGAGGAATTCCGGGATTGTAGTCTACACGAGGATTGAATGGCATCTTTCACCTCGTCGTCAGAACTCAACTCATGTCCCTTAAAGTGCTCTTTCTTCTTTGGGAAGTGGTGAAAATCGTAAGGTGCAAAATCTTTCATTTTTGAACTGTAGGCGCTGCAGTTGTTCTCTTTGATTGTTGCTGTACTTCGTGCCGAACTGAAGATCTCAGAAAGAGAAAAAAGTTCAACTGAAAATCAAGTTTTTGGTAGTTATCCGCGCAAAAAAACACAAAAGAGTGCTGTTGTCCTAGATTGTTGCTTTACTTCGCGCCGAAAGAGGATCGTGTGCAGGCGGGCGTTATTGTGCTGCAAAAGATGATCCAAAGCTGCCATTTAATCCTAGTGTCGACAACATCCCCGGAATTCCTCTCCGACAGGTTCATTAAGCTACTGAAAAGAGTCATATTTCCTCCCTTACACTCTTATGAAAGTTCCTGCGTTTCCGTTGTTTATTTTGTTCTGTTAAGCTACCGTCTTCGTCTCCATACTTGCCTTTATGAAACAAGTATAAATTTTCATCTTTTCATTTTCTTTCCTATTTTTTGTATTTCAATTTTTGTCAACATTTAAATTTTGTGAATTAGTTTCAGATGGTTTTCGAATTATTAGTTTTTAATTTTGTGACGTTAATTTATATACAACTGATTTTAATTGATATGAATTATCATTAATTCTAGTGGTAATAAAATCTGCTAGTGCAATTTTTAGTCCCTAGAAGGCTGTAATAAACAAAATTTGGTTTTAAATATAAAACCATTACTTAGAGTTTCACCAAAGAACTCGCCCTTTAGGCCTGATTAGTTGCGAGTGAAAGAACTGACAGTAAATATTTGTATGTTGTATAGATCTATACATTATGCTCTTTGTATTAATATCATAAATAAGTAAAAATAAAAGCATTTTCACCGACTCAATTTCACCCATCATTCCAGATTTTTATGAAACTTTTCTACAGTTGCTATGACCTAGTTAAAAAAATAATATCAAGTATTTCTGGTCTAGGTCAAATACTTTCCGAGATATGAGCGGTCCAAATTTTGGGGAAAAGTTTCTGTGAAGATCGTGTACCAATAAGAAAAAAATTCATAATTCAGCCAAATTTCTAAAGTATTTCCTGTTAAATACGAGTATGTATATTTGACGGAGAGTTACTTTTTATGTATTTTCTTAAAAATTAGGTTAGGAAAAAATGAAAACTAGAATTTTTTTTAAAGATTTTGAGATAAAAAACAAAATGCGATTAAGAGGTGAGACAATATAGTTACAAAACCAAACTTGACTTGTTGAAAACTTGTGTGTATTGCTGTTGCACATATTCAGTTTCCTTTTCTAAAAAATGGTACACTCGTTACGAGCCATTTATAACTATGACAATCGCATTATAAAGAGGTACATAACAAATGTCTTCTTTTCCTGAAGGACAACGAAATGATGGTGCAGGGCCGAGAGGATGCAGGAATTTCATTATGGCAAACAAAAAAAAACCGTTCGAATGAAATAGGTGTTGTAAGAAAAGAGAGACCAGAAAACACAAGCAAACAGAAAGAGTGGTAATTAATGAACATTACTGTACACACATGCCGTTTAGGCACGCATCCCACTGTTTGGTGAGACGAGAAGAAGATGTGGGTTGCTGTTTGAACCAGTCCGTAACTGCTTCCTGCACCTCCTCGTCGGTATTGAATCGTTGTCCCTTGAGGAATTTCTTCAACGGCCCGAATAGATAAAAGGGGACAAATCCGGGCTGTAAGGAGGATTCAAGTACCTCCCATTTCTTCTTGGCTAGTAGAGAATGAATGATCACTCTTGAACACAGCATCCTGGATCGCTTGTTTTTGATAGCATAATAAAATATATAAACAGCCAAAACTGTGGACAATATAAACAAGAAAGAAAGAAAAGAAACCACCTAAATGAATTTTATAAAACTCCTAAAAACTCATATGTACATTTCGGAGCTCTGTCTCATTCATCGGTGAGAAACGACAAATGATAGTTAAACTAATAAGACCGCTATGTATAGCAGCGGTTAAGCAATAAGAAAATTTATTTGACAATGAAGGAAGCTAAAGGCATCCAATCAGCTACTGGTACAGGACCATCGTCGTTATTTACCAACCAAGTAGATGGCTTGTGCTTGGCTAATTGTACAGATTCTAGAAAAGGTAGAAATTTCTCATCTTTAATAGAATGGATAATTTTAAAGCCACCTAACGAGAAATTATGGCCTTCCTGTAAAATATGGTCTGCAAAAGCAGATATACTCCCTTTTCCATTTTTATGCTCCTTCGTTCTAGTTTTTACCTCTCTTTTTGAATGTCAGAGATAAAAATTATTGCAGGAGGATTATTCGAACTTATAAATCTCCGGGAATTCTGTCTTTTACCATGTTAAGCTTTGTTTTCTAAGAGTATTTGAACTTTTGAAGGCCACTTTATTTACATTATACGGAAGGGCAATAGTTTAGAGAAATTCTCCTTGACGTTCTTCAGAGAAATGACTTCTTCTAGCGCTATTTGTCTCTTAATCTTCTTCATCAATTTTTCTATACTCCGATATTCAAAACCATTGTATCAGGCATACAGCTTGATACCCCGTAATTCGATTTTTCTTGCATCGTCCTGGAATGGAATCAAACACATTCTACGAAGGAGATGATAGAAAGTGTCGACTTTTGAAAATGACAATGATTGGAGTCATTCTTAATACAGGGTGATTATAAAGTCCCTATACATTTTGGTGAAATATCCGTTTTATTGCAGCAATTACAGTATGCGTCAACCAGATATCACACGAGGATACCTTCTTAGTACATTTCAATGTGTCCCCCTTGCACATCCCGGCACAGCTCTCAGCGTTCCACCGTGGCCCGGAAAACATTGCGCAACATAGCCGATATAATGTCCTCCACCACGGCTGTAATCCGTTGTTTCAGTTGTGCAATGGTGCGTAATCTTGACCTGGTACAACTTGGACTTGATAAAACCCCACGCAAAGAAATCATGGGGATCAAATCTGGGGACTGTGGAGCCCACAACCTTGGCGCGCCCTGACGAAGCCATCTGCCTGGGAATGCGCGAGTCTGGTAGTCCAGAATGATGTTGGTAAAATGGGGTGGTACCCCATCCTGTTTGAACACAACAGTATCCTAAATCCCATCATCTAGCAACTGTGGCTCCAGGAGTTGCTCCAACATGTCGAGTTACACAGTACCATTGATAGTCCCCTCGGCAAACATGAAGGGTCCATAGAGCTTTGACCCTGTAACCCCCAACCACACATTCACTTTGGGTGTTTTTGGGTGTTCCAATAAATGAAATTCGTTAATGTTTTCACCAAAATGTATAGTGATTATAAAATCACCCTGTATATGCAGGAACAAAGTTGTTCTTCCGGTGGATGTCAAAAGATAGCGAATTTCCAGAATTTTCTACACTGCTCAAAAGAATTAGGGGACCACTTCTGAAAACATCTGTAAAATCTCACGATCAAGACTTACGATAAAATGTTTCTTAGTTTTTTGATAAATTAGATGTGGTTTATTGAAATCACTGGGCGTTTTTTCATGTTTCTCTTTTTTCCGTGAGTTTAAAGTAAAAATGCCAGAGACTCCTTAAAAACAGAATGGTCATGACCAAATGGCAAAGGTCACATGGTCTTCAAACAGCATTAATTTGCATGTTAAAGCTCTGATACAGTATTTGGACGTTTAATTGAGACAAAATGAGACATCTCAGGCTGGAAGAAGTTGCAAGAGCTCTCCAAGAAGGCTACTCAGTCAAGTCCATCGCCAGACAGCTTCAAATGTCACCTTCAGTGATCCATTGTGCATGGAATCGTTTCAAGATACTGGTCGTTATTCGCGTTTCCAAGATAACGACAAGAATGCAGGACCGATATCTTCAAACTTCTGCTCCTCGCCGACGAACATCAACTGCTAGAGACTTGAAAAATGACCTGCGTGCTGCATCTGGAGTGCTTGGTTCTGACCAGACATTCAGAAACAGACTACGGGAAGGTGGTTTGAGAGCCAGAAGGCCGAATCGTGTACCTCATCTCACGCGCCGACACCTAGAAGCCCGACGTCGGTTTGCCCAATAACACATCAACTGGCAGCTGCGTCAGTGGCGGTCTGTGCTCCTTACAGACGAGTCCAGATTTCGCCTAACTCGTTGTGATGACGTAAGCGAGTGTGGAGACGCTCTGAAGAGTGCTTCGCAGAATCAACAATGTAACAGACAGACAAAATGGGATGTGGTTCAGTCATGGTTTGGGATGTGGTGCCGTACTGATCTCGTTGTTGTCCAGGAGTCTCAATGCTGAAGTCTACATCAGCAACATTCTGGAAGATCACGTAGTGCCTAGTGCTTGTGTTGTAGGCCCTGATTTCGTTCTTATGCAGGATAATGCTCGTCCGCATAAGGCATGTGCCACTCAGGAATTTCTCCAAGAACGGAGCGTTTCAACATTGGAGTGGCCAGCAATGAGTCCGGACATTAATCCGATCGAGCATGTGTGGGACATGATTGACAGACGCATAAGGCAACGTCCAACAATTCCACAATCACTGCGCGACCTTTCGCAGGTCCTCATTGAAGAACGGGAGAACATTCCTCAACCAGACATCTGTCGACTTGTGCGGAGCATGCATCGCAGATGCGCGGAGGTCCTTCGAGCTCGTGGAGAGAATGCACGTTACTAGAGAACACTTCTAGGGAGATGTGTATCCACAGATGTGTTGAGAACCCATCTTGAGAACAGTTTTCTCTCTTTAGTTTCACCAGGGGTTACGTCTGCAAATTGTTTTTTCGAAAGATGCTTGGAAAACTAAGCCATGCACTTATTTGTTGAATAAATTGAGACCGCTTCATGTGCTTATGGGGTTTTACGGATATTTTCATTCATTTAAAAAACATAGGCGTTCTATATTGTGTTCCCCTAATTCTTTTGAGCATTTTATTACAGTATATAAAAATACCAGTTTTGGGTCAACTTCTACCTCCTTTTATAGAATTTGTTCATATACCCAAGCACAAGCCATCTGAATGGTTGTTGAATAACGACGATGGTCCTATACCAGTAGCTGCTTGGATGCCTTTAGCTTCCTTCATTGTCAAATAATATTTTGCTTAATCGCTGCTTTATACAGGGTGACAATTATTGAGCTATATGAAAAAAAAACTTGATAACTTTTGAACAATTGGCGAGATTCAGTTAAAACTTGGTGGTTGAATGTAGGGCATGTTAAGGATTTTTTTTGAGCATGCGCACTGCGACTGTTGAACGATATGTCAAAATTTTAGAAAATGATCTCATCCCTATTATCCAAAGAGCATGATCCCATCGGACCAATAGAGTGTTTGAAGTCCTGGAAGAGCACTTTGGAGAGCGCATTCTGGCTTTGGGGTACCCAGAGGCCACTGGAATGGGAATCGCTTGGCCGCCATATTCTCCTGATCTCAACCCTTGTGACTCATTTTTGTGGAGCAATATTAAAGATAAAGTTTACGCAAATAACCACGAAACCATCGCTGAGCTCAAAACAGCCATTCAGGAGGTCATCGAAAGCATCGATGTCTCGACACTTCAATGAGTTTTGCAGAAATTTGCTCTTCGTCTGCGCCACATCGTAAGCATTGATGCAACCATATCGAACATGTCATAAACTAAATTCGAATAGCTGTATTTACTTTTAACATTTGAATAAAATTTTTGAACTCAGTAGTTTTTGAAAATTTGATGTTTTATTTCATATAGCTCAATAATTGTCACCCTGTATTTTCACTTGTCGTTTCTCACTGATGAAGGAGACAGAGAGCTTCGAAATGTCCATACGAGTTTTTATTTTATAAAATTCGTTTATGTGGAATAGTGGTTTCTTTTCTTCCTTTTTGCTAGCCTTAAGCCTGTTTCACAATTACAGTTTGTGGGCGGAAATAAGGCTTAAGTCTAAGCATCCGCATCTGCCTGTTTTCCGCCCGCAACGTAAGACGAAGATTTTCCGCACAGACTGCCGTTTCACAATTAGCCAAATTCACAAACTGCTTTGCAGACAGAATTTATAATTCAAGCTGGTTCTGAAATTTAGCGGATCCGCAACTGCTTCAACCAATCAGTAAACGTTTTTGTTACTATATAGGGCGAAAACTCTGTCGACGTGAAGTTGCCATTTAACAATGTACAGCAGGCCCCCGTTTTACGTCCGTAATCCGTTCCGGAACGGCGGACGTAAATCGAAACGGATGTAAAACGAAACCTGATTTCCCATAGGATCCCATTATAAAAAATTTATTCCGTTCTGGACAGAAAAATTATTCCCTGACCCCTAAATTATTCCTACAGTAAAAAAGTCAGAAAACACGCACTCGCCAATGTACACCATTATTAATATAGTACTTATAACAAAATCTAAGTTATAACCAGTGCAAAAAAAATTTGTTTGCCACCTTTAAAAAAAATCGTGAGTGATTAACGGCCTAGGTTCACACAATTGTTTTAAACTGCCTGAAACAAATAAGAAAACATTTTGAATTAAAAGAAAACAACAACTACAACACTTGAAAAAAATGAAACAACACAAAAGCACTAAAAACGTACAATACAGTAACTTTAATTTAACAGAAAGATTAAAAACAACCAACCAAAAAATACCCCAAACACTATTTCTGCCTTTTTTTTTTTTACTGTTTTTAACGTTTTACAGAAAAACGCATATTGCGCATCACCGTCCTCGAATTTTTGCGCGTGGGCGAACGGCGGATGCGGACGTAAAACAGGCGTTTTTCAGACCTCCGCCGGCGGACATAAATCGAGGCGGACGTAAAACGGGGGCCTACTGTAATTTAATAATATTGCTGTCAAAAACAGCCTTCGCCTATGAATGCGACGAAGGTCGCTGCGAGACGCCATTTTGTGAAGATGTGATGTCCATTTCGTTTGGGAATGAACCAATCCGAAGACAGTTAATGCGGCCGCGGTTTTAATTGTGAAATGGAAACGGAAAGTTGTTAAATCGCCCCTTTGCGAGTGGAAGATCTAGTATGCGCTTCTTTGGCGGATCCGGTGGGACTAATGCGGGCGATTTAATTGTGAAAAAGGCTTTTCAGAGATTATCCTCTTTGGACGGGTTTTGAACTACACTATCCATTTTTAAATGAATATCACGCTTGCAAACATGTAGCAATTGAAAACATTCTTTGTGCTAATTAGCAAAAACATACGCAGTTTCACTCTCAGCATCCGCATTCAACACTTAACCAACCATGTATGAGAAAAATGAAAAATAGCTTAGGCCTGCGATCAGGGCCGCCGCCAGGGGGGGACAAACGGGACTCTAGTCCGGGGCCCCAACGGAAGGGGGGCCTCGTCAGCCACGCATCAGGCACGAGGCAGAGCGCAGAGAGGCCCACACGTACCCAGTTGTCAGGGGCCCAAACATTTCTGGCGGCGGGCGTGCTGCGATGAAAAAAAAATACAAGGGAACTGATAGCTTAACTTTATGTAATTTTTGGTGCTGATTTCAAAGAAAATAATGAAAAATTTCTATCTCATCAGGATTTCTTGAAAAATTAATTTTGCTTGGATATCCGCAAGCTTATGAAGGTTAAAGAAATTGAGACTAGAATGACAACAAAGGAAAAAAAAGCTTGGGTTGCCTTCAAAGATGTCGTCAGTAAATTTCTGGTTAATTACAAGGATCCTGACTATAAGCTTACATAATTGTAATGAATATGCTGGACAAATTTCAAGCGTTGAGTTGCTCCATAAGTGTCAAAATACATTTCCTTCACTCACATGTGGAATTTTTCCCCGAAAATTTAGGACCAGTCAGCGAAGGACAGGGCGAAAGGCTCCACTGTTGCCAGACAGTACATGCAAAATTGTTCGCGAGAATTCCTTTTCAAATAGGATTTTAGCAAATATATCGATATCGATTTTACAAAAAATCCTGACGCGAAGGAAAAAAATGGAGGTCATTTTCGAAATCAGCACACCAAATAACATAAAAATCAGCGAAAACTTCTCTTGTATTTTTCAAAAACTTCAATTTCACAGGCCTGTATAATTGGAAGTCCTCATCCACACCAACTTTCTTTGTACCTACGGAATCATTTGACAGAAGAACAAAATGGTGAAAGCTGCGAGTTTCAGGAATTGTCTTAGTTAGTGAGAATTACTTTTTTGACTATTAAAAAGTGACTATTTGAACAAATAAGAACTGCAGCTTATTTGTGATATTTGTATTCAGTCAGTGTTTCTATATTAAATTAAAATGAATCATTAACTAGCTAAATTAATAATAAAGCCAATTAGATTCCCATTATTTTTATTTCGTATTCTTATTAGGTTTAATTTTTTAAAAAAAGTTTGGCTTGGTAACTCCACTGTCTCAACTTTTAACCTTATTTTGAAAAAAAAAACGCGAAAAGTTTAAAAAAACATTAATTTAACATTTTTTAATATTCTTAAAAATAAGAAAATAGAAAAACCTATTTTTCTATCAAATCTACATATTTTATAGGAAAAGAAGTAAATATTTCGCATGAATATGTTTATATTTGATTGGATTATGCGGGTTTTTTCTTACAGGCTACATGACCACAAAAATGCTGATAATGACTTTTCCCTCTAAAATTTGACTTCCCGTATCTTGGAAAGTATTTAACCTAGGCCAAAATAAATTTGGTATAGTTTTATAACATGGCCATAGTAAAATGTTAAAAAAAAATTCATAAAAATCTGAAGTGGGGGCAACAATTCATTTTTTTTTTTTTTTCAGTGTTAACTGAGGTGGAATGACCCGCTTGGAAAAAAACTCGGTAAGCAATGAGTCAAGTGATTTGTAACTTACATAAAGTCGTTTTACTTATCATAATTATAATAGAAATAATTAATTGATCTTTAACCTTAGTTAAAAGAAAATCTTAGTAAAATAATTTCATTTCAATTTCCCCTTCTTCAACGTAATTTAATACAACTGCAAGTCAAGTAATGAAGCATGTTAATGTAACAAGCGCCGACCAGGTGGCCGAAAGGGCTAGGGCGTAGGCTTTCTAGTTCTCGAGTCCGCATGGTCGTGGGTTCGAATCCCGCCGTGGGCATGGATGTTTGTGTTTGTCCCGGGCTGCGTACAGATATAACTTGTGTAAAAGGTGCAAAATGACCTTAGTTGACGCCAAAAAATTCTAGCAAACCAACTAACAAACCTAATGTAATAAGCTATTTTAAACATTATAAGCGGGATACTACTTCCTTCATCACTTTTCCTTAGATTACAACCATATATCAGAAAATTTATAATTAATTCATAGAAATTTAAGCCCATGATATATATAACTTAACCAGTAACCGGATCTCACGCTTTCCGATTTAAATCCTTTGAGCAGGGGTAATCTTACCTCACTTTGTTTACAGAACCAGCCAAAAAACAATGACAGGTTTAAAGAGGCAAAGTTATTGGAATGTCGTAAAATTACAAAAGAAGTTCTAATACGTGTCAAGGCATCATATAACAAATAACTCAAAAAGCATTTGCATGGTGGAGGCGGTCATTTTGAATGTCCGTTAGCATAAAATGATTTATTCTATGCTGTGCAACATTTGACTTCTCCTTGTAGGTATCAATGACTACATATTATCTGTCGTGACTAAATTTCGTGTCCTTATATGGGTCATGGCGCATTATGACAAAAAAAGAAATCATGCCTTTAAGAAAAAAAAGCTGTTAATTCTCTAATTTACATAGAACGGATGTATTAAAACGGAGGACTTAAAGGTTATTAATTAATTAACATATTAAATTATATGCTATAATTTATTTTCGAAGTGTTTTATTTCCCCCTCTATGTAGAGATATATATTCATCATACTATACAAATTTAAGTTTTTAATAATCACTATGTGCCATTGATATGCGTCTAAGGAATAATTGCTGTTTAAGCGATGGACAATTGATAATTATCAATGTAAAAAATGATATAAACTGTGCTCATAATAATGCAATTTAATAGCGCACGACTTAATAAATGATAGTGCAGCTCTTTGTATTGTGTTTGGATTCGATATTTGAAAGAATTCGGAGAGCAGTTCCCTTGTCGTTTAATCAAAAGTGGAACGGGGAGAGGGAGGAGAAATCAATTTCACTTAAATATTTTCAGAGTCATTGAGTTAGTGCATTAATGACGTGATCTGCAGAATTATGGCTGACTTACAGACATGGGCTTGGAGTTCATTCATCACTCATCCTGGACGCTTATTACGCATTAATATCTAGTGGCATCGACTAATGAAGGTCTCAAATGCTTTACTCCAAAATAAGAAAATAATAATAATAATAATAATAATAATAATAATAATAAATAACATAATAAAAATATCCTATTATTTTCTCTGCTGCTCATTCAAAACATTTATAATCAGTGATAAACAGGTTTTAATGACATAAATGCAGTTACTTAATTTTGATACACAAGTCATGTCCAAATTACAGTTTTATATTCACAATATTAATTATCTTAAGGCTCAACTATTTCGTATAAGCGATGAAGTTACATGAGAGTATCCTAAACAGATGAAAGTGTAATGATTCGAAGTTGAAATAAATAAAATAGAAATGCAATTGCATATTCTATTTACAGAAAAGATCGTTTATTGACAGTCAATAGTAGCGGATTAATGAAGGTGATTTCCGGTTGCATATGAATATGAGGATGTTCCACTTTCCAGTTGATTTTTAATGCCATAAAAGTTATCCTTAGTCTATATAGTCGTAAATGTTTTTTTTTCTTTCTGTTCCTTCTGTGATTCACATTCTCACCAAGAAGTCGTCCTTGACAACCAACGAAACTGCTCCTTCCGGTTTTAAACAGATTCACGTAATTTATTTAGTTGAAAAATCACTTTGAGAACAGAAAAAAAAGAAGGGCCAAAAAATCTAAATAAGAAAAGGAAATGAAATTAATGTTGTACAATAGTTTAGAACAGGAAATAGTTAAAATCTTGGTTGTAATTAAATAAACATAAAGATAATACCATCTAGCTTCACAGCTATGTTTGAAAACTTATTCATCATACCAAACTCACAGAATTCTCTAATAATGAAAGGTTATTTATCACTATATTATTATTATTATTTAAATTCAATGTCCTTTATGAAAAAGGGCAATGTTTTATCCAAATATTCGTCTTTGGGTTCTTTACTTCAAGTTTCAATTTAAAACCTTTCTAAAACAATTATATAGCTTAGCAACTTATAAAAGAAACCTGTTAATATATTTTAGGGGCTTCACAATAGAAAAAGGGCATTAAATTTTTGTATAAACTAAACAAATTTCAAATCAAGTACTTTCTTTCCACGAGGAATCTTAAATAAGCGCTAAATAAATATTCATTACTGAACAAGTTCGTCTACTTGAATGGATGAATCCCATCTGCTTTCTTTATTTGCATATTTGTAACAACGTAATTTTTTTTCCATATAATTAAGCGGTTTTTTTTTTTTTTCGTTTAGAGAGGAGAGAAATCCTATTTTTTTTTATTCTCAAATGGAGCACATGAATAAAGCGGTTTATTTTTTATCACAGTAGAGCAGTTGTAATAGTGAATTAAGAATTTATTTGTTATTTTCGCGTAAAATTTAATAATTCATACAAAGACTACATTTCGGTTGATTTTGTCTTCCGCTTTAATATACACATCTTCGGTGAGTTCCCCAAGATTGTGGATTTAATGTCGGCCGAGGACGCCGAGAAGTTTTCAGGAGGTCAGAGCAGACATGGTTGACGACATCGGTCAGGTGGGATAGTTAAGATGCTGAAAATCAAAAAAAATGTTAATGAAAAAGGTTCAGAAATAGCAATAGGTAGGTCTTGAATAAGCGTTCGACGACGTTTCGAGTATAACCTCATCCTCAGGAACTGTGATCGACTTCAATTTGCAAAGGACAATCGACAATCGAACAGTGTAGTGTATCGGTATTCGTGTGGAACTTGAAGCATAGCTTCCATAATCTCACCCTTCATAATCATATTCCAAGGGAAATACACTGAACTAGAAAAGAAGCCTGATGTACCCACAAAGGTCATCCAAAATTTGCAAAGGCTGGAACACCTTGCTTTATAGGCAATTCCACCAATCAGGAGAAGGGTCTTCATAGGAGGATACAATTCAGCTCTGATTGGTGGGCTTACAATATGGTAATTGCATCAGGAACGTACAGTAGCAATTTACAGTTATAATTGAATATTTAGCTAACATTGATAATATGAATAAATAAATAAATAAATAAATAAATAATGAATAAAATGAAATAAAAATAATGGAAAAATAATATGGTAATTACATCAAGAACGTATAGTAGCAATTATATAGTTATAATTGGATATTGAGCTAACATTGATAATATGAATAAATAAATAATGAATGTAATGAAACAAAATAAAAGTAAAAAAAATATACAATCCGTTCAGTGCTAAGTTTTTGTCAAGTCGGGTAGATAATATTGTTTACAGTGTCTATTATTGGATTTTTGTCAAAACTGATTTGGTTATTTAATGCTATATTCCTATTTGTCTTCAGGTGTCTTATTATAATTAATGGATCATAGGTACGGATTTTTCTAGGGTCTTTAATGATTTTTAATATGGATATTATACTGCTTTGCAATGAAATTGCCCCACCCACAAAGAGTTATCCGAATAAGCCAAAAGTAGGTATACAGCAAGAGATACATCTGAACACACCTTTATTACGTTATGGAGCCAAGACGTGCACTGTTTGTACAGGGTGTCCCAACGGAAAGCGGCATCAGTAGGTTGTGGCACCACCTCTAGCGGCGATGCATTGTTCCAGCCGCAGGTGTAGGTGATCATACAGGTGGCGAATGTCATCTTGGTGTACGTCTGCCCAGGACTGGTAAACCTGCTGTGTCAGTCCATGGAGATTGCGGGGTGATCGTAAACGACGCCCCACAATGTCCCACTTGTGCTCAATTGGCGATAGGTCTGGGGACCTCGCGGGCCATGGCAGGCAGTTGACATCATGCAGACATGCCATGCTCATGTTTGCCGCGTGCGGTCTGTCGTTATCCTGCATGAAAGACTGCGCCGGGTATGGTGTGCAGAAAGAGCAGTAATACGGGCTGCAGAATCTCTATGACGTACCAAGCTGCTGTCAGGGTGCCTTGGATGGTGACTAAAGGCGTTCGGGTATCGTAGCCGATGGCACCCCAGACCATGATCCCGGGTGTTGGTCCACGATGGCGATACCGGATGCATTGTTCATTGGCACGTTCCAATGGTCTGCGCCACACTCGACCGCGTCTGTCGTTGGTGTCCAAACAAAAGCGGGATTCGTCTCTGAAGACCACCGGGCGCCATTCCATTCGCCAGCCCACTCGTTCACGACCCCATTGCAGTCGTATTGCAGTGCTCAGGAAGACACAACAATGGACGCCTGGCAGACATTGTCGCGGCGTGTAACCGGCGTGCTATTGCCGCTATTGACACTGGAGCAATACCGGGAATAGTGATGTTGTCGCGCAGTTGCCGCAGGGTGATTGTTCTGTCCGTTAACGCTGTTCGCAGTATCCGCCTATCGGTACGAGCTGACGTGCTTCTCCGGGCCCTAGAGCCTGGTCTTCTGGCATGTGTGCCTTGCTCTCGCCATTGCCTCCAACATCGGCCTACCAACCGTGCGTCCCGCGACACATGGACAGCAATCCGTCTGGTTGATTGTCCAGCCTCGGAGAGGCCAATAATCCGACCTCGTTCAAAGTCCGTTAATTGCGTGAACGGTTGTCGTTGTCGTCATCGCGGCATTGAGACCGTTGGGCGGATTACAGTACTGTACGTTCACGACAAGGTAATCTAGAATAACAGGTAGGTCCAGTTTGTCAGAAGTGCTTAACGCGCATGCGTATTGTGACGTCACTGGATGACTTATGGCTTTACTTCCGGCGTGTGCGGTAGCCATTATTCTGGTCACAAAAGAAAACGTTTTCACGTAAAAAACAAAACTCTTACGTTGATTTCTGAAGAAACGTTTATTTGTAAACTTACTATTTTATAAATTAAAATTTCCTAATGCCTGCATAAATAAAGTTATTAAGAAATAATATCGAAATTATCATCTGTCTCTTAACTGCCAACGGTTCCGACGAATCAATTTCGAAATCTTAACGAGGAATGATAACTAGGCCTAATGATAATGAGAAATACGTTATCGTCCTTGTCTCTGTGTTCGCTTAACTATCCGCACATTGCGCGATGAGTGAACATGAGACCAAGGTAAATGATTTTACATTTTAAAGACACCCACTCCCCTTCTAACGAACTGATATATAACCCTTTTTCTATTTAGTCTCAGTAAATTTCACTTACCTTGGTCGCATGATCAGTTATCGCGCGATGTGCTGATAGTTAACATCAACCCTGTGTTCACATTAAAAAGATAATACCTAAGTACATTTTACAATAATTATAAATTTCGTAAGTCCCTTCATATAATGGCATTATTATTTAATTAAAATATATAGCATAAAGAATGAGAATTGTGAAGGAAATGAACGAGTCGTCAAGTGTGGCTATCGCACGACTGCTTTCATTGCCGCCATGTTTTAGTTTCTGTTGAGGTTTCGATTTAGCGGGTATAGGTTTCGATGTCATCTAGTGACGTCAAAATACGCTTGCGCAGTAAGGCAATTTTTACTACTTCCGGCAAACTGACCCCCACCTTGTTCTAGATCACCTTGCGTTCACGAGGCAGTTGCTTCCTCCCGACTGCATGGAACGTCTCGCACAGGTGTCAACTGATGAGCCTATACAGGCACCCGGATACCAAAAAACACAAGCTCGTACATAAGTTAGAAACCAACAATAGTTTAGCATTAAGTCACTTCTAATGTTTACATAGACAGATTTTGTATACTCACTTATGCATTAATCCATTGCTTTCAAATTTTTATTCCTTTGGATTGTGTCATTATGAATAAAGAATTAAGATCATAGTCAACAGTTTAATCGCACAGCTGTAATGCGCATTACCACTTCATGCACTTATCCTTGTTTAACCCATTCCTATTTGTTTAGCTTTTGAAACTACATAAATACCCAGGGTTTTTACTAAGGGGCACCTGGAATTTAACTGATAATTATACTAAATTGGTCAATGTGAATGTAGCTTTTCATTGTGTGACTTAGGTCCAAAGTGGTTATCGTAAATACTCTTTACAAGATGTACTGGATAATTAATGTACTTCTAACATTATGGCTGCACTTCGGGGAAGGCCAATTTAAGTATCATTAAAACAATACCCTGTGTTATATTCTTAACGTAGCAGAGTAGCATTTGAGTTCATAAGAATTCAAAAAAAAGTTTGGATTAGTCAGCTCAGGGCCATGATCTTAACCCGTGCTGAACATCTTCGGGATGAATTCATCACTGGTTACGGGCACGCCAACACTTCAAAAAATAAGGTCAAATTGGTGGCTATGTCAAGGTCTGAATGAAGCTTTAAAAAACTAGTGAAGAGTAATCCACCTCTTTTGAAATGGTACATGCCGCTAATTGCTCTTTTTTTCGCTTTGTTGTGTACACGAGGTGCGTTCAAAAAGTTCCAGGACTGACTGCACATCTCGCCAACAAATAGCAGCGCAAGTGCACAAATACAGTAAATTATAACCCTAACATCCTAAATTAGCTTTTCAAGGATTTTGTTTCATGTGCCTTGGGAACTGAGAAAATATTGCTATTGTGACCAGGTGTGTGAGGTCGTCTGTGATTTAATCGTGGACATTAAATTTGAGTATGAGCAAATTCGAGCAAGAGCAGTTTGAGAGAGGACGTTAGGCGAAAGCGATCAGATCTGTGGTGTGAAAAAAAACTGGATGCTCCACTACGACAAGGCACCCCCTCATTTACCTGTCCTCACACGTGAGTTTCTTGTGGACAAACAACGTGATTTCGCTTCCACCTTCATCCTGCTCGCCAGATTTGGCTCCTGTAGACTTTGCCCTCTTTCCAAAAATGAAGATCCAGTTAAAAAGTCGCCGTTTTGACACGATTGAGCAGATCTAGTGAGAATCCCAGAAGGTGCTCGACTCATTTCAATAAAAAGACTTCAGGACACATTCCTGAAGTGGCAAGAACGCTGGACTCATTGCATGCTTCACAACGGGACTATTTTGAAGGGGATACTGTGTAAATGGATTTAAGGAAAGTACATTTTAATGAATCAGTCCCGGAACTTTTTGATCACACCTCGTACTTTGCTCACTTGATAGTAGAAATTTGGGCACATCTATGGACACAATGCTATTGCGGTCACCATCAGTTTCCAAAGAAGGCAATTTATTGGTACCCTCTAGCTGTGTATCTGTGAAACAAACCCAGTTCATCAAATGTATCTAAAGTCATAGTGGCATACATTGTTAAAAATAGAGCATCTGCTATACGCTGTAGTGTACGCTGCAGTAGTGGACGGGAAAGTAAACTGAACGAGAAAGAAGAGCGGGCAATATAGAGGATTGCAACATCTAAGAAGAAGACAACTGCTACGAAAGTTATTACAGAGATGAAGCTGCATATTAATAATCCCGTCCATGTCACGAGGTGCGGAGGGAGCTTCATTCCCGAGCTGTAACTCGGAGAAAATAGGATACAATGAACACAAATCCTCGAGTGCTGGTGAATAGATACATGTCATGTCACGTGGTCCAAAGAGTCGTCCTCCACTTGTGTATCCCACCATCGGACGGTTTAAAGAACCTCCTTCACTTGGTTCATAAATGGATAATGTCTAAAGAATCTTTGATTTGGAGCGTGTAATTCTAATGGGGCAACAATCAGGCGACAGCGACTGAATCGGTCGAAGGGAATGAAAATGGTTGCTAGCAACATACAAGCGACTTGCTAGTGACATGCAGAGGCTACTGCTGGTTGCCGTCACCTCAATCAAGCCAGGTTTACTCCAGGCACAAAGTTGCCTCCACCACTCTATCATGTGATTGGCAATAGCCAATGAGCATCTACCTCCTCAGATCGCGTGTTCAAATAACATGGTTGCTCAAGTAATTATGGATAGCTCGACCTGGACCACGGAAACAATACCTCCACAAGCAAGTGCTGTAATTTTTTCGATGTTTTTGTCGGCATACATCTTGATCTTTGCCTATCGTAATACTTACATCATTCCCAAATCATTTGCTTAAGAGCCGTTGCCGCTCTGTTAAACGAAATGGTTTGCACATTTGCGCTATCTGTTGCCTCAAAACAAGAAACAAAAATGTCTCCACTGAAGTCATGTTTTGAAGCAGCGTGTTGCTTCGACACAATTTGCTTTGACATTGTTGCCTCATTTGCACCGAACCTAAAGGTGAAGGAACCGTCATGCTTAGGGCTCTAAATCGTGAACGTGGATTTTCTATAGACCGTGAAAGGCAGAGTGACTGGCAAGAACTCTGAACAAGTTTTGAGCAATTAGGCCCATCCCATGGCACTGACGTTGTTTCCAGGTATTCTTCTCCTTGATGCTGCAATCTTGGTGTCCCGAAATGGAGTGACTGTTGGTAGATTCGAACGAGTAAGGAGGGGGATAAGCTCTCACGCAAGGAGAGTAAAGTAATGGTGCCATCTTTTGAGGAAAACGTTAATTTTTCCTTACACGCTCGTTCGTATAAAATAACGAAAGCCAAGCGTCGTAAGCGAGGAAAGCGGAAGTGGGGCGGTGGCGTGCCTGGCAAAAGCGAGAAAAAAGCCAAAGAAGAGAGTGGTGGAAGAGAAGTGAGCGGGAATTTGAAACGACAGCATGGTTTAGAAGAGTTGTCATGTTCCATGCGAGTAAGGCGTGGATTCCACATGCGTAAAAACAACGGCAGAAACCACAAGGCAGAAAATTCTCTGACATCACGTCCTGCTTTCGTCTTTCTGCCCGACAAAAAACTCCTGTTTGTTTGGTTTTTTTTTATTTGGATTGAGTTCATAGCCTACAAAGAGAATTTTTTGTCGGGCAGTAAGACGAAAGCAGAAAAAGAATTTTTGGGGTAGTGATGTCAAAAAGTTTTCTGCTTTGTGTTTTCTGCCGTTGTTTTACGCATGTGGGAACCACGCTTAAGCCAGCGAGAAAAGAATAAGCAGCAGAAAGTTCACGAATTAATTGTAGTGAACTTATCAGACATGGACATTGAACCCGCGTTAACAGTTCGAACTAACAAGGGAATGGGACACTCTTTGTTTTAGTTTGTGAAATATACCGCCAGAGTGCACGATGTGTCATCGAGAGTTCCTTTTACTTCCGGTTTCTCGCGTCGCCTGCTTTTTGAATAGGCAAAACTAGAGTAGTAATGTAGCAACATCGATTAGTTATTAAAACAACAACAAAATGAAAACAATGAATTCAAAAAAATGAAAAAGAAAACCGAACTTGTCCCTGATTAAGCAAAAGTTGAAAGAAAAATGAGCTGAATTATCAGGAAACAAAAGTTAATGAAAAGAAAGTTTAAGTAAACCAACTGGCATGTGTATTTTAGACTCATGCTAATTCAGGCTTCGTTAATACTTACGGAAAAATAAAGATAAAATTAACGAAATGTTTACGCACTAGCAGCATGTAATTTCAGTATAATTTCTTATGCAAATTCCGAGTTATTCGTCACTAAAAAGTTGATAATCCAGATCGCTACACTGTAAGCTGACATTTTAAGCCCAAGTTTTATCGTAGAGTAGCGGGCTCAAGAGATCATCTATGTAGCGGTCCGGATAACCAACTTTTTAGCGACGGGTAACTCGGATTTTTTTTTTGTTATGATGTATGCATACTTTAACTTTATAAAAATAATTACATTTTAGAAGGATGCAATTTGATTAAATTAAATAACTTTCCATTAAATTTTTAATCAAATTTTAATTAATGATATTTTAATTTTATTTTATAATTTTTTAAATTTTATAACAACAGTCTCAAATGCAATTACAGGTTTCAACTATGGGTGGACCATGATTTAGATGCTATCCTTATACCAAAGATTGATACCCCTCAAACGACACTCTTCATGTTTCCAAATTCTGGATTTTTACCATGGATGAGAGAAACAGGATGGACGACTCCTGTGAGTCGTGCGTGATTTTTTTTTCAGTGGCGCCCTCTGGATTCTTAAGTGAATAATATCATAGCCAACAAAGATAACATGTTATCAATTGTTGGCTATGACAATCCGAAACGTTTGGTTTCACTTCGCATGGTTTCTGTTTATACAGCTGTTAAGAGGAGAAAAGCATGGCAGCCTATCGCAAATATTACGAGTTCTTTTGAATTTTTTTGTATTAAAGTATTTTTTATTATTTTATTGAATTAGTTCATTGAAATATGTAATATTAAAATTACATACGATTCTTTAAACAATTTAATTATATACGTATAAAGTATTGCTTTAAAAATTATATTTAAAATTACATTAAAGATATCAACAATAATCATTAGCCTATGGACAGCGATTCCTCTTCTCCCTAAGCAGACGACTGATGCCAGTTTTCATGCAAAAATCCAGAGGTCGCTCTGAAATCAAACTTGCTGTAGAAGTATAGGGAGTCGTCCATCCTGTTTCTTTCATCCATGTTTTTACCAATTAACAAAATGGATAAAAATATCATTATGAATTTTTCATTAGATAAAATTAATTCATGGTTTGATGAAAAATTTTCACATGCAAGTTTAAAAAATGGTCGAGAATTATTTCTCAAAAAATTTTTAAAAATTTTCAAACTTGCATTGAAATAAGGCTGGCATCTAAATCATGGCATCTAATAGTTGTAACCTGTATTAGAGAAATTGCATTTTAGACTATTGTTATAAAATTCAAATATAATTGATTAAAATTTGATTAAAAACTTAGTTGAAAGTTATTTAATTTAATCAAATTGCATCCTTCTAAAATGTAATTATTTTTACAAAATATGCATACATCATAACAAAGAAATTCTTTAGCTGGTTTTTACTAACCTTTCTTTTAATTCACTTCTGTTTCCTGATAGCTCCTTTTTCTTTCAACTTTTGCTTAATCAGGGACAAGTTCAGGTTTTCCTTTTCATTTTTTGAATTCATTGTTTTCATTTTGTTGTTGTTTTAATAACTAATCGATGCTGCTTTGTTACTACTCAAGTTTTGCCTATTCAAAAAGCAGGCGACGCGATTAACCGGAAGTAAAAACAACTCTCAATGACACATCATGCACTCTGGTGGTAGATTTCAGAAACTAAAACAAAGACTCTCCCATTACAAGAACATTATCTCACAGATTCCCACCAAATTGAAATATGTTACTCATCTGAAGCTAATAATGATGCTTGCAAAATAAGATAATGCGAAATTTTGTTTATTGCGAAATTAACGTCGAAAACGAAAAAAATATGAGCACACATACCTTACAAAGATTCCATTGTTAAATCCATAGTTAACGTGCTATGTGTCTGCATTAATGCGCTTGACGGAACTTGTTTCTTTCACTACTCAGCAATAAGCACGAATCCATTTCACATTAAAGTAATGGAAGTAGCAGCAGACGACGAAGTTTATCCCCCTGCAATGAATCCTTTTACGCAGTGTGCGTCGCAGCCTTCATGATTGGTATTTGCACAGCGTTATACGCTTGAGAGCATGTTAATTGCTGAAGCATGAACTGTCAATATTATTAACTTTATTTTCCATTTTGGACGTTAAGCAAATAGCTTATGTAGTGTTACCAAAAACATTTTGATTTTCGAAGTTTGTTAAATTAGCACTGTATCTTAAAGGAGTGTTAATTCTGACCCGTGCTGGGCTGTATTAATTTAACAACAATTTATTACTTTCTGAATAAATAGCGAAAAATAGTAAAGAAAATTCCACAGCCTGGACTCGAACCAGGGACCTTCGGGTTACCGTCCCTATGCTCTAACCACTAAGCCACCGTGGACATGGAAGCTGATGCTATCAAACATGTCCTGTGTGCATAGGTTAAAGCGCGGCTCCTTGTTCGCAAGCCTGGACTATCTTTGCTATTAAATGGCGTGAAAAAATCCTCCAAAGACCATTTTCCAATTATTATTATATTATAATTCGCCATCTCGCATGATGTAGCAACGAGGAGTGTCACAGAATTCAGCGCCTTGGAATTCAAATTCTGTGACAGCAAAGCCCTTCTCTGTTGTGAGCTCCGACAAAGAAATCACAAGCAAGGGAAAAAAAGCGATAGTGCCATCGTCGAGAGAAAAAATAGCAAACAGGATGAGAGGAAAAAGCGAGATGAGGAAAAGGAATTGCGTAGGCGAAGGAAGCTGCGCAGAAGGCCAAAAAAAGGAAAAGATGCGCGAAATTGGAAAAAAGTAGAAAGAGAGTAGGTAGCGAGCATGGAAGGAGGAATGAGAGAAAACGAGCTCTTGGAAGATATTCCTCGAAACCGGAATGCTCACTAACTCATGCTACGCTTTCAGCAACTGAGAAGGAAACTATTTTTGCGCGAGAGGAAGGTTCTTCTAGCATGGCATCCAAGCCAGGGTCTTCGAACTGCGATATCGGCGAGACAAGAGTGAATGAACTGAATGAGTTGACTTTTACAGATTCATTACATTCCGAGGGTAAAAGCACCGGCTGGGAAAATTCCGTGACCGCTACATTGAACGGGACTGACTCAAGAGAGTTTGCCGCATCGACTCCGGGCCAAAACGACGTGTCGCTAGAAGCCACATCACGTGTCTTCTTTCCCTGGGTTCCCCTGCCTCCAGCCGCTGCAGTTCGTCTGGCAATTCCTCGTCTACATTGGACCGCTCAACAAGGGATACATGCGGACCCTCACCAGCCAAATAGATGATTGGCACCTTGAGTATTACAAACGGAGTTTCGTAATTGCGCCGTGGACATTAAGAAGCTTCTTTCAAGAAGGATTGAGCGCCATACTTCTCTACTGAACGTAGGAGTCTAATTTCTCTCCTCAATATTAATTATGACATGCTATTCGCTACCATGCTCTCCATGGCGCGTAATTGCAACACCTCCTAAAAAGAAAGCCTATGCACTGAAAATTCATACATTGTTACGTCATCATAAAAATGCATTGTTAATCGTATTTCCTACCAATAATAAGCCCTAAATTATGACTTCTTATGATCATGTAACAATGTATGAATTTTCAGTGCACAGGCTATCTTTCTAGGAGGTGTTGGTAATTGTCAATAAGCTAATTGTTAGACTTTTTGGAATTTGACTTATCACGTTAGTCAGTTATTTTATTCCTCGTTAAATTGTAATTTCTTTGTCTCTTTTCATGTACTCTATGTTCGGACCATTAATCCTTCACGTTTCTGGTTTCAGTGGAGTATATCTAAACGCATGCAGCGTCGCCGCTCTCCAATTTGGTATTTCGCGGTACAATTTCCTCAAACTACTCGTAATATTGTAATAAATTGTAACTTAAACAATTAGCGTTGCTATTAATTAATTTGCTAATTTTCTCATACATTGCATTGCGTAGCCAATGATGAAAAAGGTTGCTTAAACTTTGTGTAATAATTAATGTTAAATCCAAGAAAGTTAAAGGATTAACTGTTTATTTCGTTAATCACTATTCATAAACCGCAGGTTCTAGTTTAAATTTAGTATGTAACTTAATTACATTGCAGCCTGTTATATTTCATTCAATTTAATCACACGAGTGTTAGTATCGTTTAAGATACCGTGCTCCTTTATTATTTGTTTGTTAATAAATATTTATTTGTTACCCTAATTTCACCTTGTATATGATTTCTGTGTCTATGTCTTAACCAGCTATTTTCACTGCGCTTTTATTTTTTTAATTTATTCGTGACAAGGAGTCGTTCAAGAAGGCTAAAGTCGTTCACTGCTGACTGCCTCAACCAACATCTCCTAGAGAGTATTTTAAATGTTGCCTCAACCCTCTGTAGCATTGCTTTCTGAGTATTTTAAATATAATGAGGTAAAGATTATACGCTGTAATGTACACAAGAAAGTACGAATATAAAGTGTTTTCAGTATGAAGGTTAATCAGTTAACTGTAACTGTGCAATAAAGAATTAAAGATAAATGAAGGATTGTGATGCAGTAATTGGGTACTATTCCCTCATCACATTGTTTTCCACGAAATTGTTGGAAATATCAATTTTGTTTTCCGATATTCACTCTTCTGATTTTTTGTTCTTGACATTGGTTGACCTGCATATAATAAATTGTTTGCTAAAAGTTTTGTTATAACCCGAGGCTGTGTATGATGTCGAGCCATTGTTGTATAGCGAAGGAAGCTCCAACAAATTTTATTTTGGAACTAGCAGAGACACCCGGCGTTGCCCGAGATAATTACAGTTGTAGGTTAAACAGAACAACCTCATGAAGTTAAATAATAAATTTGTTTTCAGTAATTCTACAATTTCCATCTATAGACGAAGCAGTTGTTCAGATGTTTGCGATACCCGGATAACATTTTGTCATCTCTGCCCAATACTCAATCATTTCTTCGCTGGCATTTCGATAGATATGAATTATTGTTATAATCCTTCGAAAGATTATTATAGGACATAACACCATATGTTGTTAGTTTGAAGAGTTGAGTTCATGTATGCTTTGTTATCTTTTATGTCGCCAACTGTAGCTCGAACGAAGGGACTGCGTCCTCTGTCATCTTTCACTCTTTCTCAATAGTCTGCTAACTCTCCATTATCTCCAATTACTGATCATTATTAAATATTTCCAAGAAAATGTTAAGTTAACTTCTAAGAAAAGCCCGAACAACAGGATTTCTATGTATTGTTACAAATTCAATTTTGTTTTATAATTCTCAGAGGTAGGATGGAACCATCATTCTTAATGAGCCTACTTACCCTCTTGGAAACAGAAATAGGCTTTACTTACCCCCTTGTTGTTATGTCTCAGATTAAAATGTTATCCATCTTCACCCCCGGGGAGCATCACTGGATAATTTAGACCAGGGCCGTCCAACTCTGTACGTCGCCCACGTGCAACATACAATGCTCGCGGACAAAGCTCACGGCAAAGCCGAGGAGATAGTCCAAAACTCAGGAGGGGAGTGGGTATAGTTTTTCTATGCAGTGTTGCCAGACTTTAGGAGGCGATTGCATTAAATGAGGCATTATTTCTTTTGTTACTGATACTTGTTGTTTTTCGTCTCGCATAACATGGCGCACATTCCTAAAAAGCATAAAATCACTGAACCAGTATTTAAACCGCAATGGGAGAATATGTTTTTTTTTTCATTGTTCACAAATCGGATTCGAAATGTTTAATATGTAATCATGTCCTATCGGGAAAAAAAATATAATTCTACCTGACATCGAGAAAATTGTCACATTAAAACGAAGGAAATAAAATGGTAAGCTGCCTCGGTTTTTTTTTGTTTTTTTTTACAATATCGATAAGCAGCAATTCGACTTTAAGGAACTGATCAACGTAATGTGCAATAGGGGGAGTAAGGAAGATTACCCGCGTGCACGGGCGCTGCCCGCGGACAGAAATCTTGGACAACCCTGCTTTAGACCTATCCTTTAAAATTTCCCTTGCCCTTGACGTAGAAGCTCTTATACCCTCCTGCTCTAGCCGAGCTTCCGTTGTTCAGATGTTTCCAATGCCCGGATAGCTTTTTGTATTTCTGTTGCAAATTTCACTGATCAATACTATATAGTTCTTCTCTTTTTTTTGCCAAACACACAAAGTTTCGCCAGTCGTTCGGACGTTTTTAGGGAGCTCAAGGGAGACCCCTGTGATTCCTTAGCCTTCTCGTTAAACACTGCCCGATCTATATCCTGTCATTGCATAATCATATTTATGCTCGTTGTTAATAATTCGTTACCCCCTCCCTAAAAGAGGTTAATATGGTTAATTATGTAGTGCAACACCAGTTAATGTGTTAACAAACTTTCAAGCCCCCTTTCCCCCTCTTAAGGGTTGAATTTCGAAAAACCCCTTCTTAGTGCTCACTTACATTTTGTAAAGAACCTCTGTACAAAATTTCAAGTTTCTAGGCCTTATGGTTTGGGCTGTGCGTTGATCACTCAGTCAGTCAGTTTCTTTTTTTATATATACAGGGTGTTTTTGAATTGACTACAGATTTTTTGGGAGATGATAGAAGAGGTCCTTAGAAGTATTTTTTGTCATATGATTGTCAAATTTTGTCATATTTTTTGTATTGCTTGTGTTAATTGTTAAAAATAAAATAATCTAGGCCTACCAACGCACACTGCGTCCCGGTGTCATTTGATTGTTCAATGCAGTATTGTAAGTAAACGGAGCTGCGGGGACCCCATGTTCATATGACAAAAAATACTTCTAAGGACCTCTTCTATCATCTCCCAAAAAATCTGTACTCAATTCAAAAACACCCTGTATAGACTGGTAATAAAGCCCGTCATATGACGGTGCCACAGCAGGTGAGGCTGTAAAATTAAGTTTTAATTATAAAATTTCGTCTGTGATAGGACTGATAATTGAAAGGGCCACCAATAGTAAATAAGTCCCTGCCAATATAAAAGCGAGGCTGAAAATATTTCCTTACTTATAAGGGAACATGTATTTCACAGACTCCCACCAAATTGAAATATGTTTCTCATTTAAAGCTACTATTAATACTTGCAAAATAAGAAAATGCTAATCTTGTTTCTTTCAAAATAGATCGAGAAAACGAAGAAATTTCAGGATGTGTATATGCATTATTGCGCACTCAACTTCTTTCTTCACTATTCAACAATACGCACGAATCCACTTCATCTGAAAGCAACGCTATCGCTTCCAAGGTATGCGTACACGCAAAAAAAGTGCTCGTACAAATACGTGTATGTCCCTTGTTAGTTTACAAACCTGCTTAACTGTTAAGATCGCGGAGCAGCGCTCGAGATTTTCCGCCATCAGGCGCATGTCCTCAATGGTAATACCCAAGCGGCTCGAACCCAGTTGCTCTATGTTGTCTAACCACCTAGTTCTAGGCCGACTCCTTGGTCTCTTATGTGATCATCGACTTGGAAAATAGCAGCTATCTAGAAAGACAGTTTGCGGCATCCGTACTTGTGGCCATACCTAAGCAACTGAGCCCTCTCAATGTGGAGAAGTAGCGGCTCAACACCTAAAGGCTGCCTTATAGTGATGCTGAGCACTCTATCTAGTAGGAAGCACCTGCCAAACCTCCCAGGATAACATTTCGGCACTCTTTCCGTCATTACCCATAATTCATGACCATAGATGAGAATGAAGAAAAAGATGGATTTGAAAACAGACAGACTGGCTTTATTTCTAGCTAAAGTTTGTTACAACAGATCACCACAATTCGCATCAGACACAGCTTGCTTTGGATTTTATTCGATACCCCGGTGTACGACGGTCACCGCAGCAGTGGAAATTATAAGTTCGATTTAATTTTAAAAATATTTGATCTGTGAGAGAACTGTGATAATTGACTGGGCTGCGATAATTCACAGTTTTGCCAATAGTTAAAAGGTCGCTGTCAATATGACAGCGCTATTAACACAACGTGTCCTGTTAAAATGTGAGAAAGTCACCACTGTCAATTTGATAGTTATAACCTAACACAAAAACACATCTACAGCTGTTAGATGTAAACTTTGCTCTTCAGTGAAAATAGCTTGTCGGTCTTTTTTTCCTTTTTTTTTACCTCTCTAATTGCTCAATTTCCTCGGCAGACTGTTTTAGAGGCATATTGCACGACCACTATATTTTAAAACTAAAAAAAAATAATCATACACATTTAATGAATATTATAAAAGAGGAAAAAATAATGTTATTTGCTTTTGATTTTATTCGGTTGGATTTTTTTTTCTATTTTATGACTTTTCCTTTTTATTAATTTATTCAACTGAAAAATTATTACTTTGCACATTTAACGAATATCATAAAATGTAAAAACTAATGTTACCTAATTTTATTTAAATGTTATTATTTTTTATTAAAATTAGCAAATAAGAATCGTATACCTGTAATAGAATAGTTAAAATACTTATGTAGGACTTAATATGATTTATTTATTTATTTTAGTGTGCTATTTTTAAATTCCAATAAATGTATATAGCCTACGAAAGATATAAGATTTTTTAATAGATAGAGAATAATAAGAGAAACATCACAAAAATAACACAAAAAATATACGAGGCCTTTCGGTCTTTTTATTCAATGACCTTCATCAGGTAGAGAATTTTTTCAAAGTTTTTAACTGATTTTTTCATCAGTGAGAAATTTTAAAGAATAATACATTTAAAGAATTAAAAGAACATTGTTATAAACATAGTATATTGTCCAAAACATTATTACATCATTTTGAAATTATCAACTGATTACAGCTTTTAAGAAAATGAATTTTAAAACCTTTAATCAGTTGATAATTTCCGTAGCCCACGTGAAAGACAGGCCATGGCGCGGAAAAGTCACCTGACTATCTTAGTCCGA